>VXBW01002686.1:42987-62564 GCA_013400375.1 Thinocorus orbignyianus
GAGGAGCCCGCCACAGAGCGACTTTGTACGGCCGGGGCCTGGCCGGCCTCCGCCGCTAGCCAATCAAGCCTGCAAACGCCTCGGGGAGGCGAAGAAACGTTTTCATTCTCCCCGGGAAGAAAAGAATTGTTATTCTCCGTTTACAAAAATATTTCTTGTATTCTCGCCCTGGGCAGCGTGACGCCTGTCACAGGGCAAAGGGGAGAGACGGGCCCCGCGGTCCGTCTGAGGCCAGGCTTTGGGAGGGCTGTGTCAGGCAAACGCACCGCTCCTTCCTACCTCTGGTGGTGGCAGTTTTCTGGAGGACACGGACTCCAAAGCCTTCCCGCACCCGATGGTGGCCTCCAGTCTGCAGCCTTGGTTGGGTTTCCTTCCCACCAGTCCCGTCTACCCACCTTCCTCATCAGTCTCAAAGTCCGCAGTCCTGCTATTAATTCAGAGTCTGAATTGCTTGGTTTTGAGGCCGTAATTACGTGTTTTTAAAAAGCATGCCCTTGAGGTAACTATTCTCAAGAGCTTGCTTGTCACTGACAGCGCTAAGGAGGAAAAGATGGGCAGAAGTTCAACCACACTTGAGTACAGAAATAAAGATTTTTTTTTTTCCCCCAGTGCTACAGTCTTCCTGGAGTTACATTATTTTGGGTGGATGAGTCAATACTTGAATCAAGTCTTGGAATGAAGAAATTAAGAATAAAAACAAACTGTGAGAGAAGAGCTTTCTTAAACCAATGCTTTAAAAAAAGAACACAAACAGCATGTTACTGTGCCTTACCCTCAAATTTGGCGAGAAAAAGGAAGAAAACTGACCAAGCATGAACTTTGCTCTTCTTTCATCTGGTCCCTCCTCTCAGTTTTACAACTCAGCAACACCATCCAACTTTTGTTGCAACACTAGCAGCCTGGTATAAGACCAAAGTCAAGACCACTTGGAAGAATGAAGCACTGGGGGACAGGCTGCTCATGCACATGGGGTTCTGTGATAGCATCTGGCATCGAGAATTTCTCCATGCAGCACACAGCAGGGCAAGGCAATGCCACTGTCTCCACCGCTGAGCGCTTCTGCATATCTCCGCAATCTGGAGGCAACTTTCCAAAGAGCTAGCACTGCCTGGCAGCATCAGTACAGGTATTATGCCACAGTGTCAGCAGAGAAAGCCACAGTACAATACTTATCTCCTTGAAATGACAAGACACAATGAAAACAATGTGAGCTGGTTTTCGCTTATGACAGGATATAGTAAGATTTTGCTGCAGATGACTACATAGTTTTAGATGCAAGATCAATGTTTGGTTTTAGCCAGACAGCAATATACTTTTTCAAAGAGAGCACTTGTTAGACATAAGGTGGGATAGGAAAAGGAGAAGCCACTAGAATCCTGTGACTGCAGTTTCTTAACATACATACCAAGTTTGTGGCAGCAGAAGGCAGAGCACGAGCCTCCCACAGCCACCACGCAGGCTCTGGCAGAAGATGAAGAGCAAGCACTCCCGATTTCCCCACCAGACACAGCCTGCCAGCAAATGCAGGCAGTGCCAGTCAGAGCAATGTTAAGGGTCCGCCTATCCTGTCCAAGGCCAAGGAGGGTTACTTGATCTAGCCAAAAGCTTGGCCTAAAGCCTCTATTTGGCAGGTTCTGTGACTTTATCAAAGCCACACGTTGTTACCAGGCTATACTTCCCCGAGCTGTAGGGCAGCAACCAAGGTTAACACACTATTTAGATAGCCTGAGGAAAGCACAACACAGATGCAGGAACCAACCACAGTTATGCAAGCAAAATAGACTTGCATAATAGGCAAAATAGTTCTCAATTCCTTACCACAAATCATCACCTGGGAAGGGCCTATCAGTTCGTCTCCATCCAGTTTCCTGCAATAACAGATGGCAAACAATCCAATTGGGGCTTATCAAAATATTTCCCATGTTTTTTTTCCATAAAATGTCTCACTTGTACAAGTACTGAGGGCACATACCTTTTCCTGCTTTCTTATTTCTCTTCTCAAACCAAACAGCTATTCTGCCACAACAGGCAGATAAAGCACCCCATACCAGCCTGCAAATTTGAGCAGTAAGTGACCTCTAGTGCTCATGCTCACACTAGAGCTTGGTCAAGTGCCCAGATGCCTACACTGATGGCATGGACTGATGTAACTATTAACGTAATCACAGTTTACAAGTTACTTATCCTGCAATTCAGCCACAAAAACCAGACTTTCAGGCCTTCCTGGGTCCAAGGTCCTTCCTTTGACCAAGCTATCCTCCCAAGGTGGATATGTATGTAGGCCTTATGAGGGGAGAATGATAACACCTAAACCAAAATGCACAGATACAAGATAGGTAGCAGTGTAATCGGTGACAACAGCTGCAGGAGCTCCTCCAGCACGCCAAGTTCCTGCCTGCTGTGACAGGAAAGGGCAGAAGAGGTACTCAAAGCACCAATTCAGCTAACAGGTGAATTGACCTCCACTGGAGAACAGCATCCCCATTCTCTTCCCTTGTAAAGTGAAGCAAAACAAACCCAGATCCCTAAACCACAGCTCAAAGCAGCACATCTTAAAATGCCCAATTAGATATCACTTCTCTTCCTGAGTAATCTTAAGTGCCACAAGACTCTGAGTTGTGGATTACAACTGACTACACAAAAGACCTACAAACTAGCCAAAACTAGCCTGGGACAGCAGGAGACTGGTCTGTGCTGTCTATGCAGGTTTCTGTGCACTTCAGAGTGGAGGCATGGCTGCACACATTCTTCACTCCTCGTCTCCCTTTGAAAGGTACAGTTAGGGTCAGTCCTGGAAAGGATACTGCATCACCACAAACAAATGTGGGTACCAGCACCACGTCAAAATTACATGATTTAGGCTATAAATGTGCAGCTCCTCTGCAGTGTTCAGGAACAGCTACTCTGTATGTGCAGTAACTGTTCAAAACAGAATCATGGGCTGAGGATTTCATGAAATGTTATGTAGGTGTGTAGAGATTTTAAAATTAACTTTCATGGAAAGATTAATTGGTATTAAATGTATGAGAAACATGCAAGTAACTTCTAGTCATCACATTTCCCATTGAGATTTTCAGTTTAAGTAATCAAGGCAGACATTGTTTGCCTACAATCAGATTAAATCTATGGTCTGTGTAGCACTAATTTAGATAGATCACTTGCTGTAGCTTGAGTCATAAAAAACCTAGGAAGTATTCCATAAATTGTCTAATACCACTGTGAAAGAAGCAGTTGTGCTCCTCCCAGTATCAGCAAAGGGAACACCCATTTAACGCTACACTATAGGATGCAGATTTAAAACAAGCAGCTGGCTCTCACAGTTACTCCTCTCAACCAAGTAAGGCTATTCAGCAACTTGCCTGCAGCAACCAAGACTGGTTACTATTTTGTGATTTGGGTTCTCTCCACCACCTCCCTACCATCAAGCCTTTTAACTGACCCCTTTGACAAACAGTCCTTTTTCTTTCTCTTTTTTAAAAAAGAAAAAATGTTTAAATTCAAACTAGAGAGCTTCAAACTAAATTCAAACTAGGCAACCTTCCTGGAGAAATAGGAACTGATTTCAGCAAGAGATGTTGGAAATGTAGGCTGCTACTCCAGTTGTTGAACTGTCTGAACAGAGATGACAGTTTTGCTTTTGTTTTTAAGCAAGTGTTCATGATCTTCTGATGAAAGGCATTGTAGAAGTTTCTAAAAATACCGTGTTGTCAAACAGCCTTTCCCTCTTCCCTTCCAGGCAATCTCTTTAGACTGCTGTTTGTCATCAGCCTGCAAAATCACACAAATCAGTGAGCCCAGTCCTACTTAAATGATTCATAAATCCAATTATGTCCTATTCTTTATATAGTAAGCTGGGCCCTAACAGATTCAACCTTCAGGATTAAAGGATGCGTAGGTAGCTGACCTCTGACTCTCGAACTGCTCAGGAGCTACATATGGTTCAAACATGCAGCTCTACGCTGGGGTTATGTCACATGTATGGCACAGTAATCTCTGTCATGAGGGGGCTGGAGAAGAGAAGCCATGAATGGTATCTTGGCACCTGTTACCATGTGTAGTAAGTCAATCCAGTGGAGAGCCACCAAGATGGCAGGGGCTGAAGCACTGGCTCTGCAAGAAGAGGTTGTGGCAGCCAGGCTTGTTCAGGCTGGAGGAAGGAGGACATTGGGACACCCATTGGTGCTGATGGGGGGAGATGCAATCAGATTCTTAACAGTGGTGTGTGGTGGGAGGACAGGAGACAATGGGCAAAAGTTCAAAGAGAGGTTCAGATGAATATAAGGAGAAGCAATTTGCTCCACAAGAGCAGTCAAGCCGTGGACCTGGTGCACAGAGAGGCTGTACCATTTCTGTCCTTGGAGGTTTTCAAATCCCAACTGGGTAAAGCCCCAAGAAGCCTGTTCTGATCTCACAGCTGACCCTATTTTGGACAAGAGGTTGGGCTATAAACCACCTGAGGTCTCCTTCCACCAGAATTAGCTTATCATTCGTGGGTGACTGCATGACTTAAGTGCCTCCTTAATGCAGCATGACCTGTTCATTATCCTGCCCCTTGTCTCCACTTCCAAAGTACAGCTTGTAATTATGTAGCATAAAGATTTTGCCATGCAGCTTTCCAGGTCCAAGTGTAAGGATGCACAGCTATACACGCTTTCCTGGTTTCAAAGCAGTAATTGTAAGGTTGTTATTTTAGAAAGCACAGATGTTCTTGGAATAAACACAAAGCTCAAAATAAACAGCATCCCACATTTCCCACGTACTTTTTCTGGGTAATCAACAAGATTAAATCCTCTGTGGCTCACCTGGCTGCCTATTTTGACCTTCTCACAGTAAGGATTTTTTAAAACTTTTTTGTTTTTTTAACCCAGACTTACAGATTTACCTAATTGCTTCAAATCCATGAAATTCAAAACACGTAGAGAGAGACTTAGAGCAACAAGCAGCACTATTCTAAGACAATTACAAACTTAATTTCAAGCTCACAAAAAAGGAAGAGAAAAATGTGCCATCACAAACACTGTTATACGCTGAACAACTAGTAAAAGCACTGGAGATATTAACAGTATGAAATACAGTAATAGTGTATATTTTTCTCAACAGTTTTGAAATACTAGTCATCACATATCACAGGCTTATTCTGCTAAAACCATCCCAAGTCTGCTTGTTTGATTTGCTACATCATTGCAAAGAATATGTGAATTAGAAAATACAGGTGTATAGCATGTTGTATGTATGCTGGGAAAAAGAAGCAGAAGAATACATTTTTTTTTGTTGTTTACTATCAAATAGTTCTGTATAGTGGAAAGAATGAAGAAATATAGTCTATTTATTCTAAGCATATTTGCACCTGTGCAATGTTTTGGACTACACTGCAGTGTTTTGAAAATTACAGCAGTACATAAGGCAAGCAAATGAAACAATGTGACCTGTTCCTGGAGAGTGAAACAGACTTAACAGTGACTCTGCCCGAACCATCCCCCTCCCCTGCCCCCTTTCTCTATGGACTGTGCAAATTGAAGTGACTTTCTTTGGCCTAAGCACTCTATTAATTTAAGAAGCTACAAAAGCTAGTACTGTTATTCCAAATAATGAAACAACAAAGTAGTTTAAGCAGATCCAAACCACACAAGTGTGTACTGTTTTTCTCCTCAAACACCATACAAAAGTGCGTATCAATGCTTAAAAGGAAATCTCCTCCCCAACTTGTTAATCTTAAACAGAAGGCACCACATTGAGTACATTCTGTTTGAACATTCATTTTGTTTACATCTCATTTCCTTCCTCTCTTCTCCATGCTTCTTGACTACTCCTTGCAAGACTGTGAAACAATCCTCTCCTTTTTGCAATTTATTTGCCTTCCCTCACTAGAAGTCAAGCCCTACAACATCAAAAACTTTACCATGGTAATCAACTGTTAAGGCTCAAATTAATTAAGACAATGCAGTAAAGAAAACAAAGATCCCATTCTCAGGGACATCATTATACTTATTAAGAACAAGCAAAAGAATATGCAGAATTCATAAGAAGTAACATACACAAAACTTATTTAATTATTTTTTGCTGATGCAGAGGTTAATTTAAAAAACAAAGCTCCAGACAGCAGTTCTTCAGCCAAGATAGTCCTTTAGAGGGTTAAAACTATGCTTCAAAGCTCTGCCTCTCCCCATCCCTTTTATACTGGCAAACCTCCTGCTGAGGAGCTCATTAAGAAACAAAGCAGTTCTGAAACCCTATTCACTAACAGCAAGGTCGCAGCTAGGGTACTGTGCTCACTTTAGGGTGCTGTTTTTCAGGAAGGAATAAAATAAGCCGGTGAACGTCCAAGGGAGTACAGTGACAACAATGATTAGGGAGAAAGTTGGTCACAGCCACCGGTTATTCACTTGCCAGTTCCACAGCTCCTGGGAGCTGCAAGGCAAGGTGGCTGGATGCAGCTTCTGAGGCATCGTGCTGTAGTGGTTACACCTTTCAGAGGTTTTTTTGCTAGAACTTCGGCTTGCAAGCATCCACATTCCATAGCCATGGAAGTTTTTTATTTTAAGGAAAATGCTACAGTCTGCTGCAGACCTCAACTGGGACATCCTACCCAGCTACACTTCAGTAATATTCTCCTATCTTACTTTCCCCCACAGAGTGCCCTAAGTGGATGGGGCATGCTTGCTTCTTATTTTATATAACGCCAATTTCTCTTAATTCTTTTTCTTTTTTCCTATTGTATCTTTAGACTCTCACTAACTAGCAACCTCTCCCCTCACTCCCAAAACTCTCAAGTAACAGGTGAGTAGCTTTGGTCAACTATACAACAAATGAGAAAGACAGAATAACTGATATCTACATTTCCAACTAAATTAGTAGCTGTTGCTGCTTTAGTAATCTGTCAAAAACGAAGGGTAAGTCAATTACAGTTTTGTGACACATCAGCATATAAACCTTTTGCTCTCTTAAAATTGTCGTTTGTTAATGACTTACAAAAACAAGCCAAGCATCTTGATCAACACATAAAACTAAGGACACATTTTATAGTCTCCCTGGAAGCACTTGAGAAAAGGTTTCAAAAGCAAGGTTAAGATGCCAAAAGGATTATATTTACCTTAATGATGTACTATAAGAAAATATGCAGCAAAACAACCTTCCCTGTGTGCGGCTATTCTGTTTCCCAGGACTCTAGTGAGTCACTAAGCAATTCCCATTAATATTACCCTCTGTGCTTAAAGTAATTTATTTATCCTCAAACCCATGCTAAATATTTATATTTGCTGAAGACATCACCATAGATTAAATCCACTCTTTAGTAATGTTTAGCTAAGAGATGAACTAGCACAGGCCTGTGCATTATTATTTGCATAACTTTAGCACAATATTGAGTTCATTACAGAAGTCTCTCCTTTTCTGGAGGCCTGTTGTACATCATCAAGCTTTCAGCAAGTGTGCTTATTCTAAGTTGCTTTGAAGTCTGCTAAGAACTAGTTCTGATTTCAATGTGCTCTATTAAGTACAGTTTCTCGAAACCTTTTAGAAATATAACTAAAAGAACGGACATTATAGCTAGCACATGGCAATAATCTGTCATTTTAAACTAACTACTTGAGGAATACCTTGTGAGGAATGATGGGTTTTGAGTGTCTCTGTCTACTTGCTGTAAGATGTTTTGGGCTTGATGTATAGCTGTGCTCCCAGTCCCACTCACAAGGAGACGGCAGTGCAGTAGTTTGTTCCCTGAAAAACAAAGTTTCATGTAAGTCACGCATAATCACAGAAGAGTGACTATGAAGCCTGGGACACTGAAGTCCTAGAGATAAAGAGAATATAAAACATACTTTCCTGATTAGTTTGCTTTGCCTTCCCTGGCAATCAAGTGGAACCAGTGCTTGCAGAAGGGAGATACTCGGCAACATTTGCACTTGCAGCAATACTGCAAACTTCAATTCAAGCACTGTCCCTCACCAGGCATCCACACCAACCTACACATAAGGCAGCAAAGCATTTTTGCCAACTAAACAGGGTACAGACAGGAAGCATGTGCACATATCTTTTGTTGCATGGGTCCTCTCCACAAGGCATTTGGGCTTTTGGTTTAATTTAGTCTTAGTCTGATGGCTTACCTTGCACAAGACTGTACAAATTTAAGCTTGTAAGAGCATTCTATCTTGAGCATAGCCTAAGCAAGAACAATCAGATGCACTCGCTCCAGTGATTTCACTTGGTAACTTACTAATTCCAGTTGCCAAATTATAAGAAACAACTCCCAATGTAATTTTTTCACTTCTTGCCCTGCTCAACAGTCCTCAGCTACCCTTCTTCTTCACTAGCAGTACATTAGCTTCCATTCAGCATCCCTGTCAAAAGGTCTTCTCCTCTCCTCCACTCCTAGGAGTGGAGCTAGGAGGCTAGCTCTAGGCTAGGAGCCTTTGATTACCCTGTGTAGGAAAATGAGCGGTTTAAGTAAGACAAAGGAGGAACTTTTGACAGAAATAGAAACAGAAGCCAGTGGTTAGGTTTTGTTGCTTGGGCTTGGTTTTTAGAAGAAAGCCAATCTGTATCTTGATCATCTTAATTCGTCTCAAAGAGCATCCTTCCAAAGTGTTCCATCTTCAAACAAGAATATAACCAGACTTCCATAGAAGAGTACCTTATCCTTACTTGTAACAGGTTTGGGTTTGTTGTGGTCTTTTTCTCTCCAGTGTTTATTTTTTTAATTAATTGTGGTTAATATTCCATTAGCCATTTCTAGAGAGCAGCAGAGCTATACGAAAGAGATACTGAAAGAATCAGGCTAAGAGAGCTGGGGTTGTTCAGCTTGGAGAAGAGAAGGCTCCAGGGAGATTTCAATACTTAAAGGGGGCCTACAGGAAAGACAGAGAAGAACTCTTTTTTGTGGAGTGTAGCAATAAGACAAGCAGTAAGTGTTTTAAACTGAAAGAGGGGAGATTTAGATTAGGTATTAGGAAGAAATTTTTCACTATGAGGGTGGCAAGGCACTGGAACAGGTTGCCCAAAGAAGCTGCGGATGCTCCGTCCCTGGAGGTGTTCAAGGCCAGGCTGGATAGAGCTTTGAGCAACCTGCTCTAATGGAAAGTGTCACTGCTCATGGCAGGGGGTTGGAACTTTAAGGTCCCTTCCAACTCTAATGGTGCTACAGTTCTCTGAATTCTGCAGAACTTCCCCAATTATCTACAAGTCTATCCCACATTTTATGGTTGTCTTGTGTGTGGTACACACTTCTTCCTGGGTGCAATCACAATGAGGTCCTAGGTTCAAAAAAAACAAACTTGAAACTTCTAAGATACTAAAAAAATACATTTGGTCGCAGATAAGCTAGCCATATATCATATTGTGAAACTACAAGGTCCTTTTCCCTCTCTGCTGATTCTTCCAGTACAAAAACATCTTTCCAGAGGTAAAGAACTACTGCTTTAAATCAAGACACAATTTCAGAAATCACAGAACATAAGAATGCTTCATATGAGTTTCTACTTATATGTGCTGTGTATGCTGTGCACTATGAACAAAAATCAGCTTTATTGTTCCAGGCTGGGAATAGAATACCATTCTGCAGGGTGTAGGGAAGTTACACAAGCTAAACCCAAATTATCACTGCTGTGATAATTTTGCCCCTGTGTGAAGATGCCAAAGTTATGCAAATTGATTTGTCACAAAAATCACACCACTATTCCAAGCAAATATGGAAGTAAACCAACAGACTCTACAATGCCTTTGATACGGTTATGTAAGTAAACACCTTAGCAAAATAATGGATGTGCCTTCCCTGCCTTTTTTGTTTGTTTGTTTTCTTTTTCTTTTCTCCACATGTTAATCTGGGGTTTTAATCAGGATTTTCACAACTTCCAAGTGATGGCACTGGAGCTGGCATCACACCTTAATGCTATTTTTTATTTTAGGTGATGATTAAGAGAAATAAAGGAAGTATTTGAGATAAGCATGCACCTAAATTTGTGCAGTGAGGAGATGACCTCTATATCTTACATTCAGTATTAGGTTTTGGAAACTCTTGTCTTTCTTTTTTTTTTCTCCTATGCACACACATTTTTATATGAAAGCAACACGGTATCTCTAGAAGTTGAGTGAGAATCTGATGGTAGAAAAGTGAATAATTAATTCGCTTATTCCAGTTGTATGGAATAAGCAGTCTGCAGCTACAAAAAGAACAGTGCTTTTTTCCTCAACTCACTTTGCTGCAATTGCTTGTTACCAAACTGTAGTTCCCTGAAAGTTTTAATGAAAACATAAAATGGATCCCTATTACAGGCCAATGACAACAGTTTTCCTGCTTTTGTGAAGCTGTAGGAATGGCAAATCCAAACATAATTCAAATACATCCTAACCAGTCTGGAATTTTAAGTGCGTAGAACAATCACATCAACTAAACCTCTCCCTGAAAGGAGGGAGATGCCCGATTAAGAATGTTGGAAATCAAAACAAATATTAATGCTCAGGAGTAGATGAAAGCCAAGCAGTTCCAGTTACAAAACAAAATAATAATGGGTACTAAAGTTAGCAACTTTCATTTTCAGATAGCTTGTCTCAAGCTGTAACTCTGGCCAAACAAACCTACTTCAAAACAAAGAGGAATTTTTGCAAGAATGCAGCATTACTTTCCAGCCCAGCTCCTCAAAGTATCAAGAGCAATCATGTCTGTTTTATCGACGCATAAAGAGTGGCCCAAAATTCAAAGAGACTGGCACGTAGATAACTTACATGAAACAATCAAAGGAAGTCACAGTCTAGGACACTCCACTGTCCTGTGTAAGAATACATTGTTCTAAGAACCCCTTTTAATGGGCAGATTTTTAACAAAAAACCCTACAAGCACTCATTAGCACAATATCAGAAACTTAAGACAAACTTGAAGAATACTTGTGATGATAAGAGGCTGGAAACTGTTGGTATCAGTATATTTTCTAGATTAGTTTTTGTGGGTTTGGTGATGCAACCGAAAAAAACCAAACCCATATGGTGTACTGTATTTTAATTGTTTTTACTGTTGCTACTACCATTAGAGGAAGTACTCTTGTGGAAAAATTACAGGACAAGTCTGAGTTCAGCCATAGCCAAACAGTTTTACTTCAAGCTTTTTTTTTTAAGTCTTGCTTATGCGAGACTGTTCCAACCCAGCAGAAACATATTAATTGCTCTTGAACAAAAGCCTCTGGTATTTTGTCCTCCTCTGCAATGTCTGAAAGAAAGTGACAGCATTCGAATGTATAACAACCACAGGAGACACTAGAAGGGCTGTGAAGACACCCATCCACCTATGCTACTCATATAGGGGAAGGTGGGAGAGAATGACAATCCCCACTACACTGTGAGTTTTTGAGGGAAATGGTTGTGAACAGAAAGAATTTTCTGAAGCCTGATTCACTAGTTGTGTGGCACAGGAAAGCACTCTGGATTGTTTTTAACAAAACCATAATGCACAGTATTTCACATTTTGAAAGGTAATATCCTTAATTGACTTATCTTTTAGTAACTAAAACTTTACTTTAGGGAAACAGTATTCCGACGTATAATGAACTCTTGCCTCCTAGCTGAGAAGGAATGTTGCACACATAGAGAGAAGTGTTTTTCTCTTCCACCTTTAGAAGCTGCTGGTTCTCTCATGGATAAAATTAAAATAGGTACACTTTTAGACGTGGGGGAGAGGGAACGCAAACATACACATACCAGGTTAGTAGTAAGCAATAAACAAAACAACCATTTCATTGTCATTCTGGTGAGTATACACCTGTTTGTTTTCTGACGTTTTCTGTTATTTAGAAATACCACCACCTCCTACTTACCACCTACTTGACTAGCCAAGGACAAGAAGCATACAGAAATCTCTAATGAAACCACAAAGTTTAACTACAACTGCATAAGATACACCATTTAGAAGGTAGAAAAAAAAAATGTTACCTGTTTTAGGGATGACTCTCCTCTTTTCTGATAACAAATTTTAAAATAGCATGATTCAACTTGAGCATAGATTTTCCCATAGTTATTCAGAGATCACTTTTTAACACTTACCCTGGATGTTGCCACAGATTTGCATGTCTACCCTCAGGAAGCAGCTCCCTCTTGTTAAGGGGAGTAATGCCTATCGCTGCTTCTAAAATAGTTATATATTTCTTGTACCGCATCCTCAAGAGTCCCACCACGCTAAGTTATCATCCAAACGCAGATGCTGCAACTGAAGTCATGCCTCTTCACCTATCTGAACTGCTGCTTTTCGAAACATGCTGCAAAGCATAATGTTTTTTTCCCCCCTCTCCCAGGCTTGGAGAGTTAGCAGGAGAGAGAAACCAAAGAAAAACTCCTACCAGATTCCCCTGAAACGTCATTGTTACATAATTCGATCTTTGAATAAGACACTAATGAAAATGATTGAAGAGACAATCACGGTTCTAAGCCTGGCCGGATAATGCACACTCTCCAATTGACTAATCCTTTGCTAAATCTCTGCTATCTATAATCTTTCAAGTACTAATGGAGCACTAGGTAACTTCTCTGTCAAATCCATCTAGGGAATAAGAGAGATCTGCACAGCAAACTTGAGAATGCTTTAGACACTGTGACAGACAAAAATACCTTTTGCTTCAGCTTTTCTTCTCAGGACCAGGAAGCTCTGCACATTGAGCTGTTGCACAGGATTTATCTGATCTATTCAGAAAAGGCACCGAGAAACATTTCCTTATGTGACTTGTACGGAATTAAGCAAGCTAAAGACTCCCATTATGATACCTACTAGTCAATCAAATGGGCCTCACACAATGCTAGGAGCACCTCCCTGTCAAAGTTGTTCTAGCCATGAGGTAAGTAACTGCGCCTGCCAAAGACCTCAGGTACTAACTACGAAGGTGGAGACACAGGTAGCTGTTGAAGTAACAATGATGTTACTGTAGCTGTAGCACTATCAAACTGCAGTATTAAGAGAGCCGTACTTGATTGCAAAACAACTAACTAAGGAAATGTTGTTGTAATGGTACTTAGATACTGAGATTGTAAGATAGGAATGTTTTATATATAATTACATATATTATATAAATATTATGTACTTATGCAGTAATATAGATAAAAACATAACAAGAACAGATGGGACGAATAGACTGAAGATGTCAGCCACAATTCCCTTTGTAAACTGCACATTTTAGTGAATACCTAAAATTGGTATTATAGCAGACATGGCTATAATTCTGCTTGGGTGACATCATATTGCATGCTACTTATTTAGAAACTGCTAAGATGAAAACCACAAGCTTTCATTACTTAGAGCATAAGATAGTCAGCTTTTAACAACAAGATTTGTATAATCATTGTTGGGTCATATATTACTTACAATCCTGCGTAACAGGTATTTGGTGTTTAATATTCAGCCACATTTGTAGGTTATGTTAACACACGCACACACTGAACTCTCTCAAGTCATTACTAAATACTAATCCGTGGGACGGGTAAGCATTTTTTAGAATCAAGGAGCACCATTACAAACAATGTCAGAGGGAAAAATTTAGTTTTCACCTCTGTAGTTGCATGCTGATACATAAGGAAAGCGCAGTCTGAAAATTAATGGTGTATAAAGAAAATTAATATATTAAAAACACAGAAATCAAATTAAGCAAAATATTACTTCTCCAGGTCTTAACTACAACTTCAAACATCTGCATACAAAGTATTAAAAAGCTTAGGAAAGTGTAGTACTACTAGAAGTCTGCAAGCACATCTATCTCATTAAGCCTGTATGCATTCTTGACTTCTGATAGCTTTGATAGCTTTGTATTGCAAAGGCAGTACAGACTAGGAAAAGACGAGATAAGAAGTGCACGATATTTTGACCATTCTAGTTTCTGAGATCCTTTCGACTGTAGCAGTCAATGACAATATTCAATTTTACTTAATCACAGAAACAATGTGATGAAATCCTCTCTTTCAAAATCAGTTTTGTTAACAACACCATTATTACCACAGTTTTGTTTAAGAAGTTTTGGTACTTCTTTCTGAGTCCCCTTAATGCCTTCTTTAAACCTTAAATTTAAACCCTTATAGACCTAAGAAGCAGCTCTTAGAAAAAGAGTTATTTATTAAAGCCAGTCCTACACAAAGTCTAAAAATAAAAAAATAAAAAATTAAGCACAGCTGTAGTCTATCTTTTGTCTCTTTGGGCAAAGATACTTAATTCTGACTAGATCAGATGCTTCACAACTAGCCCTGTACACAGAGAAGCCAGCTCACAAAATAAACACAAGTTACTCCCAAGTGCTGCTTTAGGGCAAATGGTTCACAAAATCTCTGCATATCTAGAGGTAGTAAGACTGAGTTCCCTTAACTTTACTTGAAAACAGAAACTCAAAGCTGCTAGCACATCCATTGTTAGTGAAGGGTGGCTTTTGCAGAGCAAACAAAAGGTCTAAAACATACCTGCACCCATTGTTTCCTGTTAGGGAGTTACTATCCACTCCCCTTCTTCTGGCTTTGTATTTTTTCAGGAAAAATGAGCACCAAGTTTTATTGAAATGGACATGGCACTTTTTTTCCTAGGGGAAACACACAAGTGAACAAGCATAATCTAAGAACTAAAACGTTAAGAAAAATATGTGTGTCATCTTCAGGAACTTGTGCTCCTCAGCCATATCCAAAAAGATAACAGCAAGAAACCACCTCAAAGTTGAGCTAAAAAGATTCTTTGCTTATTCATTGTATTTGCATTCTCTGTTAACCATCTCCCTGTGGGTCTATCACGTTAATTACTAACCAGTTTAAAAAACAAAGAAAATCCAGTAACACACATTTCTATCAAACTCATTTGCTGCACTGTGACAATGCACTAAAAGGCTTGGAGCACTTGTCATAACCTTACCAACCTGTGCTGTCTTTAAGGAAAGAGCACTGCATGAAAACTGTTAGCTTTTATTCATGTTTCAAGTCCCCTACTCTTTTCTGTGCTTTCTTAGCTGAAACAGAGGCAGGAGTTAAAATGAAGTGCCAGTCTTGGGGCAGTGATTTCCACCTGGCTGAAATTCTACAGACGACTTCTGCAGAAGCAGTTCTGAAGTTTGGCTTATCATTCACACTGTAAAAATTGTAGACTCAATGGCAGTGGATGGTTTGGAAAGCATCAGGGAACAGGGAAAGAATGACAGAAGTTCTTTTCTGCATTACAGACACATTTACTACATCAAAGCAAAAAGCTTCCTTTTGCTCTAATCCTTGACAGATGAAAAGAGCCATACTCCCTTAATTAGATGTAGAGCATACTTCACATAAAAACTGATGACAAAAGCATGATCACAACTTCAGTCACTTCAGACCCAACCACCAAGGAGGAAACCATTGCCCAATGTAGCCACAAATGACTTTCCATCTTTGGAAAGAGACAAAATTACTTTCTTTCTCATCTCTCAACAAAAGTCACTGTAACACCTACAGACCAAAGAATTCTCTCATGCAGAGAGCAAAGAAACAAAAGTATTTTCCTACATGCTTTTTCTCTCATGATAAGAATAACTTTGACATGTAATTGTCAACTTCCACAACATACACGTGTTTTGTTTGGGCTTTATGTCTAAGAGATGGCTTGAAAAAACAATCAACGTGTCTGAGAAGAGGACCTGGAAACTTCTTTCACACAGCTTCATTGATTGCCCCTCCTTAGAGATCGTCCCCAGCCTGAACAGTCCATATGTTCCTGGAGATTCTCAGAAGCAGCTTATACAAAGTTGTGCTAAGGAGGCTAGAGACACCAGCAGTCAAATCTCCTGGCTATTAAGCAGAGCTAGATGATGAAGCAGATGTTAGAACAGAGAGAGCAAGCCACACTACAGTCAGTCTTGCTGCTAACAGCGCATGCAGGAAAGACTCATGGGTTTTCTCTAATATCTCAATCTCCCTTTCCCCGCAAAAAAACCCCAAACCCAAAACTAACAGGGGCAAAGCAAATAACAAATAGCTTGAACAAACAGACGAAACCTTGGTGTATGACCAAGCCGAACATTGTTGTGTTCCGGCTCAGTTTATCAACACAACATAGGCTGACGTTAAAGAATTAGTTTGCCATGATAGACTAAAGGCACCAAAATGCTTTTGGAAGAGGTGTTATTGAGCCAAACTGAGGAAAAATCCTAACTGGTACAAAACAGCTGAACTCACGCCTAGCTTAAAAAAAAACAGACCTGCACTTAACCCAGCATCCTAAACCTGACACGTATATAGACCTCACCCAAGATAATCAGCATACCTTTAAGAAACAAACATAAATTTCTGAAAAACAGTTCTGGATTGCTGGTGCAAAACAGAAGCAAAGACAACAGCACACAACAGGAGCAGGCATTGGTACAGAACAATCAGAACAAAAGGGGACTTGCATTTTTCCTTTCATACTTCTTATTGGCCCTACTACTGCATCACACAGTATTTTTGTCTTGTCATTTTCACATTTTGTGTGAAAATACAGCTGTAAGGACTTTCTTTTTTTTTCTTTTTTTTTTCCTGAGATTAGGAAGCATGGTTTTCTGAGGTTCCAACACTCAGATACACAATGACAATGCTGACCTAAATTCTGGAAGACTTGGGTAGCTCATGTTTCCTAAAAACAAAGCCTGCAGCTGATGAATACACACCAGGGTAGATGCCCTACAAGATAGCAGACTAGAGTTCCCACAGCTCACTCTGTCATTACTAGGCTTGGGTCATAAACAGCCTAAATACATTCACAACTGCAAGAGTCATCTAATCCAGGGCAGAAAGGAGTTACCACAATCATCATTCTCATTTGAAACAGAAATCTACAATATTCCCTAACAACACCTACTTTCAAAAAGCAATTCTCTGTTTTCAGAAAACAAAAACCAACAGTAACAAAACAAATAAAAAAGAACCCAAACATTAATAGTTTTAAGTTGTGAAATGACCTGGAGCAGTCTTCACTGCTGCATGAAGCTGTTTAATTCCCATACTGCAGTCAGTACCTGTGATAGTTATGTAATATTTAAGTAAAAAAACCTCTCAGCCCTCTATCGTTATATGCAGGTCCAGTACTGGTAAAAAGACCATTAAAGGGCAAGAGAAGGCTCCAAATACTCTGGGGACAAGAGATAAGCACATGTTACAAGGGAACAGACATAAGGATCTAAACCAGTGCTGCTTCCTGAGGAAAAGTACAAAAATAATTGAGAAAAAGCACCCCATGGTTGAACAGCTCTATTTTGACAAAAGCATCCGGGAGAGAAACCTGTGCTGAAAGGAAACCTGAGTAATTCTCTGGGAATTCCGAAACAGCGTGGAATACTTGGTCACAGGACTGAAACTAAGCCTTTACCTGTGAAAGATGACGTACACTGGTATGCGTACGTCAGCATGGCCACACAAAACCAGCTGTACTCTGGTGCTGCAATCCTTGTTTATAACTCACCATTTGTAAACACTCTTCGCTAGGGCAAGGTCCAAATATTAGAGACAGGCCTAAAAATTATGCCCTATATCCTTCTTGCCATAAATGTTTGTTTTGCAAACAGATTGTGTCATTTTTTTAGAAGTCTTCCAAAGTTCACAGAAATTCATCACAATTTGGGATTAAGATTCACAGGTCTTATGCATCTGATGTCAAAGATCAACCGTCAGATTTAATGAATTCATTTTTTTTTCTGAACAATGAATATTTTCATAGCTGTTTGAAAACAAACCAGACTCGAGAAATCTTTAACCTCACCAAACTGCAGCTATATATACCATGCCAGCGCTTCCCTTCCCCTGTTATTAGAATGACTGGTTCCAGGATTACTACAATAGGACAAAACTGATGCAGCCAAGCCATGGCAAAAGTTAACACTGTCCTTCACAATGTAAATACTGTTATTTCAGCAAAATTAAGAGAGAACAGTCTTGTCACAGGAGATTTCCTTTACCCTACACGGAAGTTCTGGTGACAGACAACACTGACAACTGTTAAAACACATGCACAAACACTACCACCTAAATGTGCTCTAAGTTAAAAGCAGCTTTGAAGTAGTCCTGGGATATTAGGCCAGTCCCCAGTTGAGGATTACTATGATCCAGGAACTTTCTGAAGCTTTTAAGCATCTAGGTTTTATAAAGGTACAACACATCCCATTTTGTGAACCATGTCAGTGCTTAAACATTAATTTAATCACTAAGAAAGATTTCCTGGTTGTCCTTAGAAGACACTGAACCAGGAAAGGGAGGATTAAGCAATCAAAAAAGTATCAGACACTTAATTACTTTGATGCTTCATTCTGAAGAGCTCTGTTGAGATTATAGTTCATGCGAAGTATTGGGATCATCCTAACCCCATCGCATAATTTGCAAGACTCATCTTTAGCCTCACAAACCCCCAACGTAGTGGCACCGAGCAAAGTTGCAGTGACTGATACGGCGACGCGGGGCAATGCGGGAAGCAATGGAAGCCAGATGCCGTTTCTCCAGTCCACAGAGCCTTCTCTGTGAAAAAGGAAGAGGAGTTGCTACCACTACCTGGATGCCACGTTCAGTGCGTAAGAAGATGTTTGCATATAACAGTCTGGAAGCAATTATAACAGTAAACTCACCTAGAAGTTAAATACATGCAGAAAGTCTCCTCAGAAGCCTGATGAAAGCCCTCATAAGCAGTCCGTTATAGTAAATATAAATCTTACCGACCATGTCTGAATGGCACACAGGTGCTTGCTACACGCAAAGCATCTCAAAATCTCTTCAAGCAGCTTGATGAGCTATCAATGAATATTAATTTTTACAAGCAAACTTCCCATGTTTTCCAGTACCAGATCCTTGCCCTGCAGATCTCACAGATCCTGACAAAGGTCCTTGCTTAGAAGAGTTTACAGATGGACCTTTAGCCTAGAAATGCTCCAGAAACATGAGATTTTATCAGTCACAGCAAACGTTTCTTTTCATTTTCTCTTCTCTAAACCACAGCTGAATTACAATCCGAAACCTTTGCAATGAAATTTTGCCCAGTAAAATAAAAACTAAGTCACTTAAATTTGATTCAAACCATACTGCCTCGATAACTATTACAACCAAAGGTCAAAACAACGCAGGCCCTTGGTGGCCTCTGCTGGAACGCAGCTGCGGGGGCTGAGCGCCTCCAGACACCGTCCTGACACCAGCTTAGGAATCGAAACTCGGGAGCAGATTATTCAGAGATTCCAACCGCTTTAAGTGAGCAGCTATTAGAAAGCAACACTGGAGGTAGGAAAAGTTTTCAGAAAACCAGTCTGAAAGATGAACGCGGAACTTTTACCCAAGTATGTTCAGACAGCGCGTACTTTTCTCACCGTGGAAAAATACACTGAGGGAACAGGCTTCAAGTAGGGTGAAGGTAAGGGCAGAGCTGCCTACTAAAGCAGATCCAGCGTACCCTGGGCTCCAGCGCCACAAGTATGGCCGGTGCCAAGGCGCTTTAAGAGGCCCATCGAGCATCTGGCTCCCGGGACCGCCCGCTCCTTTGTTTTACAGTTCCCTGCTAACTTGAAACTTCCCCTGACCCAGTTAGCCGAAGCCCGAGGCACGGCTGGAATCCACCCGGGATGTGCCAACATAAAGATGTCAGGAATTCTGGCGCTAACAAA
>VXBW01002686.1:63157-78039 GCA_013400375.1 Thinocorus orbignyianus
CCCCCGGCCCTGCCCGGCGTGGGAGCCGAGCGGCCGGTGCCAGTTCCCTCGCTGCGCGCTGTCACCCCGTCCCGCGTTTGCGCCGTTTTCCCGCCCTTTGCTTCAAGGGAGTTTGGGGTTGTTGCCCGCCCGGGGTTTTCTGTCCTCTGGAACAGGTTTGAAAGCCGCGACTCGACGTTCCCCGAACGCTCGGGACCCCGCGTCCCCCTGCCCTTTATCGCAGCAGAGCTGGGGCCGAGCCCCCTCGGCTCTGCCGTGCCCGGGCGGCGCTGGGGAAGAGGATCGCATCGTGGCTCACTGCTGGGACACCCAAGGGTAGCGGGAGGCAGAGCAGCTCCCCGTGAGGGCCGGGGCAGGCAGCCGCAAGCCCCACGATGCTGTCCCCAAAACCTGCACTCGCCGAAAGGCAAGGACCCGCGCTCCAGGCGGGCATTCCACAGGTATCAGCTTTCCCCGGCACCCCTCATGTCCTGCAACCCAAAGGAGAGGGGCAAGGCCAAACAGCCCTGACAGGATTCTTTGGAGTCATGTTTCTTCTGCATTGTAAAGCACTGTATGTCACCAGGAATTCCTTATCTGCTCTCTCGTGGATGGCGGTTAAACCCCATCCAAGTTCCTCTAAATTTAAGAGGTTTGCTTACTCCCTCGACGCCAGACCCGCGAAACAAAATCAACTCACACGTCTGATGTTAGTTGCCTGTAGATTTTTTTTCAGCAGATGTTAAATATTCTAGATTCCCACAGCATGCCCAATCCAGATTGGTTTCTTCCTTCGTTAGGCACAGATGATGTTTGTGGAGTATGCCTCATACAGAAATTAAAGAAGGCAAACAGTGTTCCTCATGACGGTGCTGGACTTTGGAAGGAGGCACCGAAAGAGCCTATTTTATTGATGGCAAATACGAAACTGCATTCAGACGTACTGAAAAAACCTGCTTGTACCTACAGTTAATAATTAACACTGGTGTGCATACAGTAGCTGTCGAGTGATCGTTGCAGCCTAAAAGTCCCAAATATCAGAACCAACAGTGAAAAGGAAAAAAAAAAAAGAGGAGTGATTCGGTAACTTGAGGTTTTCCATCAGTTACAGACAGGTTCAGCAGTCAGAACACGGTATGATACTTCTTTCAGGCAGAATCAAGGCAGGAGGAGAGGAAACTTAGTCTTACTTCCAGGTATGCACCAGATTATTTGGTCTACACTGTGCTGGGTGTCTGTTTCCTTAATGAATGTTTAAAAACTTCATCTGCTAGTCCTCTGCATGGCATGTTTTCTTGTTTCTGAAGCTACTTTTGTTATAGTGGTCCTGTGACACCCGGTTAATGGTTCTAAAATGCTGTGAAGAGGAGTAATACTATTGACATGTTTCATGTATTTTTTTTTTCAGCAGAACACTAGAGAATACACATGGCCGGCAGAGGAGCCTACATCTGGAAACTAACAATGCTTACAAAATTACTCATTGTAATACTGATCACTTAGCATAATTACCATGACACAAGCTATTTTTAAAAACAATTCAGCTAATTGGAGAGGGCAAAAATATTATATGGCTTGTTTTAAACACCTGTGGTTTCCTTATCTAAACTTGACTGTCCTTCCTTACCTGAACTCCAGAAGTTTGTAATTAATAACAGTTTAAAAAAAAACAGCAATGTTTTTACGTGTTCATAGCTCTGTTTATTCTACCCCCGGTGAAACAGCCTCTGCTGGCCATCTCCTTTGGGAGAGGTCATGAATCTTGTCTCTGTTCTAGGACTGCCAGCAGTACAATTTACATAAAAGACAATCTGGGACAGAGAGGGTCAAACCTCCAAATAACGTATTCTTATCTTTTAAACTAAAGAAACCCAAGCCAATCTCAATAGCAAAATGGACTGGAACGTGTTTGATTGGTCACAGCATGCAATAAACTTAAAATACCATCCCCTAAAGGGCCACAACAAGATGTGGCTTGCCCCTAGTCTCTCCTTGCCCTGCCAACGACATCATCATTAACTTGGGCAAAGTTAATCTCTTCCTGATAGCCTTTGCTTCTGCCCCTCCCATGCTTCCCTTTTCTGTTTTGAATGTTCTTCCAGGTATTCTGGCAAGCCTCCGCCTTCCTTCTCAGGACTCCTACACATTCCAGAGCTGGTTAGAACAATCACGTAGTTCAACCATTAACCAGAAGCCAAAAGTAATCAAACACAAACCTCCCTGCGAATACCCTTTCCATTACTGGGCTCCCACCTCTTCAGGACAGGTCTTTATCCCATTTACTGAAGCTGCGAAAAGACTTTGGGAATTTTAAAGAAACAAGACAGGACGATTTTACTGCAGTCTTGCAGGGAAAATGAAAATTATCACAAGGAAAGGAAAATGAACCACCAGACACCAGACAAGCATTTGGGCACACCACTCCGGTCAAACAAATGCAGTGTTTTGTGACCAACACAGTAAGCCTAGCTCGACTACGTGAATCAATTGAGACTTCCAAAAGAACTCACTAGCACACGGGAAACAATGAAATTTAGCAAGGTTAGACATGCTAGGGCTTTCAGACTGTAGGCCAGAAGCAGAAAAATACAGTCATCAGAAAGAGTGATTAGCTGGTGAAAACTCTGACATGCCTAAAAACACCCAGCACACACCGCTTCCTTTGCCGAGTCCGAGCATCCAGTACAGCTACAAGTGCTAATAAATGTCTTTCAGAAGTGCTCTGTGTTTTCCTTCACGGAAGATGTAGCGAGTGTCTTGCAGGATAAATGCTGCCAGTAACGGGGTGGTTCTCACCGATACCGACTGTTTGCAGTGTTTACCAAAGGATTTTCCTTTTGGGAGAGGCGAAGCAAGAAACTACTGGACACGATGCCAGGTGTGCAGCCACAGAACAAGCTGCTCATTCAACCAAGTCAGGGAAGTACAAAACAGCACGGAAGAGTCATTTGTTTGGGGGCAATATGCAAAGCCTGACATTAGGCTGAGAGCTTGGACTGTGGCTCCGCTGCACAAGCACAAGGGCCGACGGAGTCCTTGCCCTTGCTTAGAATTCGGTGTGTGTATTAGAGCAAGAAAATGAGTCATGTCCTATGATTCATTTTGTACACCGAGATAAAAGCCATTCCAAGTTGCTGACACTCTTTATCTTCAACAGTAAGGCTGAATCCATTTGTTACTCAGATACCTAAAACCAGGAAATTGTCTGCATAAATAGCAGTAGCATTATGGATAGAGGGCAAGGCATGTGAAATGTGAAAACTGAAGTGCTCTCAAAAAATCCACCCTGACTGGCCAAATTTTGAACAGAATCTTTCCAGTGAGTGTTTTAAGGAACACAATCCAGAAAAACACGTCTGCAGTCTTTAGCTTTATCACCATAGTCTGAAATCACACCTTTACATAATGAATGAAGAAGTCCACATGCAACTTGGTATAAACATTTGCACAAGATGCAAGAACAGAGAGTGAACCTCCAAACGGGGATCAGATGCGTGTTAGCAAATGTATTGCATGCAAACTACTTAAGAAAATAATTTTTGGAAAAGTAGTCAGCAAAATAATCACACAAGCCATATGTGATCAGGCAAAGGAAGAACCAGGAATAAGTATCCTTGATTTAAACATCAAGTCATTAACATCCATGCAAATATGTTTAAGTAGCTGTTTGAACTGCTAGGATATTGAGACAAATACTATCATTTTCCATATGCTGTAAATTATTTTCAGGGTTCTAAATTCAAAACAGTAAAAAGATGATCTATATTTAGCTTTCCTTTGTTAAAAAAATAAACCATCTTTTACTCCTGTACTCACGAGAGTTGGTAGTCATTGTATTTACCTCATCCAGTAGAGCTGAAATTTCAGTAATTGTAGTATTTTCTACTTTGACTGAAAAACATGCCAACAGCATGCACAGTTAACCAAGAACCGCTTCCAGTGTAACGTTACTCTCTGAGGGTGGGAAACAGCAGGCAACAATGCCAGCACTTTAAATGCAAATACTGGACAACAATACTTTTTCAATCACAAAATTCATGACTCCTGTAATAGTTCTAGTTAGCCAGAGAATCGTGCCAAACTAACCACAAATGCCAGAGGAACCAAGAAAAAAACCAGTTTGCACTGTGAATGTTTTCATACATTGATAAACCATTTAGAATAGCTGTTTCCTCAAGAATTAGTCAGCAACTCAGTGGTTCCATTTTATAGCCAACTAAGGAACACCAGTGGTAACAAAACAGTGCAAGTGCTGAAGTGTTCTTCTTGCAGACCATGATTTCTTCTAAAGCTTTGTGGCTTAAGATCTGGAGTAATTTATTTATTTCATTCTCTAACAGCCTAAAAAAGACAGGTTCATCAGCCTAAGCACCACACTAAATTCTAAAAAGCAAAAAGGCAAAAGCTTCTGCATCAGCACAGTAAGAGGGCCAGCTTTATTGTATCATGATGAAAAAAGACAATCTAAGCCCACTTACTTAAGAAGTGCAGCAGAAGAAAATTAGTGCAAATTTTTGCTACCATAAGAGCATATTATTTTGCTCAACTGAAAAAGAAAAGGTCAATAAATTATGTATTTTTACCCTTTGAAGAACAAAAGAAATTAGAAAGAGAAAACCCACAGTGACAGAATGAAGTGTCTGCAAAGATACCGCTGCACAGCTCAAACATCACACACATCATATGGCCTTTCCAGTTCCATACGATGCTGACTGTCACGCAGACCTCTGAGTAATTTAAAGTTTAGCTCAAAAGAAAAAAAAATCCCAACGGGAAAGGAAGTAGAGTTTTAGAATTTAGAGAAAAGAGCAAGTTCCGCAATACTGGAAGAAAATCTCTTATTACAGACACTGCACAAAATTAAGAGTTTCTACCTGCCACAGTCATTTTGTTTATGACACGTTCTCTTTGACTGTGATGCATTATTCCCTTGCAACAGCCACAAACTTTAACACAACGCATTCACAGTGCCACAACTTACGTCCATGCCATTCACAGGCATTTCTTGGTTTGCATGAATGTCTCATCAAAAGAAGTTTAGCATTTGCACACTGGTCAGAAGTCACCAGGTGGGTCAATCGTCACATCCAAACAAGACTACAGACAGCAAGTGTCTGTGACTGACTTCTGCAGTAAGGAAGTAAGAAATGCAGTAACGGGAAGGGTGACCTCAACTACCTGTACTACACGGACACAGACTCAAGCAGTGATACAGAAACCCAAAGACTGAGCACTAGAGAAAAATGTATTATTTTCATTTTTGTTGCACAACATACTGAAGTCTAGAAATACAACAACAGAATTAACCTCAGGTATTTCAGGAACCAAGGAAGGGTTTGGCTTGCGGTAAAGTCTTTAAACTTCCATGAGGTAGCATATCATCAAGTATCTTCTTTCCCAGAATATATTAAGCAGGACAAATCCAATTTAGTTTTTAACGCTGTTGAAAATTCTTTTGATAGTAGTTCATGAAGGGATACTCTGTCGTGAGAATACACCCAGTTCCGTCCAGTCCAGTCATAGCGCTTGGGCCCGCTAGAAAACAAAATACACACTCTGTAAGTCCAGATTATTCATGGGGAACTGCTGGAAGCCTGTATTTGTAACGTACCCCAGAGAGCACCCAGGAAGAGGAACAGTGTGGAGGAGGACTGGTGGGCAGTCTGGGGAAGTGGTGCAGAAACGGCCAGATCTGCCAGGAACTGCCAAGCCATCCAACAGATGTATATGAACGGTGACAAGACGTATCAGTCACTCTCAACAGACACAAGCTCCTTCCCCCTCTTGCTTTTAGCACTGATTTCCCCAGTTTGTTCCCTCACCCCCTTCCTCCCTCACCCACCTAGTTTTCTTTGACACAAACCAAGGGGTATTTTCATAACACTGAACTAATGGTATCGATTAGTTCTTGCAGCAGTCACGTGCAGATATGCTAAGCACAGCAGAACACAGATCATCATTCTCACTTGCTTTTTAGATGCAACAAAAGAATTCACCAGCTGAAAGCAAGCATAGTGGCGTGTGGGAGATTTCTATTTGAAATGCTCTTTTCCTCTGTACTGTTGCATAGTTATTGGCTTGATTTTTTAGTCCTCCATTAAGTACCAAGACAGAAATCTGAACACCCAGGTTCTATTCCAGACCTTTCTATCCACCAATTCTCATCTGAAACAGGAGAATGACTGAAAGGCACTCACTGCTGCTGATGTCAGCTACAGAAACTAAGAGAAGAGAAAGGAATGAAATGGTTGTCTGGGATAAAAAGACAAATCATCAGTCTTATACTTGAGCTTGGAGGACAAAATGCTTTGGAACTCAGACAATCCACGCACAAGGTCTGCTAGAAAGCAGACTGTCCTATATATAGACAAGAGCAATCTGCAGGTTCTCTACAAACATAAACACTAATCCGAACCTTGAATATACTGAATTACTCGCAACATTCAAACAAAGAACTTTCCAATCACTAAAACTATGAGAAGTCACAAACCCAAGCACAAATCAAAGTCACTGCCACTGTAATCTCACTTGCTGTATGTGAACTGGTAACTGTTTGGAATCGAGATTCTATGCTCCAGTTACTTTGCTATGCCTGTCTCACTCTCTGCACCACAAACATATGTTTATTCTGTCCTGCACCTAGAGAATGACAGAGCAGGATGCAGCCACTCATGAAAACCAGGTTAAGACAGGCCATTTAACCGCCAGAGACAAAGAAAAGTCCAAGCTATTTGAACTGTTTCTGACTGCTACATAGTAAATATCAGTGATACGTTTAGCGTATGAATCACCTCCACAGTTCTGCGAATCTCCAAAATGCTTTACAAATATGATTTTTTTTTCCCATTTAAATTAATAATTTAAATATCTTATGAATTCTATAAAATACCTACAAAGTTTAACACAAACTGTATTTCTCATGAAATGTCTGCATAAATTTTTAAGCAGTAAGAGAGAAGAATTGAAATATCACATTAAGCTATTATTAAGAGATTGCTACATAAGGTTGAAAAGTCTTTTCAGTCAAAGAAGCTACATGAAATTATTGCAATCACGCTGCTGGTATTGTCAACTAAGTAGAGCTTTACAAACACAAGCTGAAGTTCACTTTGGTGAAAACAGAAGGTCTAAAAAACTCAAGAAAATGTCTCTCTTTCAGATCTTAAGAATTTGTCTCCCTTGGGATATGTTCTTAAAGACTGAAGATTCTACATTTTCTGTAAAAATTTCACAAATATAACATTTGATGCAAGTAACATTCACTTATTTCACTTCCTAGTAAACTGCACTGAAGAAGTACACCACTCCAGATTGTATAGCATGTGTTGGATTTGGTTTTCAGAAGTTAGGAAGTGAACACGCAGCACCGTATTTCAGGAAATACCACTGTTTACCATAATAGCAGTTCAGGAAGCACAAAACTTACTCTTTGTAGGGGATGCATTTTTCATCACAGATGATGAAAAATACCGTCAGAGAACGGTAGAGTTTTATCTCTTTCCTTGTGTATTCTGGAACAGGTAAGTCTTATCTCAACTAGAGCAGGCTCCAACTAGGTAAGAATTCTCTGAATTTTGGTTTTCATAAATAGATGAAACCTTTGTGCCAGCAACAGAAAAATTTTATAGTCATCTTAAGGAGAATCAAGGTTCAAAAATAATGCTTTTTGCAAACTATATGGAAGGAATGAATTCTGACACACAGCCTGCATCTGTTTAAACAAAAAGGTTTGTTAGCTTGTGTTAGGTCTGTGTTTTAGCAAGTCATTTACCTGTACTTAATAAATAAAAGGATTCTGGGGCAGCAGAGCAATTAGTAGAAAAAAAAAAAAAATTAGTATCTTAGTATACTGTTCACCAGTCAATACTTAATTAAGTAAATTTTATGTTTGTTAAAATTGTTTCTCTTAAAATCTTGAATTCCATTGTGCTTTTTTTTTTCTTCTTCTTCCCCAGTATGAACTCTGCTACAGAATTCTACTACTGCAAAACCACTTCCCTGGTTTTCATTCCCCAGGACAGTGGCAGAGAATACAAGTTTTGGTGGGGAGACAGTTACAGCATTTTCGAACATGGCTGCCCTCCCTGCCAAAACCAACCAGAAAACCTGGAATGGATCAAAACACAGCATTAGAGAAGGCAGAGGGAACAGCGAGCCAAAGCTGCCATAAAGTGCAGATGCTTGATAAAAACAACTAGTGGGAGAGCACATAAACATATAAGGCAGGAAATCCCACAAGCTTAAAGGGGAAGGAGCCACCCTGCTTAAATACAAAGAGAAGTTTAGGTCATAACATCATCATTACCCTTTTTCCAACAGAAGCTTTGTTTGGTTTAGTTTTGTTGTTTTTTTTAATCATGGCTGTTTATTTTTTCTATGAGTGGGCTATATTCCTTGTAGACAGTGGCTTTGGACCAGAACAGGGTATGAAAATCCCATATTACACATTTCCTGGATTAATTTAGTGTACACAATGCCAGTGTACTGCACCATGGCTCAAACCTCTGTAACAAATTATTATTGAACATTTAGATTCTATCATGTTTCGAGAATATACTGAGTAAAAGGGCCACTTCTGAAAAGGATATTACATAGTTCATGCTGTGCTATAAAACAGGGGAAGAACATTTCCACCCGGCCTGCAGACGTTACATAAGTAACTTACATAGAACTTACCTGGTGGGCGAGGACAGCCAAATCTGCCGGTTTGGTGTTTGCTTATTGATTACATACGTTCCCATGTCTCCACCTAATTTAACTGTCAGAACTCCACTCTTAAAACACAGAAAGAATAAGTGAGAAGTTAAAAATTTGCACCCTGTTACTTGACAAGAATTACATCATTCATGGTGGACGATCAGAAACTTACATACCAGTATCACATCCCCAGCTATTTCCCAAACAACAGGAGCTTGGAAGAATGACGATTAGGTATCAAAAACTTGTACTGATACCTAGGATAAGCCACATGTCTTTGAATCTGACTTACATTTTAAAACGTCCTGGTCAGACTTACCGTATTTGTGCAATTTACAGTGGCACTACTTAAATAACACTCTTGAGCTTTGACCTGTCATCTTGAAAGGTCTACTAGTTCATTTTGCAACAATTAAAATACCATCTGGTAACAACATTTTCTATTCACAAATAATGCAGAACTGGGGTGCTTCAGAGTCAAGAAGCCTCATCTGTCATTGCTAGATTCCTGATGCCATTTCACCTAACTTTTCTTAAGATACTGTAACTGTTTCCTAGTGAACAAACACAATTCTTTCTCGAGTAATTCTGACGAAGTGCCTAGGTCCTGAATCATACCTCAAAAATGTTCCAGTTCTAAACTCCATGAGACCTGGTTTGTTTTAATTATGCCAGCTTTAGCCCATTGTCCTACTGAGCACTTATTTTCTCTTTCTTACTCACACTTCCTCCTGACATGATTCACAATTCTCTGACATTTTCAGCAGTGTATCTGGCAAAAAAAATTCTGTCCTAACTTTAAAAGAACAACACTGCTTGGACTGCAGTTAACTTACAGATGATCTGAACTATGCTAATTTAAAGGGGTATCTCTACAGAATATCGTTTGATGACTCAGGCAATAGGTTAATCATATTTAATGTACAGTTTCTCAAATATTTCATGACCTACAGCATGACAAAACTTCTTTTCATGGTTTAGTCAAAAGATATCACTAGAGCTACTATCATTGCCAGGGCTATTTGCTGTGTATAAACAGTCACCGTGGGGAAAACAACACTTTCGAGTACCTACTACCTTCAAACTTAACTCTGCAGCACAGGCAGCAGCTTAGAGCTGTGCTACTCTGTGCTACTGGTTTCTGGCATATCTCAACGATAATCTCCTATGAAATGATACTCTCAAGGTCTGATTTTTTTAGCTTAGTTTCCATGCTGTTTCCGTGCTTGACAAGTAATGTATATCTATGACCAATAAAACAAAAATAAAAGGCTCCCCTCATTAATATTGCCATCAGATTGTCCTGCCAGTTAGGTTAACTGGATACTGGTTTAGTGAAAAGAAGGACAAGAACAAGCTACTTCCCTGACTGTCTAACTCAAACTTCCCTGTGTCTCAGCAGTCTTAGATCTGTAGATACAGTGGAGCAAGAGCAGGCTGGGGGTCTAGGCCTGAACAGTGACACAAAGGTTCCACTGTCCTTCTGTGTGCCCTTTACTACCATTGTAAGTACTCACACTGACATTATGCTATATGCTACAGAAACACTGCAAGTAAAGAGGTTTCCAAAGAGTTAACGAAAAATTTATACCATGGCTTACATTTTGTGTCAGCTGTTGGAGAATGCTGTTGCTCTGCCACTGCAAATTAAATACAGGTTAACTTCTCACGCTGTGTTTAAAATGTTTTCCAATACATTTTGCAGTATGTTCGAAGGACTAGAAAATACAACTTCGGTTTTTAAGAACTTACAATTCCAAGATATTTTAACCATATTTTACGGAATACTACCGCATGCGTTCCGTACTACTGGATGAATGCTTGTTAGCTCTTGGCAGTAAGACTATACTTCAAAAGAGACTGTTTTTCCCTGGAGAGGATGATACAAACTGGGTGATGAAATTCAGCGCATGAGTCACAGGCTTAACGGACCTGTATCGCCTCCGCCACCGTGTGGCTTGCTGCAGCACTGGCCGTGCTCGCTCGGAACCGGCTCTGCTCAACTCGGGACTATTTAACCCACTGCTCTTAACAGAATGGACAAAGTATTATAAGGCCATCGTGCAGTCTACGCAACAAAGGAGCACTGGTAAAAATTATTAGGGATATAAAAATAATTGCTTTTAAGGCTCACAGAGTGTCAATGTCAAACAATCCACTGGAGATAAAATTCTGACATAAGATGCCTCAACAACTTCATGTAACAAAGCATCTATTTAAAAGTATCATAACTATAGTATTTCACTAATTTTTGTCCTAATATCTTTAACTCCAGATAAAAGGCACTAATATGCTAAAACATACTCAACAGCAATGGTTAAACAATTCTTTGCTTTTCTTAGGGAAAAGCAATTATCTCTAACATTAACTACGTAACTAAAGCAACAAACAGTACTTGCTAAGGGCAACAGCAGAATCCTACAAACACTAAGTTATTTTCTATCCTAGCTATAATCAAGAATGAACATTACGATGACCAAGTTATGCAAGGCCAAGTCCAAAAACTACAGGGCTTTGACTTTTACTACTTTTTGTTTGGCACAGTGCAACCCAAATCATCTGCTTCTATGTCCCAGAGTGTAAAACCTTAACGGACAGGGTCAGGAGAAAGCAAGCAAGACACGAAGAGGGAGCAGCAGTTTATGTGCCCTCAAAAAACATGCAGTAGCGAAAGGCCTGTGACGCAGATGGCAGCGTAGGGAGAAACTGCACTCTCCTCCAAGCCATGTAGAGGGCTGTAACACACGAACCACTTCAGTAATTGTATACAAAGCTAATAAATTCCCTACACAAACAGAACAGACATTTTTAATAATGAGCTGTCACACCTGTTAGGGAATCCCAGTGGCTGACCTACCCGTATAGGTTCCAATTGTCAGGCCAGCAGCCACCCAATGTTTCCTGTGACAGCAGCCTTCTCCATAGGAATGCTCCGGTCACATTCTTGTAACCACCTACTACCCAAACACCACATCCTCTTGTTGTTTCTCTCCACTACAGCCTATCATCAGTAAAGCCAGGACAAATGTAGTCTACCTGGTCAAGACAAATGCTGCTTCTCAGGATTCAGGGCAATCAAAAAAACTGCTCTACATGTGATTCACATACCTGCACTATGCCATGCAGGCCTCCCCCAGCACTCACCATGAGGGAAGTGACTGCCGATGACAGAGGCCTACGCCTGTTTAGAAAAATTTACAGATCACTGTGAAATTAGAAACCAGTTTCTGTGTCCTCCTGTGCTTGTTTATTATTCTATATTGCATCTCTCTCTAAACACTCCAAGTCTTCAAATTATACAACAGCATGAGCATGTGTTGCTTTTTACCAGAATAACTGCTCCAGTCAGTACAAATAGGCATATTTTCATAACAAAGCTGCAAAAACTCTCTGTATTTTCAGTGTTGGACCTAAGGCGACTAATTTAAAATTCTCCCTCAAAGAAAACAAATCTACAAGAATTACAGTGGCAGTAGAATGTTTAAAACATACCCCTAAAGAGACATCATAATCTTCCGGGGTAAAAGGCTTATCAGTCAGGTCCTCAAAGAAATCTGCTAAGGAGTCCAGTGTTTCTTCAGCCAGTTTTTCGTAAGTCGTCTCATCTAAAGAGCTATAAATCACAAACAGGCCCATAATGAAGAGAAAAACATGGAAGACAGTATTTTTCCTATAATAAAAACATACCAAGACCACGAGCTTGGAGGAAACAGTAACCATGAAACAATCATACAAAACAAGTAGTCAGTTGTCTTAGGGCAATGTAAGTAACTTTACAGAAGGAGGAGGAATTTTGAAATGCTGGTAGTAGAGACCTCTTAACTGAGGAACACGTACTTCATTCCTTAGATACATTGACTCCTGTGTACTAAGAGGGCAGAGTTAGGTGTCATATTTCAAAATAATTTTCGTAAAAGGACTTTATGCAGGAATTACTTAGTTTTGAACTCTACAGAGACAAGCGTCTGCTGCTGAGAAGCACATGTCATCTGACTCTTAAGAAACTCACTATAGCTATGTGCGATTCAGAAACATCAGTATCACATGCCATGTCTATGTACAGCATTTGACTTGTCAACTGGAATCACCAACACAGCTCGGTAATTGGATGTTATTTAATCTGTGCTTATGAACTAATGCATACAAATGTCACCTTCTACAGAGTCTCAAAGCACCCTTGAAGCCATTGTGTAAGGCTTACAGCACTTGTCAGACTGCTTCTGCTACTGTCTTTAAATAACTAGAAAAAGTTATTGGGAACAAAGTCTACATCAGTTTAATTAACAAAATGGAATTAAATCACCAAAGTTTTTTCATCCATATTAGTGTCATCTTTTAACTGAGAGTGCAGATGGGTATCTCTGGCAGCAGACAATTCAGTGAAATAATTTCAATTTCTCCTAATGGGTATGGCAACGCGACAGTTACTATGAATTATCATGACTCAGCATCTGCCAGCTGACAACAAAGAACATAAGTTTTTTTAAAAAGTTCTTGCTAGCCAGTTCCTGAAATAAACTCTACACCACTTATGCGAGGGATGCCACTGAAACACCCGGGGGCGTGGGGAACGGAAAGCCTTAGGATTAGGCAGGACTCAGGTACTGGTTCAGGGTGCAGTTCGTGTATTTAATGGTAAGAGCCACTTTAGACACCTGCACAATCCTTCACTGGGCCTCCAAAACGGGGAGAAGTCTCTGACATGTACACTGTCAACTTCTCTCTGAGTAAGCAGAAATTTTGTGTACCCTGATATATGTGAAACGGTTTAGACACCTATATTTAAGTACATGAATTATTTGATAAATTCACCCCAAATGCACTTTGCTAAAGCTGTATTTTTTCCTCTGCATCATTACATTAGAGTCTTATCATGTCTAGAAATTATTCTCAAATGCAGAGATATTTTCATATGAAGAATATCGCAAAATAAAATTTACCTTGTGTTATTCAGAGTTCCTGTGCTTCTTAAATTCATGAACTGAACAGTCTTGCTCCTCACCTCTGAAGCATACTGTAATTGCTGTTGAAAATAAGCATAAGTAAAATGGAATTAGAAGTTAAAACACAAAGAATTATATATTACATATCTGTCACGTAAATTAACTAGATCTTTTAACACCTTTCCACCCCCCAAGTAAAATATTCATATTCTATATCATAGAGCTAATATGGAAATAATTATGCAGCATTAATCTTTGCATGACTGAGGCAACCTAGCATATCCTTATCTTCTGATACAAATTAGTGGGGAAAAAAATTATTCATAGAATAGTGAACTAGAAAAGAGAAGAACTACTTTCTTTTCTATTGCTCTCCCACAGAATTACTGAGCAACATTACGAAACTGGCTCAGGCCACGATTTTCACAAGTATCCACTGCACCAACGCTTCAGTATCAACAACTTGCATCCCTCTGTCAGAAGTCATGAGTACATTCAAGTGAAATAAGTAGAAGCCCTGAATCCTCCTTACTTATGAAACAGTTAACATAACATCACACTTCACATTCCAGATCTCTTCTGTGTTTTGTGTTGTTTTGTTTTGTTTTTAAAAAAAAAGTTTTAAAAAGCCAAATCAAAATTACCGAAATGCTTTGTCCACATACTGGCACGAGATCAAAACAGGCAAGCCCTTTGGGGGAAGCAATACATCGGCACGGATAAAGTCGATCCCCTAGTCTAACAGAGAAGTACTTTTGCTTTCCACCAAGACAGAAAGACAGCATTTTTCTTCTTAACCTGGGCTATGCAGGCGTATGTTTTTGGATGAATAGCGAGACAGCATTCCTGACAGCTTTTTGTACACTTGCACAAGGTCCTGAGAAGGAACAGAGCGAGCTGAAAAGCAAGTGACGTTTGCAGAGGAGCGATGACAGCCCTTCTCCAGGCTCACACCAGAGCAGGACAGAGGCCCCTCTCCCTGCCTGTGCTCTGACACGCATCCCCGGGCACTGTCCGTCTGTCAGCCCAAAGCAACGGCACAGGCCGAACGGACACAACCTGTCGGTACAGGCTGACAAAACACACGCTGATGCCTCCAGGGGTTTGTCCGTGCCCTCCTGATCTCCCCGGTACGCGCCCAGGATCAAAGGCTGCGGGGCCGTACCCGAGCCCAGACTCCGGCCAGGGCGCGAAGCCGCTCACCGCAGCCGTGCTCCCCTGAGGGCCGGAGGCCGCCCTCCCGGTGCCGCACACCGCTCCGCC
>VXBW01002686.1:78476-153980 GCA_013400375.1 Thinocorus orbignyianus
AAGGCTGAGGGACTTGGGTCTTTTTAGTCTGGAGAGGAAAAGGCTGGGGGTGGATATGATCAACAGCTGTAAATACTTAAAGGGTGGGTGTCCAGAGGATGGGGCCAGGCTTTTTTTCAGTGGTGCCCAGTGAGAGGACAAGAGGAAATGGGTACAAACTTATATATAAGAAGTTCCATCTAAACGTGAGGAGGAACTTCTTTCCTTTGAGGGTGGCAGGGCTCTGGAACAGGCTGCCCAGAGAGGTGCTGGTGTCTCCGTCTCTGGACATATTCAAATCCCACCTGGACACGATCCTGTGCAACCTGCTGCAGATGGATCTGATTTGGCAGGGGAGTGGACTAAGATGGGCTCCAGATGGTCCCATCCCACCCCATATCATTCTCTGATTCTGCCCTTCCCCAGTGCTTGACACAGACATTGCTGGTCCTGTGTCCTGGTGTGCTGTTCAGGCTTTTTCCCCCCCTTTTTTTTCTTGTCATTAAGAGAACTAGTGGGTCTCAAATCTGGCTGGTACCATAAAGACAAGTCGCTGCAACAGTCACTTCATAACGTGGTCTGCTTCTGCTGTGCTGTGAAATGCTGTGCATTTCACCTTGGCCACTGTTCTCAGAGCCGGGAGTGACTACTTGTGGGTGGCTCTCTGCAGGTGCCTCTCGGGCGAAGCAGCCTTGCTGGGCAGATTGACAAGGAGCTGGAGGCCACAAAAGAAAGAAGTTACAAGGAACACTACCCACCCCACCTTCAACGCGCTTGCTTTTTTTTTTTTTTTTTTTTTAAAGTCCATGCAGGACAAATGAAAATTACTATTTTTTTCTACCTTGAAAGGACTGTCTATTTTACCTTACCGGCAGTTCCAGTATGCCACAGGTGCTGATGGCAGTCTAACTTCAGCAGTCTGAGCTACAAAGCAAAATACTTTGAAAGTGTGTTTTAATTGCAGTCATTTCCTAAACAGCTTAGTAAGAACCCACTTTGTGTAGTTGTGCTGGTCTACATTTCCTGTCCTCTGGCAAATTTTAAAAGTACAGCATTTACAACTTGCCCTGACCTAAGCAGTAGTAGAAAAGGATTCCTCCTCCCTTGACAATTCAGGACAAGAACTGCAGGACACACTGGCAGAACAGAGAGGGAGCAATAGGACAAGGATCAGGGCTAGTATATTGGGTTCAAACTTTACAACAGGCTACTGGGACAATGGATTCACGCACCAAGACAGGAATAGCTGCAGGTGGCTCAAAAAATCTGTTGAGATTCCAGGTGCCATTAACTGCAGTGGATTAATTCCAGGTAACTGCATGGATGTGCGCAGCTACTATGGACCATTTGAGATGTTGCTGCTTTGTGCAGGAGCTATTTTGGCTGTGCAAAGACCAGAGTCTGTGGAAAGGTGCATTGTCACAGAGTATCACATCCACTCAGGGACCCATTCTAGGACAGTATTCTCTGTGACAGCAAATATTCTGATCCATTGTAGCTAAAATGTTACCCCGAGCCAGCATGGGGAAAATGAAGCTCATCATTTATCACACCTGATACATGTTTGACAGGATTTTTGATGATGCGCTTCAAAAAGCAGTGAAGAAAGAGAAGGGTATTTATGTAGGTGACACGTCAAGTTCCTACTGAGTTATTTATATGCTGGTGGTGGTGTCGTATCAATGATATGTGAAGATGTCAAGACTCTCAGCTAGACATATTTTATTGTTATTTAAACTGAAAAAATAAAATAGGCTTACTAGAGAGATGAGAGATAAAAAATAATTCTGATGGGAGAAGTTTCTTAAAACCCCATTTTTTTTTTGTGGGAACACAGACGCACTTTGCTTCAGATCTTCAGTTTTTAGTGAAGAGTTCTCTGTGCAAACCGTCGTACCTACCTTGTTCAGCCTCTTGTCTCTTTCCAGCAGTTTTGTGTTTGTTACCAGTATTTTCCCTCAGATCTTGTAGGGGTCTGTGTTCTTACTAGGGGCCTGTTTCCGTGCTTCAGTGGGGAGAGGGGAAAGCAGCTGGAAGAATGGAGGAATGCCTGTTCTTTTATGTAGCTTTTGATCTAGTGAACGGTGGTGCATATTTACATACCTAGCCATCTCTACAAAAACGGCATCAGAAGGTATTTTCTGGTATTATCCAAGTAGTTCCACATTGATTTTTTTCCTCTGGTCATCCAGGATCACAGGCAACTCTCAACAGGAAATGTTCATTTCTTCTTTCTACATTAACGACAAACCAATGAATTAGTGTAGATTAAGTATTTTCTCTGGTATTACAAATCTCACTTAAAAATCCTTAAAAAAAATTGTCAACAATGTTCAACTTAATGAACTTTACAGGATGCTACTGCCAGTGAGGGTCATTCATACAACTTCAAAAGGGCCCAAGTTAGGGGTTAGCCATTTTAACAAGCATCTCTTAATGACCATCTTGATGCTTGTCCCTTAGTTTAATGTTGTTCACAGAACAGTGCTTTGGTATCAGTATCTTTTTAGACTGGTGTAAAATAGTTGCAAAACAGTTCCAGATGCAAAATTGCTACAGGGACAAGCCCAAGGCCTTCAGTCTGGTAAGAGCTGCTATTTTTTCGTGTTGGAAGCAAATGCATGCACCACTGGAACAGGTTGCCCAAAGAAGTTGTGGCTGCCCCATCCCTTAGGAGTGTTGAAGACCAGGCTAGCTAGGGCTCTGAGCAACCTGCTCTAGTGGGAGGTGTCCCTGCCCATGGCAGGGGGGTTGGAACTCGATGATCTTGAAGGTCCCTTCCAACTCTGACCATTCTATGATTCTATGAAATGGGCCAGCAGATGGCTTCCACAAAGAACAGGTGGAGTAGATTACTGATTACTCTTTTATCACTGCCTAGTGTTAAGGGTTTGGGAAAATATCAGTGAGTTACATGAAATTAAATTGCCTTGTCAACAAGAAAACAGATCTTGGCATCAGTGTCAGCATTTTCAAATCACTGAATTCTAGCACAAGGACAAGAAGTTTTGGCGTTTGTTTTTTTAAACTGAGAACGACTATTACACACTACCATAAAAGGCAAACCTCACCTTCTGAATGATTAAGTGACAGGGTCAGATATATAAATTTGGAGTTGCTCCCTATCTCTCTCTAAGCAGGCATCAAGCTGTGCTTTTGCCTTCTGGACAGGTTGCAGGGTCAGAGTATTCAGATACCACTGCACACAGCCCACGTCTGTGACCTAATTCTTCAAACCTTGCTCCGTGTGGTGAGTTCCATCTGTTTAGACCTGAAGAAACAGACCAGTACATTACTTTAATACCCCAGGGAGCTGATTATGCCTTCTGTATATATTTTGATTTTACTTGACATGCACTGCCTCATCAGCTTTATAGGCATGTCCAATCATTATTGTATTTTCAGCAAAGTGCTACCAAAGCAAAATGTCAATGCAAGATGAACAGAAGCAAACTACTTAGGCATGAAACATACCAACCTTTACAAGCTCTTGTGCTCTTCAGTGTTTGAAGATTTATACCATTTCATGTGTTTGAGAAACGAACGGCTTCCAGGTTGTTGCTCACTAATATTACTTAGCTGTAATCCCTCCTCCCTCTCAGTGGAACCATGTAGTCACAAGCCAAACCAAACCAAACCACCACAAACCACCACCTGTAAGTGCACGCACTTTGGAGAAAGTTCCATAGTCTATACAAGATTTCCTTCTGCAAGTGTTAAATGACTGTTTTAATTTATAGATTACTGTGTTAAAGGGATTGCACACAAAGGATGGCTGAGTCTCTGAATCATTCTGTACAGACATCCTGGGTTGGGGACAGAATTGTTGCAGTTGTGTGTCTTCTGGGGTCTTCCTAAGTACAAATGACTCAGAGACTATAGTCTGCTAGGTAACTGGGGGAAGAAGTCACACGCATGTGCTTCATGAAGGCTACTGTCACCCTTAAACCAAGGAACTTCATGTTCTTCCCCAAAGAAGACTGATCAGAAATACCCACTTTGCGCAGAGACACATTCTAAATACACCATGCACAAAGGAGCAGACACTCCACATAAACATAAAAAATGTTTTTGTTTACAGGGCATGCAGAGTGGTCTCTTGCATTTCTAAGAGGAAAGCTGCAGAATTATCTTGCTGAGATTCAGCAACCTAGTTTTAAAGCCTCAAAAAGAGGCAATCATGAGACACAGAATCTAAATTGAGCTAAAGAGAAAAAAAACACCCAACCTTTCAATTTTTTTATTCTGTGCATAATTAAGGAATAACGCTCTCCTCCTTGTCAGAGTTATAGGATTACATCAAAGAAAAAAAAACCCACAACCACCCCACAGCAAAACCTTGAAAAATTCTTCAGAGGTACAAAGCACAATTCTAGGAATTAAACTGCCAAATTCTGGTCTTGCCAATCCATTAGGTTTGCTCACTTAAAGAAGTGTTATTACCAATAGCTTTCATAAGCTTTCAAAGTGAAGTGCACACCTGTGTGGTTTATAAATACACTACCGCATCAGAGTATGAAATCTTGGCTTGATGTTCACTGGTGTTTGGGATTCTCTCTCTGCTGCTGGTGAAATTAAGGGAAGTGGAACGGTTCAGTAGTTACTTTAAAATTATTTCCCAAACTGAAAAACCTCCTTTTGTGAAACAATGCCTGTTGAGTATGTTCCTTTGCCTTTTCTGCTCTAATTTCAAGATTCATCGCACTCACAGACTATAAAGACAGCTGCCATGTTAAGGAGTAGTTGTCATATCTTTTGGGATGCCTCTCAAGACCATGTCACGAAGGCACAGAAACGCTGGAACAGTAAGTCCTGTGCAGACCAAGAACAGGTTGACAGCTGTGATAGCCTTGAGCACAAAATATTTTATTTATCAATGAAACTATAGTTTACAATAGCATTTACTAAATAAATTATATAATTTCTCTTTTACAAGAAATAAACTAAAATCAAAAATATTTCATAGACATTGTATGTACACAACATAAGGCTTTGTTATAAATAACATCTTCTGTCTCCTTTTCACCAGCAGTGAAAATATCTTTAGAGGCTCATTTTCATATAGTATCTGCAGAGATTTACTCTAACCCTTGTCAGACATCAATTCCAATTTCCACTGGTGTGAACCTAAGTGATTAGAACTGAAGGGTCAAAACAAATGAAATTAATTATATTCACCACTGTGCTTATTTTTAAAATCGATAAAGCAGGTAATAGATTTTGCTTGTGCATACAGAATGCATGCTAATGAAATCACTAGAGAGATGGTAAGAAAATATCACTTTCAAGTCCAAGAAAAGGTGATTGGCAATATAGTAGAAAGCAGCCTGAATACACAGTTCTTCACAGTTCAGCAAGCAACAGCAGATGATAGCAGAGTGTGGAATGTTTCATGTCATTTTGGCAGTCCATCAATCCTTCGTATGGTTCAAAGATCCTTTCACTTCTTAGAGTAAGTTCAGTTCATTACTACTCCTTGTCTATCAGGCTCAGCAAATTCCTCCTTCTTCAATCAGGAGTGCAGAAAGTGCTCTTCATTAACCACGGCCACTTCTCTTAGTTTTACTCTGTGTTACTGGAAATATAGAAATGACAAGTCAAAAGCTGTGTTAATTTTCTTACAGAACTATAAACATGCAACATCTTTCTTCCCCTAAACAGGCTGCAGCACAGTTTGGCAGTGGCTCTTTGCTTACCTTGCCCTTTCATCATATGGACTGGGACTCTTGTCTTTTTGTACAGCAGTTAGCACTTACGGGTTTTGCAGACGTTGCAGTACAGATACTGCATGAAACAGAACCACTTGCTGCTGCAAAATGCTGAACGCTCTGGACATGAGAGAAGACAGTCCAAACTGAGAGCACTCAGCAGTTCACAGCAGCTTTTATTATCTTGCAGAATTGACTGGGACCTTTGTTACTTAAAAGCGTTAGGGGTAAAAAAGGCAGCCTTCGTATGTCATGTATGTCAGTCCTGTTAGCTTCCACATGGTAACCTTCCCCAGGTGAAAAACCAGACCTATCCAAAAACTTTCAGACACAACTAATGCTCTATTCAATGTCACAGCAATCATTCAATTCACAAAAAAAGAAAAAAACACAAACTTAATAATGTTAATGAATTAGATTTTTCTACAGTATTTTCTACAGAAGCAGCACAGCCCTGAAGAATGGGATTTCAATACTTTTCTGTGGCAACTTTTAAACCCGATACTGTATTGTGCACCAGTGTTAGGGTGTTAGTAATCCCTGATGATAGACAGCACAGTCCTAGTTTCTCAGACGCTGTTCTCTCTCTCTAGGTAGCTGTAGCCTGGCAATGAAAGTCTACCTACTGCATTATTAGCACCTGAATGTCCTAATAGATTAAAGCAGTATGTACTTAGAAGATGCGGAAGAATTTAAAGTGAAATTGTTGAACAAGTGAGTAAAATTAAAGAGATATTTTTAACAAGAATAAGATATAAGGCTAACAAAGACTTTTTTTTTTTTTTCTTTTCTTCTAAATCTCATGAATCAGTTTGGCCAAAAAGTTGAAAAATGATAGTACTGATAAACAGAATAATGTTTTACAAAGCCAAAATAAATTAATCAAAAATTTCAGTAGCACCACATAATTTCTGGCCAAAAGCTCAGATCTGAATGAATGCAGGTCCATTTTTGACAGATACAAAGGTCACTCAACAGGACTTCAGACCCTCTGGCCTTATCGCTGCTTTTCACTAAGGAGACCAGCAGCATTGCTGATACCAGCTTTATGTTATTCCACTAATTACATAGTGCAATTATGACTAGCTTTTTCTTGTTCCCTTTCTACTGATCCTTCCAAAGCATTTCAGAGGGATCGGTGATAGAAAAAATAGCAGCAAAATTTGCATACTGGAGTTGGAGAAACAACCAAAAAGACCCAACAGAAACTCAGAGCAACTGCTGAGTCAGTCAGTCACAGAAATGCTGTTCATGGTACAGATGCCATTTTAAGGGGTTGAGAGTTTCAGATGTTAATCTTTGTGTCGGGTACAGTCACGCCCCTCTAAGGAACTCTGTAACCAACTGCACAACATTGTGGGGTTACTCTGATTGCACATATAAAAAAACATTCCTTTGTGTTAGGGACTGAGTTTGGCCATAGCAATAGCGTCCAAAATGATAAATAATGGACATATGACACTACAGGATTCATTCCTGTAATCACTGTCTGAGATGTCTCATGCTGGGTACCTAATGGATTTACAGTGCTTGAGCCTATTTGAGGCTTTTTACATCGGAGCACTTTTGTGCTCCAGTTTTCTTTCTCGTGGATTTGGTTTTGAGCTGATTGATTTCCTCATACGTTGCACAGAAGCCCCGGGCATGACAGCATGTAGTTTAGTGACAACACGTGCTGGCATTTTAGCACTTGGTTTACTCACCTCATGCATTACTTGTAATCTGAAACGGTAACTTTTTAATCTAATCAAGCACATAATTGCCACCTGGTTTTCATGCAGGGGTGACCGAAAGGTTGCTGTTAGGTTGCTTCCTACGTAATGTTGCTTCTGCAGGAACACCTCTGCCAAACCAAATTTGAGTGCTTGGCTGTTGTTTCACCTCACGCCAGGTTTCAGTTTTATGAGAGACATGGGCCTCTTTTCCTCTCCTTTTTAAGATCATGCATGGATGGATACAGGGACAAGACATGTGACAGAGGTAAGGAGCAGTTACCTCACTGCATAAAACAAGTAGGTTTGCCCCCTTCAGCTTTAATTAAACAGGATTCTGCCCCAAGCAACGAGTGCTTGATTGGTTCCAGTACATGCATGTAACATGTTAAGGATTATTCTGTTCTCCAGGAAAAGAAAGGGTGTCTGTAAGTGAGGAGGCCTGAATTCCCTTCTCATAGTCCCAGAATTAATGTTCAATCAACAATGTTTTTCCATCAGTATCTCAGAGGAAAGGGGGAGGCAGAGAAACTGAAGCCTTGAGAAAGAGAGCAACGTTAAAAGTTTGAGGTATGCAGCTCAGTGTGACTATGTACTTTTAAGCTTGCTTTCATATTTATCCTGCCTGGGGATGACTTTAATTTCAGTCACACTTGTTATTATTCCACAACAGCACCCTGAATCAAATGTTATGAAAGACTGAGAAGCAAAATATTTAAATATTTCTGAATTAAAACTGAACACCTCATCAAGGACATGTGGTAGAAGGACAACCCCCTAAACGAGGCAGTATTTGACTAGGATGCTTCATTTGATCACAGCCAGGAGGGGAATTTTCTTCTCTGAAAGAAAAGTTAATAACGGAAGTGAGATCCTAGGGTGTTACACTGAAAATAGCTGAAGGGGTGAAAATATTTGTAAGAGAGAGTAACTGCAAAGATGAGGAGCTAGGCAGTACCTGGCAGTTGTAAGGGTTTGAATATGACCTGGGAAATGCTCAAAGAGCCAGGCTTTAATACAGAACTAGCATAGTGAGAACAGGTGAGGAAGAGCACTGAAGGCTAAAAAGAGCCAGGCAGTTTCTAAATAGGCATTTTATGGACCAGTATTTGTAAATCTGCTTATCTGTGCATCTACAGCAGCTTTGAAATACAAAATTAATCTCCAGCAATGTTTTAAGACTTCAAAATCCTATAATAAAATTGGCGTTTGGACCTAAGCTACAACATAAGTAATTCTAAATGTAATAATATTATCAACACAATTCGTCTGACATAAATCATAGCTGCACTAACCAGAGTCTAAATACAATGGGCTTGCTCATCACTACAGTTACTCCATTTGTTCATTTTACTGAGTCTCTTATCAATCCTTTGCAACCATGCCTTCAGTGGTAGCAACTTCTAAATGATGTACAAATTTTGTAAGCCCTTCCTTCAACAACAGAAGGCAATTGTAATTAAGTAGTTCTTAAACGTTACTATTTTATTAACATTGCAGAAATTACGGCTTTTAAGGTCCTCCACTTTAGGTACCAGGCCTTAGTAAGACTGGGCTAAGGTCTTCAGCGTTGGCTGCACTTGCTGATCTCTCCCTTAAGAAACTTTTGCAGGATTTGGCTTCTATTTCCTACTAATCAAATTCGATAGAACACAGTAGGGTTTTGGGTTCAACAGCATCTGCTGACATGAAATGCTTTTCTGCTTATGTATCAGCTGATGGTGCCTGAACTGACACCAATAAATAGGGCTTCAGGGAAATTTCAGACAGACCAAGTTTATTTCCAGAGAAGAAAATGCTGTCTTACTGTGGATTATTTTTTGTTGTTTTTTGTTTGTTTGTTTTTCCTACATCACAATGCTAAATAGAAGTGTGTTACCTCCCCTGTTACTGGCTTATGTACAGGACGCCTTCTGTTTATTTCAGACAGCATCGTTTGCTTCTCAGTATCTGATCTATCATTGTCTTGCATATTCATAAAAACAATAACACTTTAATGTTTTAATTCTCTGTAGGGAAACATTTCAAATTTCCAACCGTTTTACAGATCTGCTTCTATCTTTCTGCAATCTTCAACTAAAAGTTCAAATTATTTTTCTAGAATGTTTGGTATTTGTTTTCCACCGTATGGTACTAGAATATTTGGAAAATTATTATCTAGGTTAAAAGACCGGAATTTTAAAGTGAACTCAGATGTGAGGACATTCCTGACAGTGCTGCTTCATGGGGATGGTGCACAAAATGCTGGTTTGCTGAACCTGGTCTTTGCTCAGAACTGAGGAACTCTGGGTTTACAGAGCAGCCCCATCAGTTGCAAACTCTGTACCTGTGTTGCAAAACAAAAATTCTTGATGTTACCAGGTAAATTCTCAATTTTGACATCAGCTGCAGTGTGAGTTTGCATGGTGTTCCCTTAATGAAAGAGGATTTTTTTAAATTTTTATTTATTTATTTATTTTTAAATCCCTGCTCCACACCACCTTGCTTGACTGTTCGCCACACCATTCAGCCAAATGCCATTTTTAAGCTGTTTCAGTTAACACAATGTCATTTTACTACAATGTTGTTGTCTTTTTTCATTTGTGGGACCAAAAATTCTTATTTCCTATTTTACTAGAGGACTAAAACTTGTCCAAGAAATTTAGCATTTCAAAGCAGGAGGCAAAGACATCAAAGGATCAGTTGAGTGACTGAAATTAAGCAAGTAAGTGAGTAAGACTCCAGCAGCTTGCTTTGCAGTAGAAACACAGACGAGGATTATTAACTAGGGGATTAAAGAAAAATCTGGGTATGCCTTTTAAAGCTACATTTTCTCCTCATGCTTTTAAGAGGTCAGAATGTATCTTGTAACCTTTTCAACTGAGGCTTAAATCAGCCAATGCAGACATCACTGATTTGCTTTATTTTTGAGATGTACATTAGAAATGAGTGACCTGTTCCTAGTGTTCTTGTAAATATGTATCTTTCCCTTCTAGCCTGTGTTTAATCATCCTCCCAATAAAACAAAACTGCCTGCTGCTCATCAGCAGTGAATCAAACTGACACCACACATCACTGATCCTTTAGTGCCATACTTTCCCAACCAAAGACTAACTGTTGTTTCAGGGTCCCTGAAGGGTACTGTGGAACATTAGGAAGTAGAAGATTAGTGCACAAAATAGTATCTAACTACTCCTCCATCCCCAAGCACCTCAGCATACATACAGGGGTACATGTAATTAAGTTACAGCTCACTTCCACAGCAATCTCAAAATAGTTAAGGAGGCATCAACACAGTGTGTGAGACATGACCAAGAAGGCAGGGGTAACTCATTTCCTACAATAAGTTTACCAGTTAAGTAGCATGTGTTTAAGTCACAGCATGCCATTTTCTTGAAGCTGTTAGCCGTTCCATACCTAGACACTTGAGGTATGTGCTGCTACCTCGCCTTGATTACTGAATTTTGAGTTTGGATTTGTCAGGGTGAAGCAAAAGAACACTGCTAGGTCAAAAAAGCATCTACAAGTCTCTCCACGTAAGACCTGTTTATTCTTCCAGGCTTTTGGTTAGTGGAATAAACACTGGGTGTTTGTGTAATGTCCAGAGTTGGGTTTTATTTATTTTTCTACTGATCAGTGGAATTCACATATTCTTATTGCAGCCTCTCAGACGTAACAGTAATGAATGTTTTACAAGCTGAAAACTAACCAAAGAGATCACTGTCACATCTGAAACTCGTAAGGACAACTTTACAGCAGGTATTACCTATGCCTGTCACAAGATTTTGAGACTTCAAACTTTAACACTACTCAGTACTGTGAAGTCCTTTTTTGAGTGATAAACAAGACCGTTATATTATACACCAAATCCAAAAGTTATGAACAATAAATGGTTTCTTAGTTAAGTGGGGCCAAGAGGACCACAGAACAGCCCAGGCTGGAAGGGACCTTGAGATCATCTGGTTCAGCCTTTTGTAGGAAAGGAAGCCTCGGTAGGATTATCAAGCACCCTGTCCCATTCCATCTTGAAAACCTCCAGCAATAGGGACTCTATGACATCCCTGGGGAGGTTGTTGTAGTGACTGACTGCTCATCCTGAAAGAATTTTTGTGTCGAGATGAAACAATGTCTGCCACATGTTTGTGTTTGATCCTCATGTTGTTTCTCTGTAAACCATACCACTGATTTTTCTTTTCTTGTTTTAAGTCAGCAACACTGAACTATATAAAGTACTCACTTAATAGTTACTAGTTTAATAGTCCACCACACTTAGGGGAATTGCTGTCTATCCTGAAACAAGCCAGTAGCAAGTACCAGTGGTCAATCAGATGTGAAATTGACTTAGTTCACTGTGATTCTTTAAGGATTTGCCTTGGCAAAATACTTAAGCACATGCCTCATATAAGAAATACCTCAACGAACCTCAAGAACCTCTGGATCTTGAAGTGTATATTTTAGCCACTTACTGAGCCTGGGTAAAAGGAATTACAGGGGAAAAAACCCATCAAAACCAGTTTGACAACTTACTAAGTAGACATCCAAAACTGAAGCATTATCATTTTCCATTTCCAGCGTGCTCTGTTCTGAAGTCAAATAGATGGCACTGTCTTCTAAAGTGAATGTTGAACTCGAAGGCAACCCTTTACTGCAAAGAGAAGGGAGACTACAGTCAACCACAAATATAAATGACACAGAGCTCAGTCATAGGTTAAAGTTTTTAAATATGTTTCTGTCTTAAAACGTAAAAGCATCAAATACTTGAAAAGATGGACTGTAAATGGACAAATACAGATGTGTGGACAATCTGACATCTTCTACTTGACCCACACACACAAACCACAGTTTCTACTTTTGCATTTATTAAACTTTATCAGGAAGTAATACTGTTCCTTAATTCTAGTATTTATTTAAAGAATGAAACTATCACAGTAAATGTGGGATAGTTTCATTAATTTCAAAAGAAGTTACTTCCACATTACACATGGTGTAAATTTTAGCAGCATTTCTTAATTCTAAAAATTCAAAATAGGGAAAAAAGATGTCGTAATTAGACACAGAAGCCCACTGTCCCTTCTCGTGCAGATACAGGATCGCTTGCAGCCAGTGGCTGAGAAGGGACAGTGGGAGAACAAGAGGACACTGTAGTTAGCACAGCTCTGCCAGGAAGCGCAGCGCAGGTGCACAGTGCTTCTACATTCACAGATAGGATTGCAGGTGGCAACCTCCACGCTGCAGTGACTTTCCACACTAATTCATCAGAGACTGCTCTGGAAGTAAGGGTCATCTCCTGCATGAAGAGTTGTTTATTAAAAGAAGAAGTGTAGGAGACCTCTCGCAAGGCAGAGCTCTCTTTCACATACCTTAATTTCAGTAACTGGAGGTTCTTCTCTGTTTAAAAGGGCATGAACACTTTGGGGAAGTAATCTGTGATGTGTATAAAAGGAGAAAGTGGAAATTCCAAATCATTGCTATTTTAATTTGCATCTGGAGCCCAGGCTGGTGTCAGTATGAAAGAAACTGCTTTTTCCCAGAGCTGAGCTCTGCTGCAACTGCAGTGTGGTGCTCATGTGTGACTACAAACTACATAAAGATATGCATGAGAACAAGATTTCTAATTTTCTATGAAAAGTGGGGAAAGAAAGATACCGTTTTTTGGAGTTTTTGAAAGGTCTCATCCTTAGTGTTAATGTGGATCCTATTTTAAGAAGCACTAAATATTCTGCCCTTATGCTGAAATGAGGAGAAAAGCCATGCTTTGACCTTCTAAATCAGCATATTTCAACACATTTAATCAAAAAATCAGGCTCAAGTTCTCTTACTCTTGAGTAGAAAATAATATCAAGCCTTCATTTTCTGAAGTCCTTCTAAAATGCTCTCTTGGATATGAGATGCCAAAAAATCCTCCCTCAAATAAGGTCAAATGGTTAATGATAGTTAGGGACAGCTACTTGTAAATATGAAAAATGAGGTGTCAGACACAAGATCTTCAGTAGATACAATTAAATTCGACTGATTTTCTGCAGATCTGTAGAACAACGTAACTTTAATTTTAAACTAACTAAAACTAACATTTTAATCCAAGGATGATGTGCATAGATGTAAAATTCTATTAAGTTTCTAAGGAACAGCCGAAAAAAAGCCAAAACATACTTTGTCAAGGAATTGGCATAACCAGGCAGAATTACCTGAAGTAATGAATGAAAAAGTAATCATAATTAAAAATAACAATAAAAAGACTAGTGTGCTTCAAACCTTCCCAAATTTAAATTACTATTTCTGTCCTTCATATATTATTTATACGAAATTGAAGTGACGGTCTTAGAAATAAAAGACTTCTGTTTTCTTCATGGAAAAACAAATATGCCTCATCATAATGTGTCTACTTGCAAGGCAGCCTGTAGGACACAGGTAGAACTCTTCTGTCTCCTTTCCAGTCTGCCTGGAGAAAGCCACTGGAGAATGGCAGAAGCAGTGCCAGGTAGAAACAACCATATGAAGCAGAAGTTTGAGCTGTATTTGGTTTTGGTCATTGGTTTTGTTGTTTGGGTTTTTGTGATTGGTTTGGTTTGGTTTTTTTTTTTGCTTGCCCCCCACTGCCTCCCCCAGTGTGAAAAACAGCTCTTGTGGGAATGTAATTACCAGCTTCTTTCAGACAGTGCCAAAACGCAACACCCATGAATTACAACCAGGCACTGTCTCTCCCCTGTTGTTAAGAGGTATAATAACAATAGGCTTTGATGTCTATCTGTGGATGTCAAATATGCTTTCCTACACCATATCCCGCAGAATATTTACCCCTAGATAGCAGTGCACTTGCAATGTCTAATGTGTTTGAGAACTCTTAATATAAGCTTTAGAAAAAATTATCAGCTTACTGCATCACAATTTTTGATCTTTTAAAATCTCTGTGTAAGAAGTTAGTCAGAAAAACATTGTGTAGGACAAATAAGCAGTAAAACTACTGTTCTAAAACTAGTACCAACCGGTGCACAAAATCTGTCCCACATACATGTAAATGTGAACAGGGACAACTGGTATTTATGGACCTGTTGAACTAAATGCATTAATTAGTCTAATGTTTAAAATGTAGAAATATTATATGACATCTATAACCCAACCTTGTATTTCATTTTTATAAATTCCATGTGTGTCGGGGGGCAGGGGAAATAGGCCAATCCCAGTAAAACTACTGTGTAATATTTCACTAAGACTGTTGGCAAACATCAAAACTACAAATGTAAGAAAACAATAGACATGATTCATCTTCTGAATGCTGCGCCAAGTGCAGGAGTCTGACAGCAAGTCTGTGCTACCACACTCGCACTACAGCAACCCATGGCCTGTGAATCAGTGAACATCACAAGGAGGCAGATTAATTTCAGACAGTCAACAAACCTGTACACCTTTGCAGATGCCAATTAAAATCATGAGTCCTATCATTTTTGTACCTGACATACACATGCAGTTGAAAAGAGATGGGGTAAGCAATCAGAGCTTAGGACCTCTGTCCTGTCTAAATTACAAAACACTGAGTAGTAACAGCCAAATCGACTGAGAGGTACACATCAAGGTGTATCAGCCCTTGGAGGGATCTACACTTGAAGTAGGTTCTGAGAAGCTGCTCCGGATCCTCTTCACCAGAAAATGTTAAGGTACTGAAATTAGGCTTGCAAGGATGAGAACAGAATACGAAAAGCAGCATGTGGAGGAAAAAATTCGGTCAAGAAAACATTTGCTAGGTAATGACTATTACCATTTGGAGTTTCACACTCACATCTGTGTATTTAATTGAACAATAATTTTCAATTTCAAGCTGGAAGTGTAGGTTTTCTTTCTGCTTATCAACAACCAAGTTGTTTCCAGAAACATTGGCTAAATAATTTATAAAACTTTTTTTGTTTTCTGTGAAGGAAAACCACAATTTTTTTATGGCTCTATTAAAGCAAATTACAACAAGAAGTACTGCAAACAGGGCATCAACAGCTGAATGCGATTAGATCCAATTAATTTAGTAAGCACAGACAGAGGCATTCCTACTTCAGTACATATCCAGAGATCTTCACAAGACAGTTCAGAGCAACATAATGGGCTGCTTCTAAAATGTATGGGGNTATATATTTGCTGGTGAAGGACACATTCTTGAGCTAATAATATTTCTTCCATGGGGCTACCAATGTCTTCTCCCTAACAACTGCTAATCACAGTTACCTGATGGTAAGGTCATCACAAGTACCAGCAGAACCTCAGATCTACATTTGGCCTGCTGCATCAGTTTTTCAGGAGGTTTTTTTGGTGGTGTTTGTTTGGTTTTTGTTTTTGTNGCCCCCCACTGCCTCCCCCAGTGTGAAAAACAGCTCTTGTGGGAATGTAATTACCAGCTTCTTTCAGACAGTGCCAAAACGCAACACCCATGAATTACAACCAGGCACTGTCTCTCCCCTGTTGTTAAGAGGTATAATAACAATAGGCTTTGATGTCTATCTGTGGATGTCAAATATGCTTTCCTACACCATATCCCGCAGAATATTTACCCCTAGATAGCAGTGCACTTGCAATGTCTAATGTGTTTGAGAACTCTTAATATAAGCTTTAGAAAAAATTATCAGCTTACTGCATCACAATTTTTGATCTTTTAAAATCTCTGTGTAAGAAGTTAGTCAGAAAAACATTGTGTAGGACAAATAAGCAGTAAAACTACTGTTCTAAAACTAGTACCAACCGGTGCACAAAATCTGTCCCACATACATGTAAATGTGAACAGGGACAACTGGTATTTATGGACCTGTTGAACTAAATGCATTAATTAGTCTAATGTTTAAAATGTAGAAATATTATATGACATCTATAACCCAACCTTGTATTTCATTTTTATAAATTCCATGTGTGTCGGGGGGCAGGGGAAATAGGCCAATCCCAGTAAAACTACTGTGTAATATTTCACTAAGACTGTTGGCAAACATCAAAACTACAAATGTAAGAAAACAATAGACATGATTCATCTTCTGAATGCTGCGCCAAGTGCAGGAGTCTGACAGCAAGTCTGTGCTACCACACTCGCACTACAGCAACCCATGGCCTGTGAATCAGTGAACATCACAAGGAGGCAGATTAATTTCAGACAGTCAACAAACCTGTACACCTTTGCAGATGCCAATTAAAATCATGAGTCCTATCATTTTTGTACCTGACATACACATGCAGTTGAAAAGAGATGGGGTAAGCAATCAGAGCTTAGGACCTCTGTCCTGTCTAAATTACAAAACACTGAGTAGTAACAGCCAAATCGACTGAGAGGTACACATCAAGGTGTATCAGCCCTTGGAGGGATCTACACTTGAAGTAGGTTCTGAGAAGCTGCTCCGGATCCTCTTCACCAGAAAATGTTAAGGTACTGAAATTAGGCTTGCAAGGATGAGAACAGAATACGAAAAGCAGCATGTGGAGGAAAAAATTCGGTCAAGAAAACATTTGCTAGGTAATGACTATTACCATTTGGAGTTTCACACTCACATCTGTGTATTTAATTGAACAATAATTTTCAATTTCAAGCTGGAAGTGTAGGTTTTCTTTCTGCTTATCAACAACCAAGTTGTTTCCAGAAACATTGGCTAAATAATTTATAAAACTTTTTTTGTTTTCTGTGAAGGAAAACCACAATTTTTTTATGGCTCTATTAAAGCAAATTACAACAAGAAGTACTGCAAACAGGGCATCAACAGCTGAATGCGATTAGATCCAATTAATTTAGTAAGCACAGACAGAGGCATTCCTACTTCAGTACATATCCAGAGATCTTCACAAGACAGTTCAGAGCAACATAATGGGCTGCTTCTAAAATGTATGGGGAAAAAAACCCCAATCCCAAACAACTGTAATGCCAAATTATGTCACACTGTTTTTCCAGCATAAGAAGGCAAAGGATCCTGTCAAAAGAGGAAACATGAAAACGATGACTTGCTCTTTGAAAGTTATGCTGATAAAGCTTAGGATAACTGCAGACTGTGTTATGACATGGCAGTATGTCTCAAGGAAAGACAGTACACAGCATGAAACTGTACTGAGTATTTTATGGCACTGCAACTTGGTGCAAATTATGGGAAGGCTAGGCTTTCAGATACATAGTGCTGTTTCTACACTTAAAACAGTGAGATTAAAANCTGAAACAGAGAAAAGTCTTCTTGAGGCTGCCTACCTATATAGCACTAGAATTGAAGAAAGACTCAAATGTAGGGGATGATACCTCCTGTTATTCACCAGAACTTTTATCAGAAACTTCTAGATAGTACCTTTGAGCAAAAAATAAATTAAACATGTAATCAGGGTAATATATTTATTTGCTGCTCTCTCTTGTACTAATTGTTACATATGCTGTTGAGTTACATAGCAGTGGTGCAATTTCTAGAGATGCTTTGCAGGGCTGAACATTTCCAAAAAGAAATATAGTAATCTATGAAATCACACAAGATACTTTTCTGAAAAATATATGTACCTTTTACAATATATATCTACAGGCATGGAGAAGGAACAGGTAAAAGTAAAGGGTTTGCTTAAAGCTAATTACAGAACACCACACTGGGTCACTTGCTCAAAGCAGACTGAGGAAACTGCACTCAAAGGATTAGGCTTTTAGACCTTGTTAGGTCCTTCTTCCATTGTCAGGGACATTGAGCTGTGCCTTTTGGGACAGCACTGATCCACTCCAGGGGCAAAATCTCTGTTTCACAAAATACTTGCTTATCTCACAAATTTTTATGAAGGAAATACTCCTGCTAGGTCTTCTAAAAAATTTTACTTGCTACTGCTTTCCTGCCAGCCTTCACAGCTCCATTTTTGAAAATCATTAAAATCATTCACAATCTCCAATAAGGGCAAATATACTGTGGCAAAAGATGAAGCATCTAGTTTTGCCACAGTTGTTAATTATTTCTACTTAGAACTTCTAGCCTTCATTTTATACACAAGCCTCTGAGTATCAGCAGGCAAGCAAATAGTTTGCATCTAAGAATCATTCATCTCTCCTTGCTTTGCTGGAGTTGATGTCTATTCTGAATTCTTACTTGCTGTATGGTATTTCATATTGAAGCTAAACACCTCCACCAAGAAAACAGTTACTCATACATTACTAAGCATTCTCTAATATCTCAGTGACTAAAAGATTAAGTGTAAACGGCTCAGAAAACTTTAAATGGAGAAAGAACAGTACTACTTCTTCAGGAAATCTAGATGCCTCATTGATCCCTTCGTTCTAATACTAACCACTTAGTACTTGATACTAAGGATTGATAATCCTTAACCATTTTCAGTGAATTCCAGGATTACTCAGTATTCCTCTGGCTATAAAAGTAACTCATGTTACAACCTCGACTTCAGTGAAAAGTTAGTAGGAGAAAAGCAAGTTTTAGATTAATCTTTCTTAAGACTATGAACTTCACAAGATAGACATTATCATATCAGGTGTATGTACGAGGCTTAAACCATTGAAATTTTGACATGCCTTAGTAAATTAATGAAACTGTTGCATCATTCAGATTAACTTTGAACTTCTGTTTGAAGCCAGAGACTGAATTTTTTTATTTTGATGTCTCCAGGACAAGCACTTACATGCCAAGGAAGATCCTCTCTTCTGTTTCCGCAAGCACTTTACAAACCAACTACACTAAACACAAATACTAACTTCTGACACCATCAGAGATGGGGGAATGTTGTTTGCTTACATGACATTATTTTCTTCTAATGCCAACACACATCATTAAGAAAACAGCAAAATGTAAGATTAAATAAAATATGTAATGGTATTTTGTCCAACAATGCTTTTTTGATGCTTCTTCAGGACTGGAGGTAGCAGTCTTACACTCTTTAAACCAGGATTCTTCATCAGCTCTTCTGCTAAGTTTCTTGCTCTGTTAACCTTGACGCAGTATTGTTTCTCCAACAGAGCATAACGGTATTTGAGTAAATACCCCTGAATATTTTTAGACATTACGCATTAGTATTTAAATATCTTATTAACTGTAACAAATGTAATCCTATAATAATAATAAAAAAGAACGACAGTACACCTTAAACCATAAAAAAGCTCTTCAGATTCAACAAAATATAGCTTCTACCAGCACACTACTGCAATTTACAAAGGACCACCTTTTTTTTCAAATTAAATAAATGAGTGAAACTGGCATGTATGTGGAAATTCTGCAAAAAAGAGAGAAAAAAACCCCTATCTTGTGGTTAATCTCTTCACAGCAATACAGATGCTGCCAGCAGTTGGTAAGGAGAAGTTAAGACTTCTGCAACGGCATCATCGTAGCTGCACTGATCAGCAGTTTTAATGCAGACTTCTGGTTGGGCAATGACAAATTGGGGAGGGAGGGCACAGGAGAAAACAAGATAGGCAGCATATCAAAAGGAACCCTTCTGCAGGACAGCGTGTATGGTTTCAACAGTGCACTGAGATCCCATCCCTGATTTTTAGATTGAAAAAGAAAGAAAAACCAAGCAGCTCCCTCCATTTTTGCAGTTTCTTTCTCCCATTTGGCAACGATCAGCCACAATGAGCGTGCTCAACTGTGCTGTTGCCCTCCTAATGCTAAAACAGTCTATTTTATATTGTTTCTTAATTAAAAAAAAAAAGAATCAACAAGAATTATTCCATCACAGCAGAACTGGGAAAGCCTTGTTTTTCTTTAAGCCACAATTACATGTTGCCTCAATCACAGTTAAATTTTCTGCCCTTCCCATGGGGATTCCCCCAGTGTGTCAGTCCATCTGTTCCTAGCATTAGAGCATTTGTCTTTTTCCTTCATCTAGCTGCTTATTTTCATGAAGTTTGCATGAATTTAATCCTTTGAGTCAGATTCAGACAAATTCGTCTAAGCTTCAGAAGGTAAGGGTTGTGGGTGGACAGGCAGAACATTTAAACAACATACAAAAGTTTCTTAACATAGAAAACCAGAGTGGCAAAGTTGTGATTAAGTGTTCTTCACAACAGGAAAACTAATATGCACAAATCCCTTCTACCGAAAAAAACAGCGAAGATTTTACTTTTCTTTTCTAAGCTGTCCTTGAAAAGGTTGTTTTATAGACTATCAAGTCACAGGACATTTCAGTCAAAGTTTCATCATTTCAGAAAGCTTTGGCTGTGTAAGAGAAAACAGCTCACAACCTTTCAAAGCCTTCCAAAATTTCAAGTAGCCTGGACCAAAAACCAGCAATGCAAAAGGCAGGCAAACAAACAATTGAAAAACATACAGAAAAGTAGAAAGAAAAAGGAAACAGAAGGCAGAAGTCCACACCACACACACGTATCTTACAGAATACATAAAGAGAAACAAGAATTAGATTTCATATAGATTATATTCCTAGGCTCACACATATGAGAATAATTCAACAACCCTCTTTATATAGCCTGCAGTAGCTTGGTATTGCTCTAAAAACAGAGAGGTGAAGTATCCCTTTATGCATCATAGAATTTGGTTTGGGTTTGTGATTGGAAGCCATGAGATCTGCTGAAAAGGACACCGGAACAAGACTTCCTGTTCTATTCTGCAACTCCCGTTTAAAACATTCCAGAAGCTCCTGTAAAGGCATTAACTTCCTTCAGATCTTTGAATTGTAGAAGCAATGTCAACTGAGACTACTGCCATACTGCTCAGGACATTCTGATTTGCTATCTTTAATTTAATTCATCAGTATGTTTTAGGAAAACTTTACCTGGAGAGGGGGGAAAAATGTTTATTATCACTTCTGCTATAATCTCTGATATAATATGTAAGTATTAAATTTCCTAAAATAAGGCAAACAGACCCCTTCAAAGAAGTGTATTTGGACTCACAATTGAACATATATTCTAGCGGAAAACAGACCTTTTAAGTACTAAAATATCTCTGCAGCAAATATAAACCTACTTAAGGAGGAGTGGAAAATCTTTGAAAATTTTAATAGAAGCAATAAATTGTCAATTCTGTCCTCCTAGTAGATGAATACTTGACATTGCTTATGACAGAACCACTTGACTGATAAACAGCTCCAATGAATAGAAACCAGCTGTCTTCTGACAAACAAGAAAGCCTACATTTGCTGAATAAAATGCCACGTTTGCCCATTTTCTCCTTTTTACTTCACTTACTTAGATGTAAGTTCCTTTTGTGTTGAAAAACACAGCCATGTCCCCCTCCTCACTATTACTTCATTCACTGCTCTTTACCAGCTCCTCTTCACCTTGCCTGAGTAACACCTTGAGTTCCTTCTAAAGCTTCAAGGACTCAGTTGGTGAAAAATAATCAGCTAGTAGACTAGAAAAACACTCCTAGTAAGGAGTGTTTATGTTTACTCCTAGTAAGGACGTTTATGACTGCTGCTCAGTCTCTCTTTTTTGCTTTAATCACAAGTCCCTAAATGCTGCTCAATGTTATCTACCAATTAGTTATGCTAGTTCTAATCTGTACCAAGCCAGGTCTACATAAAGCCTCCTCACATCATACAGCCTCAGGAGCCAGCTCTGGCTCAGCAAGACATGCCTGCCTGGTTAACCCCAATGGCAGCACTTCCTTGCTTCTTATTAGGAGTGCTGAGCTCCTTTCTCATATAAAATGCCACATTCCTCTCCTTGGATAACAATTACATTCACGGTTGACAGAAAGAGAGGGTAATTCTGGGAAAAAAAAAAAAAAAACAAGAAAAAAAAATACAGCATGTGCTTCAAGGTATCAAAAAGTAATACTGTCTCTCTTTTTAACGAGGCAATAACAGCATCAGTCTTCTCACTGGTACAGGCACATACTCCTCGTTAGCATTAACAGGAGTCAAGGAGCTGTACAGTTACCATTTTATTACCGTGCACTCAGGATTATCTGCCTGTATTACCCTAAACCTAAGAGATTTCTGACCCGCTACAAAGAAACTCATGCACTCTCTCTTATGTGTCAGGACACTTGGAAGGAGGAGGAAAAAGCCTGACAAAGAAGATGCCAAACTGTAATTCTATTAAATAATTTGAAGCAGAACGTCAGTCAATTATACATTTAAAGACCCAAAGCAGGCTTACATTTGTAAACAAATCATTCATTTTAGGCTTTGTATCAAGGACTGCTCCAGGCTTTCTGTTTATCAGAGACAAATGGCAAAGTGGTGAGTCCTGCATCACAAGATTTTGTAATACTCAGAAGCAGTACTCCAGTGAGAAAAATTTAAGACATCTACAGCTCAGTGGATTACTGTAGCATGGGGGCTTTGGTGTTTTTATTTGCCTGCCAGATTTGCCTCCCTCCTGGGAGGAATGAAGTTCTTCCAATATACCATAAAAACATGAATAAAACTTGAGACAGATTTATTATTTAGTGCTATGAAGAAGGACAGACCTCCCTGTGGCTACAGAACCACCCAGAATCATCCTGGGGAAATGAGTTTAATACTTAGCAGCTTTCTTAAATCCTAAAAGAAAGCCAACAGGGAAGCTAATCCTCATGAATCATACATACTGATGTTGTGACATGAATCACTACTTGGTCAGGAGGAAAAATTGCCACCAAGTCCTACTTGAATAGGATACAGATAGATCAGCAACGTGTTAGTTGGTTGGCCCCCATGACAGACCTCCTGGCTATGGGGCAAGGCCTTTTGTTTTGACACAAAACACAGAGCCACACATCTGTGAATGCTGCTGCACAGTCAGCTGCGTTACAGAACATGCCCCGTTGTACTGATGAATGCAAAGTACGCAAAATCGGACTGCGGACACTGCAGTTCCAATTTGATAATGTAGGATTAAGGATGTGCAGGGCAATAGCATAACTGACAACATGTATTACATTTTGGATTACTTCATTGACTAAATCACAACTGAAGAGTAAACAAGTCTAAACATACAATCAAAGTGCAGATCTGCCGAAAACTATATTGATTTTAGAATTATTTTGGAATATCTTTACAGGAAAATATCGAAGACTTACTCATAGTTTTTTCTCTACTATTCATTTATGGAAAGTACAGATTACTTGAGATGTTTTATTTGCAGTTAATCTGAAGTCTTCATACATACAACTCCGCAGTTCTCCTTTGCTGACTGATGCTAATACAAAGTAGTTCTGTAGTTGTATTTGATGCTTAAAGAAAATAAAAAACCTGTAGTACTCTATAACCTTGTAACTAGCAATGCTAAAACTTGGCAAAAGATCATAGAATACTGAAGTGTTACTGCAAGCTTTGTCACAAACTGGACAACACTAATAGAAGTTGACTTGAAGGAACTCTGTTTCTACTAATGTGTATTCATTAGTATTTTTATTTCCTAGAGCTTCTTTAGATACATTTTGGTAAAACTTGTGATGGTTTTGTAATGAAAACTTAATCTTCGTTACACCCGCAACTACACCTTATTCCAAATGCAAAACATCAGACCTATGCCACCTCACTGAGATTTATTTCAACTTAATGAAAATGGAAGCTGCAAATACCACTTTGATCAAGTAACTCTGTATGTCAGCTTGTTTCTTATGAAAATGCAGTCGGTCAAATTTTAGTAGGAAGTAAAATCCTACTGCCTCAGGATGCTTTTAAAATAATTTTGTCTTTTTGGACAACATGCAGTATTAAGTAAAGAACAACATCTCGACACATGAGCAACTTTATCAAATGTATACAGACACTGTGTAGTGCAGGATTCCAAATTATTCCAAATGAAATTCAGGATATTTGAGTTCACAGTGGCGACCCTTCTTGACAAAAACAGACAAAGAAATGTCTGTTCTTCAGTACAGCACACAGTGAAGAGATTTGCAAGCAGGTAAGATGATGCAACACACTTCAGGCATGTAAACTGGAGTACAGGCACACACCCCAATAATCTCTCAGCAAGCCTTACTGGCAAAAGTATGGCACTGTACAGTTACAGCTGAGGTACTTTCAAAGTACATTCACACTCAACGTAGCTCACAGGTACCTGCACAACTTTTCTGGATACTTGCCTGTTTTTATCCTTTCTGGGTTAAAACTGGACAGGCCCTAATCACGCCCATGGGTGAAGCTTCATAGAAATTCACTCCAGAAAATGGCCATTTTGAAAGAACTTAAAGCAGACCATTCAGCACTGTACGCTCGGAATAAAGATAACTTGAAAGTAGTCCCTGTTCTGAGCACATCACAGTTATCTGCAGCTGTTATAGGCTACAGCCAAGTTATAAGTATTTCCTACCCTGATGTTAATGTAGTTTGGTTTATGGCACAGACTTAGGCCTAAGCAAGTTTGTAATGCCCAGTTTAGTTTGGGAACATGACAAAACCCTCAAAGCATACTAGAACACCTTTGCCATGTTTATGCTTTCTATTTTATATATCACAATACATAATAGTAACAAACAAATACATAACAAATCTTATGGGCTTATGGAACCTCTTCTTCACTGGAGAGATTCAGGACTGAGCTACAGAGACACTTACCCCTTCTGCTGCTTCCTTCACAGAGCTCGCTTCCATTGCACACATTGTCAAACTTTTAGCAAAATGGTGGGGAATCCTTAACCACATGTACAGCCTTTACCTGCTAGAATAGAGCGTAGGTCGATCACGTTGGTAATGCTCATCTACATTCAACGAAGAAGAAGAAATTGTGGTTGCCAAGGAAGCTGCTTCAAACAGAGATGGAGTGCTTGGCACTAGATCCGGCCGGTGGCGCGAAGCTAGTACTGCATATACAAAAGTAAAGAGCAATGTTAACAAATTTAATTTCACATCGAATCCAAGAGTCACATAACACTCTCAACACCTTCTTGAAGCTTCTTAACATGTTTGAATTGACAATATTGTACTATTCACGTGCCCATAGCCACACTCTTGTGTTACATGGCAAATTTCAGCTGCTAGTCAGTAGATTCAGCAGAATACAGAGCAACCTCAAGGTCAAATATTAAACAGTGGTATGAACATATGATGAATTCTTGTAAGTTCTGGGACTGGTCTCATACTACCAGGGTCCAGTGTTCAGATGGGATTAGGTGGCTGGTTCTCCTTTGAGCTGGTCTGCAGATGAAAGGGGCAAAGTCCGTGTCCCTTCAGAAAGACTCTGGAAACAATGAACTGAGCATCCAAACACTTCATGTCTTAAGTTTGTTTAAAATTCAGTGAAAAGAAAAGCACTGGCCCTGGTCTTAATCTGCTACCTGGGCAGGAAAAATTTTTGTAGGATGTCCTGAAATCCAAAAGATTGACATCGTACTATAATCTTGATGCTGACTTCCTCTTGCTCCAGAAGGCCCATTCTAACAAATATGACTAAAAACTCTCTCCATGAGAATAACCTGACTTTGAAGTTTTGAAAGATCAGCCAGATTGGCAGCTTTCCAGTTATAGGGCTTCTACAGTTCATACTAAATTACTTTAAAGCACTGTTTAGCCTGTTGATTGAAAAGACATTACCTTCTTCATCAAGGCTGGCGTAGCTTTGTCCTTCAGCAAGAATACCACGCTTTTCATCCTTCCATTCCTGGCTAACTGCACACACTATTTCTTGTGATGTTGCCTTTAGGGCTGTGATGGAATTGCACCGTTTCTTTGAAGGTGAAGACTTTAAAGCTGCATTACCAAATGAACATTGGTGTTGAATGATGCCATCTTATCTCCTTGCACATTTTTAACAGCACATAGAAAAGCATGCCATCTATAACGGTTGAGTTTCTGAATACAGACGAACACCACATCCAGATACACCCCACTCATACATTATATTAAAACTAGAGCCAAGAGTGTTGTTATTTCATCTACGCATGAAGTACTTTTGTCTTTTTCTGGGGTTTCTTACTGCTTGTAGAACAAAAAAACAAAAAAATCAAGTCAGTTGACATCACAAAGTTACAAATATCTTAAGGTATCAACCCATGTAATCAGAGACAGAATGATATAGAAAAAAATAGAATACAGGGAAACTAAAAAGACATTTGGAGTATTCTGAGAGGTTATGATAATCTCCTTGAGCTGTGAACTACTGTTATAGTAGATGTACGTCCTACTAGAAAATTTTCACTCCCGTCACATGTGTCAAACATCATCTTTGGGTAAAGTAAACAATTCCAAAAATGTTGCTGGCTTGTACACTCAGGGACAAGCATCCCCTTTCTAATTCTTAACAGGGCCTGCCCGCTTACAATGGCATTTTGTATGAAACTCTAGGATCTGACCACTGCCACTACTACTGAACCATGATCCCCGTTGGTAGCTCTTCTCCAAAAGGATGTCAGCCTGTTCATTTAGTGTTTTTCAGCTGCCAGTTGCTGACCTCTATGCATTGGCTGCAAGGTTACTTCAGATGCACTGCAACAGTTCATACTGTGCCCTAATATAAAATTCAAAGTATCAAAGCCACTTGGCTAAAGACTAAGTAAGAGAATCAGATGCACAGCTCCAGGATATTGTTAAAAAAATAACACTGTAGATAACTGCTGAGCTACCCTCGGCCTGAGGCTGTATCTGCTTATTATGTTTTTATTGTTGTTTATGGAGGCTTATTCTGTGCACTAGAGGAAGAAACACATATTCAAAACAGGGCTTAAGAGTTCAAACGGAAATGTTTAACTCCATGTTCAGGGCAAAACGCTCCAAATTCTTTATTTTATGAAAGAATGATAATGCATTTTAATCAGTAAACCATACAAAAGTAGATTAATAGCCTTGTATGCAGAACAGATCAATAACAGTGGGATATTAGTCTGCAAAAATGAGACAGACAAATTAAGTTTAGAGAGAAAACTGGGCACAATGCCCTTAATTGTACATTGTATTTTTCAAACACAGAATGGGCTGTGTCTTGTGCTGATATAAATCTAGCTGTCATATCTAGCAGAATTAGAAAGAACTGAAAAAAGGACTCAAAAGTTCAGAAAACATATATGGCTGCATGAGACAACTTATTTTGTCCAATTCACAGAAGTATCAAGTTGACTACTCCTTACTCTCCACCAGTACAGAGGAGTTTGAGTATTGTCTCGGACAACAGAGCTCCCACCCGTTCTCTAGCAAAGTTATTCTAGGCCCCTTCCTCCTTTCACCTGAATTTTGCTTCACATTTTTTCATATTACATCAGATTCTTTTATTTTGATATTAGCCACCCTTTTCTGAAGAATTTAACTTTTAACACCTTGTTAATTTGTGCTAGTATTTGTAGTCATCCTCACTTCACTTCAATCTCATTTAGTTCTCTCCTTCATCTCTTTATCCTCTATCCATCTAGACCCATTTCTCACTTCAGGTAACAAATGAGAATGTTGAGAGACCAGCATAATATGGGTCAAAAAGATATTCACGAAACACCTTCTCTCAGTCTGATACAATGCCATATGCTCGATACTCCTTCTGTAGTATCTGAGCCAAGGGTCCATTCCCCATTTTGACATTCATCTCCAAACGAAATACAGTTCTGCAAGTAGGATTATCAAACTGCTTACTAGGATCCATTTTAGGGTACAAGTCTCTCTATAAACTTCATAGTTCTAGCCAGTCAATTTATATTTATTTGTCAAGAACTGTGCTTTATAGTAAGACCCATGAAATTCACAATACACTGTCTCCTAGGGGCTAAGCAGAGATATCCGTTCTATAACTAGAAAAAAAAAAAAAAAACACATAAAAAAATTTCACCACCTGTGCAGATTATAATTTTGCAGTAAATTAGTATGGATGCATACTATTTAAGCCAATTGATCTGTAGGTCTTATCATAAAGTTTTATACCACTTGCCTCAATTGCTGAAAAATCCTCATTGCCCAAATAAGCAGAAGAGTTTTCCCCCAAAGAGCAGCCTAGGACACAGTGAACCCCAGACACTAATCTTTGCCCTACTGGAACATTCATCAGGCCTTCCCAGCAGCCCTCCTCATTGTGCACATACTGAATGCATCTCAGCAGTCATCATCATCCTTCTCTTTGCTTGAGATGCTTCAGACTGAATTTCCTTTCAGTAGCCTAACTCATAGCAGGATTATCTATCAATTCATTAATATTTATAAGACTCTACAAAAGCCTTATTTTCCTGAATACCTGTCACAACATATCAGGCATATATGGAATCACTAGTTAAGAGTTAATTCAAATTCTCTCTTTTTCTTCTGAATACTCCTTCACTCTACTTACATATTTATTTATTTTTTTAGTTCAGCTACTCAGCCTTCTCCTTTCATCACTCTATCCTATCCTTTTCCTGTTATGTAGTAACTTCACAAAGTACTTATTATCTACACTTCTGATTTCTTGTTGTTCTTAGTTACCAGTTTTTCCTCTTCTTTCTTGCTCTTTTCGACTAAATGATGCTTGTTCTTCCAATCTGCCATGTCTTCAAGTTTGGTTTTTGTGGACAGGGTCAGAGTTCACAAGCTCACTCCAAATAACTTGATTCTCTCCTAAAACAGCTGGGTGCTGGTCTTCATGAAAAGTTATACTCTCTTTAGACAAAAGCAGAGTAACAGCCATGTGACTAAGGCAACATACGCCTCCATATGCCTACACTGCAGTGTCTGGATTCTTTCGAAGGTACCATGCACCGTTTTTCCCCTGTGTATTCGGTTTGTGTGGCAAGGTTTTGGTAGCCTTGAGGAGGCTCCTCTGCCCTGAGGAGCAGCAGATGGTGAACTGAATGCAACCTCCACTCTTCTTTCCCCCTTTGCTGCTTAGGAGGAGGAGGTAGAGAATTCACAAGTGAAGTGAAGCTGTGCCCAGGAAGAAGGAAAGGGTGGGGGGCAGGTGTTTTAAGATTTGGTTTAATTTCTCATTATCTACTCTGACTTGAATAATAAAAAATTATATTAATTTTCCCCAAGTTGGGTCTGCAATTACCAGTCATGGGCAAAACAGTGATTTCTCTGTCCTTATCCTGACTCACAAGTCTTTTGTTATATTTTTCTCCCCATACAGCCAAGGAGTGATAGAGTGGCTTTGGTGGACACCTGACCTCCCAGCCAGGGTCAACCCACCACACTCCCAGTTGCTAATAGTAATATGTATCTTACCCTTGAGAATGAATTAAAAGATTAAGAAAGGAGAAGTGGAGGGGAAAACTAGAAACAGGTGACAGTGACAAAGAGCCCTATTAATATCCATCTTCTGATTGTTTTCCTTGATAATGCACAGAAGAAATCTATATAAAAGGGAAGAATGCCCATCTTTTCAAACATCTTGGAGGCAGTATTTAAACAACTTTTAATTTGCAAAGTACAAAAATTAAAGTCAAAGGGGCTATTCCTTTGAATAACAGACGCAGGACTGGACATATCATTAGATCATGAAATTTATCTTTATATCAATGCCAATATAAGGGAAGTGTTTCACCTTCAGATGCCCCTAATGTGACAAAAAATACATAGCAAATAATCCTCTGTAATCTACTATTTGAGTACAATCTCACTAGCTCCGGTGAAGAAGCTCAACTTCTGGCAATGTAAGTGCTACATAAAGTTGAATAAAGGATTCTTTTATTGCCAAGAGAGGACTGTTATAAAGTAACATTTATAAAAATATCTAGAAGTGACAACTTTCTTACCTTGAACCTTCTTGAAAACTCTTGAACTCATAAACTTTAAAAATCTGTCTGCATAAAAACTTGGTCGGTGAACTGAAACAGTATCCTACAAGATTGAAAAAGCCCTCAGGTAAACTATATCATACATTTCAGGCATACTCAGAAGTCAACCCTAACAAGTTTTTCCTTTTTAAAGGTTAATTCTTCACTAACTTTTCTTAAAGTATTTTATATATGAAATTAAGAGCTATGAATTATACAGCCATATTCTGCAAAATCTTCCCAGCATTCAAAATGTGTTTTTTTTTTTCATATTATGTACCCTTTTTAGTTGCAGATTCATCAGTGTCCTGCTAAGTAGTTGATAAGGACAAGTTGATCATTTTAATTGCTCTTTGAAAGATCAACAAACAGAATCAGAACATGTATTGGGAAATGGAGCTAAAAGATTTCAGCAACAGCACAAATCACATGGTAACTACAAATATACTGAAGCTAGATTTTTCCTGGTCAATATAAGTCAAAGTTCCATTAGCTAAAATATCAGCAGTTAAAAAAAATTAAACAGAATCTACTTACCCCATCATAAACAAGAGCCTTCCAAGAATGCTCCAGTTTCTTCATTAATCTAAGCATATAAAAACAAAATAAGGACTTCTTTATAAAAATTCCACATTTGTAAGTAAACTCAAAATAGTTCATTCAATAACATGTGAAATTCAACTTACCTGTAAGACTGAAGAATATCAATAATCCCCATAAATAAAAGTAGTTTTTCTCCTTTGTGGCTTTTAGCGGGAATACCTCCCATTCTGAGAGCAAAAACAAAAACTAGTTAGATTATCTTTTATTTCCTCTCTGATCATCAGTTAGCAGATGAATCGTACCCACCTGCAAACCCAAAGAAATGCACACATTAAAGCTAGATGCTACAGTGCAAAGTCAGTCAAATGTGGGTCACTTAGCATACAAACTATTTTAAATGGCAAAGCTTAAGTTTCTGGGATACAGTAGTAAATATCCATTAAAAACAAAGTATTTTAGGATAACTCTTAGATAGAACTGGAAATATTTAGATGATCTGAAAACTGGAGGGAAGTATACAACAGTATATTACTAAGGAAAATAGATTATTTTGCCTAGTTAAAGAATTTTGTCACTTTATTGATCATATGTACCAAAACTGTAAAGAGCCTGCACATTACTCAAGTCTGAAAAGTTTTTTTGCATGTCTTTCACTAAAAATTACGTATGTGCTTTTCCAAATTTCTCTACAGACAATTATCAATAGAAAAAGTAGCAGTATCAAGCTGAGAAGCCTGGCTGCCTGTCTGTCCACTTGGTTCAGAGTATTTACTTAGCCATGATATTAAAGAAGGTGCTTATCCCAAGACTCTCTTTTCCTACTCCATCATCTAGAAAAAAGGGTCCGTTGTTTTAAGAAGCAGAAATCGAAACTCAATTTTCAGTCTGTGAGCTTCTGTTGAAATTGATGGACCCACCACAAAACCAGAAGAAAAAAAAGACTGAAAATGGAACTCACACAATACCTCCAAATCTTTTTTAACAGTTTGAGAAACAAGTAATACACACCTGAAACAACTACCAAAGACATAGTTGAGAGTATATTCCCCATTCTGCCACGAAAGTACAGTAGTCCAGGACTACCATCATCTCAACTTTTTTAGAGGGGAAGAAGGGGGACAAGGGCAGGGAGACGAAGGGGAGGAGAGGAAGTTTTTTTCCATTGTTCTAGGCAGAGAGGAAACCATGTAAGAACAAGTGGAGTTTAAATTACTGTAAAACTCCATTACCATAAACGTCACCTCAATTAACTGGTCAGACATTCACAAGTGTACAAAATTATATTCTGTCAGCTTTTCCTGGAAGGTATGACTGTAAATTCAATCCTGTACAAGCAGCAGTTATTGCTACTGGGTATCCATTCTCATCCTCATGCTGTTATGGCCTTAAAATGAACCACAGCAGAAGACAGATCTGGAGGTCTTTTTTTGTTAGACCTAAGCTTCTTGGCTTCTTTTCATCCACCTCAGTGAGGTTTGCCATTCTACCTGTTAGGTCAATACGAGAGAGAGACGGTAGTACAAGGGTCCCAGGAAGAACTCAACTGCTGCAGCAGGCTTTCGGCAGTGGTACTACACCGCTCAGAATCCACTGATCCAGGCAACACTCCATTAGCTCAAGTGACGTGGGAGCCCAGCATGGGTTTCCATATATAATAACCACAGGGACTTTCTTCGATGACCTATACGACCTTTGGCTTTTAGTTAAAAAGCCAAACCAAACCCAGCACCCCCTCTAAATTTCCAGTGCAACACCTCTGTTGCCACTCAAGAGCATTCACCGTCTTCTATGTGAACGTGAGTAATGCTGTAAAAACTGAGTAAAATTCAGCTCTAACTTTAATATTCTACAGTTCTGAATATCTGGTAACTCTCTCTAAATGCTAAATACCACCATTCTCTCAATTGTTTGCTGCAGGTTCATGTGCAGCTGCTGCTGCACATGTTCCTGTATCATCAGTTGTATTTACTTAGACAGTTCCCTTGAGAACCAAGAGAAGAGTAAATCCTTAATCTGAAATGAAACCCTTTTTATAATGAAAAGGCTGATCATATAAAATGAGAATGGTGAATATAATGCTCTCACTAACACTGAAGTGTTAAAAGTTAACAACAGAATAACTGCTGTGTATATACCCAAATTTCTGCTGCAGCTTTTGCTAGATAGAAAAGTTAAGAAGAAAGCAGCAATATACATGGATATGACTGCATTTCAGTCATTGATGACACAGTTCTCCGTACTGAGTATTTGAGATGAAAATGACCACTGTGGGGATATTCATTTCAATGTAAATAAACATTTTTTGCTTGCGGCTCCTCAGGGTGCTTCCAGTTAAAATTAGATTATACCTGGGGCTCTTGTAATAGCTGTCTCATAATGTCTCTTTTATAAATGGATGCACTTGTGCATACATAAGTCACTCCGAACTAAGCAAATTTACTATCATGTATTTAAAGATGATCAATTTACTAATCAACATTATAACTTCCTGGTCTGCAGCAAATCTTGGTGGTCCAGCTTTTTCTGGGGGGGAAATAAAAAAAAAAGGCTTAATCTCAATACCTGAAATGCTGTGTACTCTTGAATGACTTGCCTCTTAATATCAAGTGGCCAAGAGTGAAGAAAGAGAACGTTTAAGTTTTAATAGCAGCCTTAAAAGCAGGTTGTGGCACTTACGTGTTTGTTGTTTCTGTGGTGATGGAGTCCCCTGACTTCCCCGGGCCCTGTATGGACTCCATGGCTGTAGAATAGAGAACTTTCTGTCCGCCGGGACGTTTCGTGTCTGATGCGCTCTGGGAACACTCTCCATCTTTTTCCTTCAGGTTACTGTTCAGTATGTGGATTCCCAGTAGCAGACTGTAATCCATGATCTTAAAACTTTCTAGAACCTATGAACAAAGAGAAATGGCTGTACTGAAACTAAAATGGCTACATACAATATGAATTACACAGAAGCATTTTGAAAATGTAAGTAAAAATAGGCCTTAAAAGCACAAGTTTCTCTTATTAGGAAAAAGTGTGAAATTATAATTAAACAAAAATCTTTTACTATCCTACACAGTCATGGTACTAGTTATCTAATAAGCTTAATGCTCTTCTTGCAAGTGGGAAAGAATGATGCACCACTGAAATGTAACCCAACGTCACTCTGTAGTCAAGAAAGATATGTCTAATCAGCACCTTTTTTTTATTTATTTATAGCAAATAATCAATTAATAGTTCAACTACATACTTGACATTTTTGAAGTCAACTAACACACGCTCCAGACTTTATTGAGCATTTTTACCTAAACTACTCTCCACCTCCCCTCCACCTCCTGTTTATAACTGAGAAAGCATTCTCGGAGAACTTCCAAATGCCAAAAAACCCCATTTGCTACTGCCCTGCTACTGCTACCTTAAGAGCTGATGGGATTGGGGTAAAAAACTCATGCATCTCTCTCTATTAAGCTACACAGAGTCTACCTAAACTGCAAAGGCAGTTTTATTTCTGAAGTATGACTTAACCAACCAGCCTTCTCTTCCAGAGACTCTAACAACTATTTTTTGTCTCTGTCAGTAGATGAGTTCTCTTTTTCCTTTCATGTACCCATACTGTCATAAGTTTCTGGCCAGTTACATCATTATGAAGTCTGGCATACTGCCATTAAAAGGAAATACAGTTCCAGTCAATATGTAAACGTGAATTAAAACAGGCTGTGATGACATCTAGTAATACAACAAACTGCTAGCAGACAGCCACTGTGTTCAATACCTCATATAACAGTGGCGCTAAATGGAGGAAAAGAAACCAGTAGCAACCAGGAAGGATATGCTGCGCCACTCACCTATCCTTTATCTTGTGCACCTCACCAGTGATTCCTAATACATCTTGGCACACAACACCAGAGGCAATAGTACATACTTTCACAAGAACAAGTACAAAACATGATTTTGCAGAAAAGACAATAAAGAGCAGTACTCCAGGTATGTCATTCTGATGAAGACTATCAAAGTATAAATAATTTTATACAAAACACTGAGACGGCTTGGGAACTTTAAGACACATTTTGCAAATCCAAAATGAAATCACCAGGAAGAGTGGCGTACAAAACTGTACAAAGAAGAAAAGAGAGTCTACTACTTAACACAACCCTAGAGACAATTTTAACTTCAATGTCCAAGTATATAGGCAAAGAGGTAGAAAAGTTCTGACCACTCCATCTGTATTCCTTACGTACTCAATATATTAAGTAGAAGCCAAAAGTAAAATACAGCTGAATTAATTTCAATCTCTAGCATTTATATACCAGAAGGAACATGCTGTTTTAATTTTAGCACTGATGTAAGCATTTAAAGTGAAGAAACCAAGCATAACATACTGTAGTCTAACTGCAGAAAGGCATAGCCCTCTGACTGGTTCCCAGACACAAAAGAGGAGTTTAGAAGACATGGGTAGGTTGGATCTTGCTCAGAGTAATCCTGCACTGGGGTGGGTTAGTTCAAATGGCACAAGAAAAAGCCTGCTAACGTATGGCCCTCAGCACCCCTCATCATCTGCTGGATGAGAGAGCTCACACAGTTTCAGGGTGCAACAAAAAAGCATACTCTATATCACCATACAACATTATAACAAAATTTTATTGTGCATTGGGTGGCAATGCTGCTGACTAGTAATTTGCTCTTTTATGATCAATAATTGCAAAACAGGTTAACACATATAAAGGCACAGGCCTTGGTGCTAAATAAGTTCTAGAATTTCTTTACTACCTGCTTATTTCTAGCCTTTATTCAGACTTTCTCAAAAAAGAAATTTCTATATAACAAATTCATTAAAAATGTGTAATCAGTGGAGGTTTTCTGCCAAATGCTGAAAGCAGATTCTGGCTAGGCTAAAGAAAAACCTAAAAAAACCCAATTTATGCTCTATAAAAATACTTACCTTAGCAGTACAGTCAGCAACCCTGTTTACGCAGTAACAGATTAGACGAACCCTTCAGGCTTGGAAAGGGCATTGCCACCTTAATTTTACAGTTACAAACATAACTGCTGACAGTTCTTGCCTTCAACCTACTTTTTACTGCCTTTAGAATTAGATTACATTAGACACATTATAATTTAACTGTACTAATTACATAAGCTACATCTAGGGCTGGGAGTAGCCTCATGGGTGGGTGTGGTATAACGTGCTGCTGCTTCTTCCACAGACACCTCTTATGTCTTCATAAATCAATTCATCTGACTGTGTCAATTCACCACTGTCATTTCAACTCATGCTACTTACACTACACAATGAACTAAAACTCTCTTTGACTGATCTAGGATGACTGAAAAACATCATAGAAACAAGTAGCTATTTTGCTATTCCAGCTCATTATCAAATTGAAACACCTGCACAACCAATGGATTAACTGCAGTGCATATTCTTACAAACAGCATGTACCATACGAACTCCAGTCCTTTTACTCCCGCATACCCTACTCATGGTCCTGCTGAGAGGCAAGACTGTCCAGTCCACAACGTGTCTTCAGGATTTGAGATATGATCGGCCTCTCTGCTTTGATATACAGTTCTGATTCCCTCCCCTCCAAAATTTGATAACCAAACCAGCCATTCCATATGCAAACGCACATGTTTTGACCAGGTCTAAGCTTGTTTTGCTCCCCTGTTTGTTTCTAAGGAAAATTCTCATTGGTAATAACTGTCCAGAACAACAAACATTAGCATAAAAGAAAAACTTACTTCACATCAAACTTGTATTAAGATAGAAATTTTACTTCAGTCAGTGGGATTTCCAGCTGAACGCTCCTGAAGGGTTCTCACATATGTATCATCATTAAATTTAAAACTGTATTAGATATAAATATTTAATATAATAAAATCATTATTATTTTTAAACCTGTAAGTAACATCTTGTGCATACAGTCATGCAAATTAATCTGGCTTGCCAAGGAAAAGTAACACAATGCAGCACATCAAGCTATTTCTGAACATGCCGCAATGACAAAAATACTCAAATTACATTACTAAAGGGCTACATCCACAGCAAAGAGAGAAAGCCCTGTAAAACAGCTGACGTCATCCGTGTGAAATCACTAGAAATTTACATTAACTGCCAGAAATACACTTCTTGTGTAGTTAAAGTAAGAGAAACCGAATCTTTACTCAAGTAACCACTCCGAAATGCACCTTGATGCAAAATGGCTCTGAGAGATCTCAGCAAGAATATTTTTATTTACTAGTACGAAACACATGACTAAGTGTTGTATTTGCTAATGACAAGCAAACATTCAGTTCATTAACTCGATATTAAGTTGTTCATCCTATTTGTATTTGTACATATGTTATTTCACTAGCGACACAGATTCTGTCAACACGATGCTGTCACTCGGTCACAAAGTACTGCTTGCAAGGCTGGCTGCAGCTGCTCTGACAACTTCCAGATGGCAAGTGTCACTCAGCCCTTTCCAGCCTTAAGCACAATTTTTCTTTCATAACACATAAAACCTCCAGTTAAATAGCATCACAAAATAGGTTGTTTCAGAACACAGAAAAATAACTCCCTGAATCAGATTTTCTTTTCTCTCATCTAATCAGATGTTAAAGCATTCCGTGAATCATCTTTGGCACGGTTACACTCAACTGTCTCAGCCTGGGACCCCAGGCTGGGACTAATAGAGTATTTCTGCCATGGAATTTTATTTTTGTTTCAGATGCATTGAGCCCAAACTGTGGATTGTCTGATAGAGAAATCTGCATTCCCGTTGCTAACTGAGCAAATCAACTCAGGTCAGCAGGTCATTTTCATAAAGGAATCAAGGAAAATGATACTCAAAAAACTCCAAAAAACAAAAACCACCACAGTTTCACAGTTTTAGAAACAATCTATCCCAAGAAAATAAACCATCAACCACCTCCAAAGCGTATGTGGAGTCACTTCCCATTTCAACAGAATTTTTGCAACATATTCTTAACTAACACTCCTAAAAATTACAACCTGGTTTCTGACTTCCAAAGCAGAAATATGCCCATTTTCCTCAAACTACCATTTCTGACAGAGACCCTCCATCCAAGATCAGCATATTCTCCACTTCCACACCATGCCATCTATTATTTCTGCCCTATGCTGCAGTTCAATACTTCTTCAAGCTGTGCCAACACTACTGTATGGACATAATGTAGAATGAGTTACTGAAATTATATGGGTTATGAATAAATTAAAACCCTTTGAGGCAGGCAAGAGACAAGAAAACCAACAACACTGCCACCACCTCCACCACAGGAGGCTTTGAAAAATCCAGTGAATAAATTTGATTATCCAAGGTCACTGTCACTCTTGCTTCAGCACAAACCAGATACACGCTCATGCCTTAAAGCTAAAGACTTTTGCAGCAACAGGCTAAACCAGCAGCGGTGAAAACAATACCCAGGCCTGACACTTGGAACATATGACCTCCTTTGTCTTCAGCTTTGAATTTCCTTGTTTTTACGGACTTCTTCATTAGTCAGGCCATTAATGCCACTTTCAAAATGTGATTTCCTTAGAGAAGACCATAATGTTCTTTGCTATTACAATAAAGGAAAAATGTAGACTCCAAAAAAGCCATCCAATTCTCACTAGTAAAAACAGCTCGAATTTTTTTTTTGTTCTTAAAACCCACATTACTACAACTAGATTGTCATTGCTCCTGTAACAGACATTTTGCAATACAAGTATCAATATACTTATTGTTCCAATATTAGCTTACAACTGAAAAAAAATGGTAAACACATACTTCTCTTTAGAACATTCCTCAAAACTTGCATGAAATTCTTATAAATTTATGTGGAGAACACCCCTAACAAACTAGATCTTTCGCCTTTCCAGCAATAATATCGTTTCCAACCCTTGCTACTGAATGTCTGAAAAAGGGAAAAAAACCCAAACCAAAACAGAAAGTGTAGCAGTATTGCATCAAACTAAATAAAAATAATTCTGGTAAAGTGCAACCTTGGAATAAATAGGATCAATTTCTATTTAAAATGATCAGAAGGGAAATCTCATAATAGAAAAAGCTGAATTACGTCGTTTGGTTTCTAATTCTCCTTAGAAGTCTTACCAACAACACATTCTGTCCTTCATGTCTTGAAAAATTTTAAGCAATGAGAAAGCAAAAAAACCCAAAACCCAGGACTTAAATCCTTCTCTGACCACTAAACAAAATACAGTGCTCACAAAATTTGATCCTTCAGATAGTGTAGAGAGAATAGTTAAATAATCCTGATAACACTTCTATGATGCATCTGATCATTCTCCTAAATTTCTAATATAAAAATACACTATAAGAATTTAATATTCTGCCAGAGAAGGAACAACACTGAGCCAATCTTCAACCTTTAGGAAAAGTTTTAGTTTCCTCATTTTCAGTAAGACACACCTTAAGGTGAAGAAGGAGCCAGTAATCTCACTTCTTAGTAATAGCTGTATTTACAGAGAGAAGAAAAATATTTTTCCATCTTCATGAATCTGGAAGAGATACGACAGAATCACAGAATGATACGGGGTTGGAATGGACCTCCTGAGATCATCTAGTCCAACTTGCCTGCCAAAGCAGGTCCACCTAGAGCAGGTTGCACAGGAACTTGTCCAGGTGGGTTCTGAATGTCTCCAGGGATGGAGACTCCACCACCTGTTCTGGCACTCTGCCACCTTCAAAGTAATGTTTAGGTGGAACTTCTTATGTTCAAGTTTGTGCCTATTTCCTCTTGGTCTCTCACTGGGCACTACTGAAAAAAAGACTGGCCCCTTCGTCTTGACACCCACCCTTGAAGTACTTATAGGTGTTGATCAGATCCCCCCTCAGTCTTCTCCAAACTAAAAAGACCCAAGTCCCTCAGCATTTCCTCTTAAGAGAGATGCTCCAGGCCTCTAATGATCTTGGTGGGCCTCTGCTGTACCCTCTCCAGCAGAAGTTCCCTGTTCTTCTTGAACTCAGGAGCCCAGAGCTGGACACAGTACTTCAAACGGGGCCTCACCAGGACAGAGTAGAGGGACAGGATAACCTCCCTCAATCTGCTGGTCACACTCTTCCTGATGCATCCCAGGATGCCATTGGCCTTCTTGGCCTCAAGGGCACATTGCTGGCTCATGGTCATCCTCTTGTCCACCAGCTCTTTCTCCTCAGAGCTGCTCTCCAGCAAGTCAGCCCCCAACCTGTACTGGTGTAGGGGGTTACTCCTCTCCAGGTGCAGCACCTACACCTCCCCTTGCATCTGCATTAAGAAATCATAAAATATGTACACTTGAACTAGTTGCAGGTTATTAGCACTTCAGCTCCTAGATTGAAAAATATTCTTACTACTGAGACAAAAAAAATCTAATTACTTACTGCAAGGCAAAATTCCCTAGTTTTAAGTGACTTGTCTTGTCTGTCTGTAAAACAACATCTGCTAATGTAGTCTCAAATGTGACAGTTGTCACAGGATCCCTGAGGTCATCAAGTTAACTAAGAAGAACTAGTTTTGATTTTACAGGTCATCTCTTAAATACATTTAATTGAGAAAAAAGTCATCCTTAAGTAACAAATGCACTTTGTTTAAATAGCTGGGGAACAAATCTTAACTTCAGTTTTTAGAATATCATGTCTTTGCAATTTCACTAGGGAATTTTATCCCAAATTTCAGGACAAATAAATACCGCTTGATTTGCACAGACAGCTTTTTCATCTCCGATATTTATATACATGAAAAAGTGTAATGCAAGAGGAGGGAACAACATTGGGAATCAACCACTGATTGACAAGAAGACACCTACCTGAGGGTGTACAGGTAAACATCTTATTAAGTAGACGTTAGAAGCAAAATAAAGAGCAAGAGGAAAAATACTTAGTAATTTTTTTTTCCCATTTGCCCAGTTAATAATTGCATTTAGATGCACTCCTCCTTTTAGCGCTTTTAAATTTTCCTTTCTCTTGCATTCAGGAGCAGATGGAAAGGGAAAAACACCACCAGGTTATTTTTAATAGAATACCCCAAATTCTGGCATATGACTAGTTTACATTCAAGAACATACTGTATCTGTGTGAGTGTCTGAAGCAAAGATTTACAAATACAGAACAATGTGACTGTGTAGTCTCCTGAAATCTATGTTTTTGTTTAAAGTTAAATAAATATGCTTTGTTAGGTAACTAGATGGGAATCAGTTTCTATTATCTCTGTATAACCATGACACTGCCTGTTTTAAAAGGACTTCCTTTAATAGAGAGTTACCAGTTCTTCTGTACTTTAAGGAATTACAGGGAAGATACTAACAGTGTTTTCATAATTAAAACACTGGAACACGTTCTGATAAGACGTGCTGGTGTACCTTTCCACAGTAGTTTTCGGCGTGTACCTGTGAAATTCTACCTTCATTTTTAACATGTAATGATCAAAAGGTAAACTTTGTTTCTTGTGTGTTTGGACTGTGAATTCCTTGTACTAGAGAACGGGTGTCTTCCTCATAGTTTCTGCCCAGAACAGAGGTAATTTGTACTTATTAAACCACTCAAGAGCTCCAGTAAAGATCAAAAAAGTAAGAATGGATGCTGGGCTTTACTTCAATTCCGTAACAGCTACAAAAACTAGACTGCTACTATTAATTATCTTTTCTCACACAGAGTTGTGCTAATGCTATTTGTACCTAACACACCACCTAGTACCAGAGCTTATCCTTTGCCCCACATAATATTTTTCAACACAGAAACAATTTCTGCAGGATTAGGTATTTATAACAAAATACAACAGCAGCTAAGTTTGATGTGGAGCTTAATTTTATGCAACTTTAACGAACAAAAAAGAAATCCCCAAATGCCCTTCAAACTTTCTTTAGTGTCTTTACTGACTTTGTTTTTATTTAGTACTTGTTTATGTGCCATAAATCTTTTAATTCTTGGTCTTATTCACGAGCAGAACAGTTTCTGTTAACATTTATAGGCTAGTTTTATGTGGAAATTGGAGAATCTGCTCTACTCTTCAATAATTGATGATTTTATATAATGATCAGAGTAGCTAACAGTGTGATTACTTAAAAAAAAAACCACTCTAATCACAGCTATTGAAACTGGATAGGATACGAAGTCTCAGCAATAGTCTGAAATCTGAAAGCTAGTTAAAATTTTCATCTGTGTGCATTGTTTATAATATAAACTCAGGAATATTACATATTTAGGAACACTATAACGTTACACTCCTTGGTTTAGCTGAAGTGCAAGAAGTGCGTAATGGTTTGTGAGCACAGATTTCAGATGCTGTCACACTGACCATGAATATAACAAGCAGGGGGCATAGGAGCTGGAGAACACTATCAATCAATAGCATTCCTGCACCTGTCCCAAAATAGAAAGTGTGGAGTGGCTACTGGAGGCACCAGTCCCTGACAGATCACCACTCAGCTCCATGCTCTAAGCGGGTAGATCGTGCATCTCCTCCTAAGAGGCACAGAAAGGTGTGACAGACAAGGATCGATACTCCAGCAGTGGTCTACCACCTGCCATACCCACTACTATCTCCTTTTCCATAGACATCCCAGCTGAGTGTAGGTTAACAAATACGATGCCCATCTACAAGATAGGCCAGAAGGACAATCCAGGGAACTAAAGACTTACCTATCAGTGCGACCTTGGTACCAGGAAGGTTATGGAGCAGATCATCTTGAGGGCCAACACACAGCATGCATAGGACAACCATGTGCTGAGGCCCAGACACCACGAATTTATGAAAGGCAGGTCTTGCTTGACTAACCTGATGTCCTTCTATGACAAGGCAACCTACTTAGTAGATGAGGGAAAGGCTGTGGATTTTGTCTATCTGGACTTTGATAAAGTCTTTGACACCATTTCTCACAGCATTCTTCTGGAGAAGCTGGCTGTTCATGGGTTTGATGGTCATGCTTTCTGCAGGGTGAAAAACTGTCTGGATAGTCAGGCCCAAAGAGTGGTGGTGAATGGAGTTAAATCCAGCTGGCAGTTGGTCACAAGTGGTGTTCCTCAGGGCTCAGTACTGGGTCCAGTTCTGCTTAGTATCTTTATCAATGATCTGAACAAGGGGATCAAATGCAACCTCAGTAAGTTTGCACGTGACACCAAAGTGTGCAGGAGCATTGATCTGCTTGAGGGTAGGAAGGCTCTACAGAGGCATGTGGACAGGCTGGATAAATGGGCTGATACCAGCAGTATGAGGTTCAACTGGGCCAAGTGCACTTGGGTCACAACAATGCTACGGGTTTGGGGAAGTGTGGCTGGAAAGCTGCTCAATGGAAAAGGACTTGGGAGTGTTGGTCAACAGCTGCCTGAATATGAGCCAAGAGTGCACCCAGGTGGTCTTAGCATCCTGGCTTGTATCAGAAATAATGTGGCCAGCAGGACGAGGGCAGTGACCATCCCCCTGTGCCCAGCACTGGTGAGGCCCTACCTCAAGTACTGTGCCTAGTTTTGGGCCTCTTCCTCCAAGTAAGACACTGAGGTGTTGGAGCATGTCCAAAGATAAGCAAGAAAGCTGGTGAAGGGTCTAGAGCAGCAGTCTCATGAGGAGCAGCTGAGAGAACTAGGGCTGTTTAACAGGAGAAAAGGAGGTTGAGGGGAGACCTTATTGCTCTGTATGATTGCCTGAAAGGAGGCGGTAGTCAGGCGGGTGTCCCTTCTCGTGAGTTACAAGTGACAGAACAAGAGGAAATGGCCTCAAGTTGTGCCAGGGGAAGTTTTGATTGGATACTGGGAAAAATTTCTTCCCAAAAGGGTTGTCAAGCATTGGAACAGGCTGCCCAGGGAAGTCATTGAGTGAGCATCCCCGGAGGTATTTAAATGACATACAGATGTAATGGTTTAGTGGTGGACTTGGCAGTGCTATGTTAACAGTTGGACTCGATCTTAAAGGTCTTTCCCAACCTAAATGATCCCATGCTATTATACCTTTCCCTGGGAATGGAGCTCCGTGTCAGCTGAGAGACATATCAGGAGGCAAGCTCAGCTAAGCAGGGAAGCCACAGCACAGCTTGAATGTGAAAAGGTAACATACAGGATGGAGGACAACAGACAAGCTACAAAGGAGGAATTGAGAAACATTGCCTGGGCATGTAGTGATGGCAATTATTGTCAAGTAAGCCAAAGCTCAGATAGAACTGAGACTTGAAAGAGATGTAAAGGACACAAAGAAGAACTCCTAGTGGTAAAAGACTGACCCAGGAAAACATGGGCACATTGCTGAATGGGACAAGTGAGACTGTGACAGCAGACACAGATGACAGCAGCTTTTTTGTTGTCACCAGCAAGTTCTGCCAGGCCTCTGCACTTAGTGATGGCACTTAAGGATTAGATGGCCTATGAGCTGGGAATGTTTGTATTAAAGAAGCAGGACAAAAATTGCTTACTGATTCTGACTGAAAATATGAACAATGAAAATATAATCCAATTTCAAGAAATACAGAACGGAATTTTTTAGTCCTTAAATATTGGCAAGATCAAAAACTCCCTTTTCTTTAATAAATTTTTAATTTCAGTGCCTACACTATTTTTCTCACTTCGGAGTTAAAAGAAAAAGAGATTACAAGTTTTAGTGCTATAAAAATCTAGGTCAGTTGCCACCCACATTAAGTAGCCATCCAATGACCATATGGGGAGAAAAAAGCAGTGGCAAAACTAATGTCCTTTTCCTGAAATGGATGGTGTATATTTTTTCTTTCTAAAGACAGCACAAAGCAAGTAGTCAGATCCAACCTCATTTGTCGAGCAAATTCAGTTATGTGAAAGGTAACAGTGCTTGCTCCCTTTGTTTTACAACAGAAAGACTTGTTTGAATAGAAAGAAAAGGGCAGTCTAATCTTTTTTAATACACATATAACATTCTGCATGTGTATATACAGACACACAAACATATACTAAAGTGTCTATATATGTATTTATGCATACACACTGATAACTTAAGACAAAAATTGTTTTTTCTTTTCATGTTATTAAGATTTAGCTACGCTTTTAAGAACTCCAGACTAATTTTAGAGTTTTAAATTTAAGATTAGACACTGAAGAAGCTGATGTTTAGTTCAGCACTCAATAACACATAGCAAGAATTTACCAGCACTTTCAAAGAACCTGTAAGAGTCCCCTTTATATGCAACAATTAAATAACTGATTCTTGTTTTTACTTTTCAGTCCAGTTCTCTTTTTTTAGATTCTGCTTATTACTTTCTATACAATAGATCCTCCCAGGTTTTGACTGGGTAACTAACCTTCAACAAGTGGGAGGATGAACAAAAGGGCATCCAGATCACCAGATGTGACATACTGATGCATTCTGCATTATCACCCCTGGCAGGAGCTCAGGAAATGCTCACTGCAAGAGCTACAGAAAGAACAATGTGTGGGATTAGATAAATGTCTCACACTGAATATGCAGCTGAACATTAGGTCACCCAGCTTTACAAAACAAGCATAAGGCATTGCAGACTTCTGTAATTAAACAAGAAGTACTATTCATGTGCAAAAACAACACTTTCCATCTTGCACCACAGGTGGCAGCGAACAACAAACTCTGATGGTCATGATGCATCTTCTGTGCAATGAATTCAGTCTACTCTTTCTGCTGTTTCATTATGCAACTCTTAGGATTCCCCTCAGACAAAGCCAATCTTTTCTTTCCACAACGCCTCTGATTCTACTGAAACTCTGAGAGACCTGGACAACTCTACATTTCCCAACTTTATGTATTCTTACCTTTGCTACAGAAGAAATGGCTTTTTACAGCCATTCTCCCTGTCCACAAGAGACACTGATTCTATTCACTTGGATTCTCTCAAAGGACAATGGCAGATATACCTCCCCTGCCTTGAAAATGTTATGTGGATAATAAGCGATACCTTTTAGCTAAGGAAGAGATTACTTTGATCCACAACTAAGACTGTTGCCACTAGACATGCCACCTGTATTCAGCTGCCTAGCTCTTGTTAACTGACAAAGAGGCAGACTTACCAAAGCAGTACTGACCTTGTGGCTCTACACAAAGTTTATCGTATATAACAAAAGTACCACAGGGCTATCTATTGTGCCTCAGAGGGGAAAAAAAAAATAATCATTAAAATGTCCAAATTTTTAATGGAAAACAAGAACAACGTCAAAAAAACCCACAACCAAACTATGCTGGACTGTTATTCTGTATTAATCTGTATTTCCACAGATAGATCAATGTACTCCTGGATGTACAGACAAATAGGGGGCCAGCCCTGTAGAAAGGGATCTGGGGGTTGTGCTGGATGGTAAACTGAATGAGTCAGCAATGTGGCCTAGTGGCCAAAACGGCCCACTGTATGTGTACCCTGGGGCGCGTACAGCCAACTGGTTCCAAGAAGTGATTGTGTCACTACATTCAGCATTGGTGCAGCCTCACCTTGAGTACTGCATGCAGTTTTGGGATCCACAACATAAGGAGGATATAAAGATATTAGAATGTGTCCAAAGGAGGGCAACAAAGACGGTGAGAGGGCATGACTTTGTGAGATTGAATAAGGACATTGGGTTTGCTCAGCTTAGAGAAGAGGAGGCTGGGGGGTGATCTCACTGCTGTCTACAACTTCACTGTGAGAGGGGCAGAAAGGGTGGTGCTGATCTCTGGAGCCTGGTGAAAGGATGTGAGGGAACAACTTAAAGGTGCATAGGGGAAGTTCAGATTGGATATTAGGAGAAAGCTCTCAGTGAGAGGGTTGTCAAGCACTGAAACAAGTTTCCCAGGGAAGCGGTCATGGTCCCAAGCCTGTTGGTATTTCAAGAACTANCAGAGGGGAAAAAAAAAATAATCATTAAAATGTCCAAATTTTTAATGGAAAACAAGAACAACGTCAAAAAACCCACAACCAAACTATGCTGGACTGTTATTCTGTATTAATCTGTATTTCCACAGATAGATCAATGTACTCCTGGATGTACAGACAAATAGGGGGACAGCCCTGTAGAAAGGGATCTGGGGGTTGTGCTGGATGGTAAACTGAATGAGTCAGCAATGTGGCCTAGTGGCCAAAACGGCCCACTGTATGTGTACCCTGGGGCGCGTACAGCCAACTGGTTCCAAGAAGTGATTGTGTCACTACATTCAGCATTGGTGCAGCCTCACCTTGAGTACTGCATGCAGTTTTGGGATCCACAACATAAGGAGGATATAAAGATATTAGAATGTGTCCAAAGGAGGGCAACAAAGACGGTGAGAGGGCATGACTTTGTGAGATTGAATAAGGACATTGGGTTTGCTCAGCTTAGAGAAGAGGAGGCTGGGGGGTGATCTCACTGCTGTCTACAACTTCACTGTGAGAGGGGCAGAAAGGGTGGTGCTGATCTCTGGAGCCTGGTGAAAGGATGTGAGGGAACAACTTAAAGGTGCATAGGGGAAGTTCAGATTGGATATTAGGAGAAAGCTCTCAGTGAGAGGGTTGTCAAGCACTGAAACAAGTTTCCCAGGGAAGCGGTCATGGTCCCAAGCCTGTTGGTATTTCAAGAACTATTTGGACAATACTCTTAGATACATGGTTTAGGCTTTTAGACTGCCCTGTGTGGAGTCAGGAGTTGGACTCAATGACCCCTGTGGATCCTTTCCAACTCAGGATATTCCACTCTCTGATCTCAGATCCCAAGAGCTTAACTAAAATACAGGCTTCATCAGTGCTTTGACATCCGTATTTTTTCATCATTAAATTGCATGGAAAAGGAATGGAGGTAAAACAACATACCAAGCCACATCTCTGTTTTGCTAAGGTAAATCAAGAACAGATGTGAACACAGAAGTTTAAGGAATCAATAATTTTTACTCACTCGACAATCCCGCTGTAGTGTTTTCATTAGTGCGCTGTGTGTTTCAGAGTCAAAATACAACCCTTCATGCATGTCTTGCAAGAAATCCAAGTCTTTGAATGTAGGGTTGGACTTCTCCCTCTCTTTTCTCGATGCTCTCCGTTTGTATGTGGAGCCTTTCAAGTCATATGTGAAATGCATTTTCAAGGCTCGTGGCAAAACATTGTTCATTACAATAATTCTAATATTAATGCCTCCTGACTGAACGCAGTATAGCCCATAAAATTTGGGTAGAAGTGTCCTTGGATTCTGGTTCAGGTTCTAAAACAAAAAAGATATTGTTCAATAAGCTTCTGTGCTTAAAGTTTTATTTAACACCAAAGGACATTAACAAATATGAAGAAAACTGTGCATGTTGTCCTATTTAGTACAATTTCTTTGATGAGTTGCTTTACTCTGTGGGTCTGTATTTCAGAAAGCTACCATAAATACTGCCTTTTTGCCAGGAACCTACACAGGTCAAAAGCAGAGCAGTAACTGCATTTTTGACAGGTTTCTCTTTAGCACACCCCATGAAAGAGCAGAGTAGGCCAAACCTAAAACCATCCTGAAGATTTAGTCTGACCTGAACAACCTGCTGGAAGGAGTTTAGGTCAAATGTAGTTCTCATTACCTTGGCTTGGATTCTGAAAACCAGAACCTTTGTCTCCATGTGACTTTTCACACTCAGGTTTAGTGCCAAATTACCAGGTTGCATCCATAGACTGTGAGGTCTTAACAGAACCATAACTGACTATCAGAGCAGAAAGTGTGAAATACCCCAAATTCCACCAAAAAAAACCCCTCACCCCCCAAAAAACCCAAAAAGAACTACTACGAGAGGATAAGGAAGGTGAGAGAGAAAATCCTCCTTCTGAGTACAACTACTCTCAGATTTTGGCACGAGAAAGCAAGAAGGGGAAAAAACACTTCAAGTCTTACATGGTTACTAAGTCACAACAAAGAACTATGGGAAGAAGGTACTTTCATAGTGATTGAAGTTTTATACTTTGGAAACCCTTGCATATGATAGCAGTGAGAATAAAGTTCCCAGAAACAAAGGCAAGTGGCCTTATATTTACTTGTAATAACTCAAAATTATGCTGAGCTAGTTACCATAATTAGAAAGAACAACAACCAAAGTACCTGACACCATTGCTCTCTTTGATGCTATGAGTGCATTTTATTTAAAAAAAAAAAAAAACAGTCCATCCATGTTACTTTAGTGTAATAATACTATTTCTCATATTTAGTACAAATGAGAAGGTAACTTTTCAAGTGCTTACTTTAGAAAGTAAAGAAAGAAAGGAAAGTAAGTCACAGACCTCATACTCCAAAGTCCTGCAAACCACCCACAAGAATCTCTGTTCGTATGTATCAGTGGCTTTTGTTTTAAAAAATGAATTAAGTTCTACTCACTACTGATCAATGGTTTACCTTTCCGATGACTGACACATATTTAGCATTAACCTTCAAAAAGTGCCATTTAAAAATTAAGTTTTGCACAAAATATATGTAAGAAAAAGATTTTTACATCATTGTTTTAATGCATGAGAAATGGAAATCAGAAGTAGGACAGAAACAAAAGTGAAACCGACCAGTTTAGTTTCTTTGTCCACTTCTCAGTGAAATGCAGAGGGCAGAAAAACACAAAATAAATAAAAAAGTTGAATCAGAAATTTAGAAAACTTCTTGTTGTTACTAGCTTACTAGAAGTAAAGTTTGGCATCAGATCAGAAGGTGACATTCAGCTTCCCTTGAACGCTAAAAGAACAGCAATTATCTTAAGCATAATCTTGATTTATACATATTCGTTTTGATAGGTGTCTAGAGTACACAGTTGAAAGGCAAAAAATGTCAAAAACATTATGAAAAATAGGGACAAAGTCCTAATTGAAGATTAAAAGACAACAAATGAAACTGAATCTCCAGAAGTGTGACACTAAACAGGAAAAATACAGGTAAAATACAGTCTTCATTTACTTACCATATAATAACCTGGCAAGAGCTTCTGAAGAAACTCAGCCTCTTTGTGTTGAACTGTTTTGATGATGAACTCGTCATCACTAGTTAAAAAAAATAAGGACCCACTGGCACCTGGGTTGGATAATTCAATTAAAGGTTCACTGCAGATTGAGTACTGGAAGAGACAAAAATTCTTTTTTAACTGCCAATGCATGTGTTACTCAAACACAAGTTTAATACAAAGAACTGCAGTTTCAAATAGGCACAGGAGAATTATGGAGCTAATTCTTTGGGTTTTAAGTACAGCAACTCTACTACTGTAGAGGTAGCTGGGTCACAGTAGTTTGGCTGGGATTTGGCAGGGCACTTGTAACACTCCATTCTGCCCAGAACATGCTGCACAGCTGTGGAAGAGCAGTTGGCAGTTGTGAGTGTATGGTCCCTTTTCACATCCCACTGCACCAGCTGACCTTCCCTGGAGTGAAACGAGTGGTTGAGGTGGAGAGAGTACATTCCCACACCGTCAGCACTGCAAACTCTTAAGTCAGAATCCTCACAATGACGTTTTCACTGCAACCATTTATCTTTTGCAGCTATTTATGAAACAAGTACAGGAAGATGTTAGACAAACACAGTGGGCATACGAGGTTTCTCACTATAGACAGGCAAGTCCTCTTACATAAAACTGGGATTAAACCATTAGAATACTAATCTCAATATAGCTGCTAATGTAGCTTTCTGATTGAAGACTGCTTGAAACAAAAAAGCTAAATACCAGTAAGAGAAAATCAGTTTTGGATGACCATTATTTGGGATGCTCAGACATGCTTTCTCTTCTATAGGGAGACGGTAATAATTATGATCACATTAAGGAGGAAAATGGCACCAAGGAGAACTCCTTACTAATAGGATCAGATCTCAAATAGAGACTAGTGTACATTTATTAAATCTGCATTAATTCACACTTCATGCTTCATTCAGACTAAATGGAGAGAAGACATTAAACTTGAAAAGACAAAAAAATCCATTTGTATGGATATGCATTTATATGGATGTAACTCGAGAGCTTGTTTAAAATATATCATTAAGACTTCATTCACAGGCTCCTTTCCTTTGTTACATATCATCAGTTTTACACACTTGGAGATCTACTGCACAGTACAATATTTTAAGGCTTCAACCTTTGAAAGAAACAAAATTCCACAACACATGAACTGTGAGTAGTGTAAGCACGGCAGAAGTATTCTTAGCAGTATAGTATGTATTTTGATTTTCCCAAAATAATTATTTGTTTCAGCAACAAATATCTTATTTATCTGGTCATTGCCTGTGATTAATTGAGCAATTACACAAGGAAAAAAACAAAACAGTTTTATATGCTGAAAACAGCATTCATAAATTTAACTGGAGTATTACCACTGATTTCAGTAGGTGGTGATAGCAAAGAAAAGTGATATAAGATAATCTAATCAATATGTTATTTGGTGAGCACTCGAACTGAAGAAGCATGCTTTCTATGGACTCAAACCACTGCCTTAATGCATTTTCTTATCCTGGCACCAGCTGAGGCTTTTCCCACGCTTGCGATTTTTAAGAGACTTTTGTATGCTATAAAAATATTTCTGGTTTCTCTTCTCGCTTCTTCACCTAGCTCCAATTAATATGATAGACCTTTCTTACTAATCCCATAGTTGCAATTGTCTACGGATAGAACAGAAATACTGGTCTGTAACACTACAGACCTTCACAGCAAATTAGCAGTTGAGCTGCAACCCCTGTATTTCTCTTGACAAAATATATAACGTTTCATGATTAACTGTCATGTTAACTGTTCTAAGCATTTGAAACAAATTATCCTAAACATTAAAGCTCAACAGAACAGTATAGCATAAACACAAGTTATTCACCTACGCTGTGTGCTGGTCATTTTATAGTTGACTTCTTCCCGGTAAAATAAAAATCTACCTACCAAGTGCTGCTGTAGAAAGAGTCCAGCTAATTTTGACTGGACGCGTATGAAAGGCAAATTAAAACGGAAAAGTAAGAGAACCCCCAAGCCCCTGACAATTAAGTACTTCATCATCACGAAGTCTCTGCAAAATACCAGTACTCCATGAGGTTTCCAGTGACAATCTAATTCCATCAGCTGTTCAAATGTATTTACCCTTACTATGCAGTCTTATTCCTACAGAACATTACCACTCACCCTCCTTAGAAAAGGTGAAACTGCAAGTCTTTGGGCTTTGTCATTGCAAATTAACAGTGTAAACTCACATATGCTTGCTGTAATTTCTCCTCCTTTCACTTCGCTTCCCTTCCCTTCCCTTTCAGCCACAGGTAGACAATGAGTAGGCATACTGTAGAGTGTTTTAGATACTGAATTGGAACTCCAGTCACTACATGACAAATCCAGATTTCATGGAAAAAAGAGGAACTGTTCAGCCAGAATCTTGACACATGCCACTGGGAACACTTAACCTGATGCTTTGCTCATAACCAATTGGGAAAAGGGTCCCAAATGAAAAATAGTTTTGTTTTATGATCATAGCACCACTCTGATCACGTCTGCCTTCGGACTGCAAAGGACTGCAAGCTACTGACTGCACTGATGCCCGTTTAGAGTCAGCAACAACAGAAAAGGATTCTAAAATTCTCACAGATCAAGTATAACCCCAGCAGAGGCATGTAATTTCAGCGTGCGTTGTTGTAACTGATGCAACTATACTTCACAAAAAACACCTGTTTGTTGAAGGCAATCTGCTGTTGCATTTTCAAGAAAAGAAGGTGCGCTTCAACTTGAAACTAGCTTTTCTAGTTAACCCTTTTCCTTGAAAATGTATTACTAATGTCTTTTGCTGTGCCAAGAGGAAAAAGAATCTAAAGCAGGTTGCCTTTACTGGGAACTTCCCTCATGGATTTGTCATTTTTTAGGTACACTGAGCATCAGAAAAGTCTTACCAACAGCAAACAGTTTCCCTAATAATCTGTAATTTACTTTACTGCAAATGCTTCCCTAGATGGAATGGAAACTGCAGGTGGCAATAGCTTTACTCTAGGAAGCACAGTCTTTTTAGCAGCTGGCAACACAGCCCAAATACTTAGTCTTTTGCCAGGTCCATAAAAGGAGATAAATAAACAATATATTACATGATGACACCTTTACAACTGCACTTCCTTGCTACTAAAACCTGTAATTCACAGAATGATCTGGTTTTATACACAACTATTGTCATGAAGGCTAGCAATACAAAATTCATATATAGTACTAAAAATTTAAAGTCAGACACCCACATCCAGCCTAAATAAAGGCAAAACTAGCTAAGTTTTGCTTTTAGGCTCATTGTCCAAGACGACGGAATGTCCTTATAATACACTTGAACACAACAATAGTCAGTGTTCTGTGAAGTAATGTTTCTGCACCATTTAATATTTTTTCTTTTTTTTTCTTTTTTTTTTTTTTTTTTTTAACTCAAGGTCTTTCAAATTCTTTTGATTTTAAAGAAACAGTTATCAGTAACAGAACAAAAATATCTAAAAACTCATTCAAGGCAAGTTAACAATAAAACTCTGATGAACAAAACTGCTAATCTGTACTGGGACTCTGATTTGTTGGATGGATGGGCATGAGACCAACTGGACACAAGGCAAACATACAGAAAACAGTGCAGCTCTTTACTTTCACACTACCCTCCCACAAGCAGAACCACAAGAGAAGTAAAAGAGCGAATCGTCATCCCCAGCAGTGCACGAAGTGGTTCTACAAAGTAAGGCTTGCTTTTACTATACCAGCAAATGCATCACGTTTTTCCTCATGTAAAGAGCTGAATGCTGAAAAGGATTAAGTCTTCAAACTATAAAACACAGAGAACAAAGGAGATACTCTAAAATGCTTCTTTTTTAGCCTGCCACCCACTCTCAAAGCTAGATGGGAACATTTGCAGACAAATGCTTCTTTAATGAAGTGAATAATGCACATAACACAAGGGCACTGCATTAGAACTGAATCGGTAGAAGTCACCCAAGTACTAATTATAACCTCTCTAGAAACAATGACCCAAACGAGCACTAATACTCCAACTACTCTAGTCAATTAACCAGAAAGGTTTTTATAGGAATATTCTCAAAGATGAAGAATTAAAATTTTTATAAAACACTAAAACTTTATTCACTAGTTATAAAGCACTCCAGACATAAAATTTACTACCCATTTGGGCACCATCAAAACATCCTCTACTGTTACTAAACTAGCACCATTTTAATAACTTTACACTCAAAGAGAAACTGCAAGTTCTTACCAAGTAATCCCCAGGCTTGATACCAAAAAGTTCTCTGAAATAGCGGAAGGCAAGAGGTGCATACGTCTTAAATCTGAAGTCAGGGTAATGATGAGCAGGGGTGAGATTGCTCCCTTCACTGAAAACAAGAACAAAAATAAACCAAACCAAATTATTACTGAGCAATTTTTAGCAATTTCCTTCTTGCAGACAGTTTCACTGTAAAACTGCCTAACTCAACCATCTACCTTCTGAGACAAGAGTTATGAATGCAGATAAACCTCCCTATAACCATTAATCAGTGTCATAGGAATTTGTTGGCAGTATTCAGTCTCTCACAAACCTTCCTCTTGCCTAAAAGGAAATGACTACTTTCACCACCCATATCCCCTTGCGTAACGATTGAGTTACACTACAGCTTCTGATAACCCTCCAAGGTAAGCCAGTCTAATACCTCACTAACACAGAAGGGTCATCCCTACCTCATGTAAGCTCTTGCAGAAAGTTTGGAAGTCAACGCAGCAAAACAACTTCACACTTGCTCAGTGACCTGAACTGGTTTGCAGCAGAGGCACAACACAGAAGGCAGAAATGTGTTGCAAGAGTAGCAGGAAGGAAGCAGGACTACGTATGTTTTTTGATGGTAGCAAACATTGACTGGCTCAGCCTGACTTATGAAACAGCATCCTCAGCACTAGTCTCTTCTGCAGGCTAACTGCAGTTACGGTATCCCTTTCTTTCATGCTAATTGGTTCAATAGAAATAGAGGGTATACACTGCCTGGGGAATTCTTGAAAATGGCCTGCAGTTGCATGCAAGATACAGACTCAAACTAGGTGCAGCACAGACAAAGACCACCAGGCCGAGCAGCCTAGAAGACAGTTTTTTTTTTCTTCAAGAAAAGAATAAATAAATAAATAAATCATTGTAACTTCCTTCGCTATTTTCCTTGTTTTATATTTGCCATCTCACTGTATTTTTAGGCCACAGTTGTATGAGTCTTTATATGAAGACTACATGATTTAAGCTAACAGAAGAAGTGAGCAGCAAAATGCTGCCACAAAACAAAACAAAACAAAAACGACCAAAAAACCAACTGCCATTGGATTCCTTTATGATGGAAGCTAACAGAAGGATTTTAAGCAGACAAGTGAAGTTCCATACTACGATTTCAACACAACAAGAGTAACTTTAAGACAAAGTTTGGTCAGTATCAAATGGTTTGATAAATAGATGAGTACAAAGTCTAAGACTCGACACTGTGGTTGAAATCAGCCCTTCCCAGCACTTCTTTATTCATTTACTCTAACTAAATTACTCAGAGATGCAGCATGTATCTCTACACCTGGCAATAAGGATATTCAAAATATGTGAATAAAAATAAGCTAGGAATTCAGCTATGCAAAGGAATAACTCTAAGCAACACTCCTGCAGAGACTAAATTAAATATCATGAAAATATTTAAGAGCACTCATCCTCTACAATCAATGCTTGTCATACGAACTTGTCACCTCCCATTAATACCCAATTAATACCACCAAAACCCAAGAGAACCAAACTGCTGCTAACTAAAACGTGTGAATAGGAGAACGGGCTTTCTCAGAAACTCATGCTTTAGACTCCTAAGGACACAAAAGGAGGGAAAACCAATCCGATTTCTGTATGGAAATCAGAAATAAAAAGATGTTTGTGGATGACCAAGGATACATACAAAGACAGAATACTGTTGCTTCTTGGAGTGCTAAGTGATACAGTCAGCAGCTAGTGAAGGCTGCCTCGTCCTAATAAACTTGCCTGATCACTTTGCAGTGTACCGTATCACAAATCCAGATGTATTTTATTGTTCCATTATATAGTTATAAACGGAAATCAACAGGATACCAGGCTCAAGATGATAGTTTTTCTTTACAGTTAAGATTGGCTAGTGTTTCTTCTTATAAGGCCTTTCAGCTGCTCAGAACACTGCAAATCTTGTCTGACATTAAGCTTTATATAGCTGAATGCATTTCATTGAATTTTTGTGAGTATGTGGATGCCATAGGGGTAATATATAGATATACTGGGAACCTGGGGGTATATTTGTGAACACAGTTAATGGTTCTAAGATACAAACAAGGAAGATTAATAATCTAAACTTTATGAAAAAGCCCTACTTTCAATATGTAAATACCTTCATATATCTGCATCCTACAGTCATAACTTAAAAACTTCTTTGGTGAAAGCATGACAATAAATAGAGTTCACATCCTTACTATTTCTGCACATGTACTGTTGCTAGAACTTCAGAAGGCTGAAATGAGGCTGGGAGGTTTGCTATGATAATACCATGAGACTACGCCATGTCATGAGTGCATATGGAATAAAATTACTAATATTAGGTCTGCAGGCGGACAGTAATGCATAACAAGTGGAGATTTATTCCAGAATAATTATAAAACAGCAATTATTTTGGAATAAAATCTACACAAAGGGCAACTCCATGTATTTAGAGCATGAGCTTACTTCGTTACAGATATGATAGTCAATTTCATTACGTAGACAAGTTTCATTATTATTTGTAAAATCACCTTTAAAAAATCCCTTCTACTAAAGGTCTGTAGGGCTTTTTCTCATACTCTACCATTTCTGTAAAACATATGAATTAGTTTCAGCTTCATTGTCTAATGGAATAGTTTCCAGGATCCCAGCAGTAAGTTCTTCTGTGATGCAAGAAGCAAACCTGACACAAATATAAGACTTCTTAGCTACCCCTCTGCAAGAGAGTTCTTCAGGTTTTTTTGTTGCAACTCTTACCAGACCAAACACCCTCAGTTCCAGTAACTTCCCACAGTTGTGGAAAACTTTGAACTTCCTTGAAACTGAGTATGTGTCCTTGATCTTACTCAAAAAGGTCAGTTTGGACTCTATAGAATCTTTGATGGATATAAATCTCTGCCTATTTATATATGAAATTATTCACCTTTCACTCCATTAGCTCTTGAGAGAATGTATTTTATGGTTCTCCCCATGCTTCCTTGGTGCATTTTACAAGTGTGTTTCAGTCTAGCTGGACTGCAGTATATGTGCACAACACTACGTATAAGAACTTTTAATCGGGTTAGAGACTTTCATGGGGATTATTATGTCTTTAAAATTGAACAAGAAAAATATTCATGATTTGTTGACACAAAACTTCATCTGCAAAATGGAGCTTTGGACATAACAGAAATGCACTGTACATAAAAAAAAAACAAAGTCTATCATATAATTTTCCTCTTAGACACCTTAGGGCATAGGTCCACTAGGAAAAATAAATAAATAAATGGCCCTTAATATCAACTTGGATTCTGGTAATCTTGAGGAATTTCAGCCTCTGTATATGAGCTATGTCAAACATAGGCTTTAGAAAGATTAGGAATAAATTGTACCTTATGAGGCATTTTAATAACCTTGGCTGTAAAATCACACAAAAGCAGAAGATCAGTAGGTAGAATTGAAAAAAAAAAAAAGAAAAAAGACAGATATTAAGGTTATTATGCAAATTTACTTTAATACTTACTTTTGAGGGTTTTGGTGGTTTGTTTTTTGGTTTGGTTTGTTTTTTTCTTTTTTTTTTTTTTTTTTTTTTTTTTTTTTTTATTTTATATTCACTTTGAATTTCNACACCTTGAAATGACAGTATGTGCATCTTAATACTCTCAGTAAATGGCTGATTTAAAGTGTAGGTCGTGCAATAGCAAACTAAAAATGAAATAATTTTATTTTTAACAGCTAACTCTGTAGCTTGCAAAAATTTTGCTAAAGAAGACACCCACATATGTTTCTTGGCAGCCTTTCTTTCTCACTCCGGTAGGATGTATTCAGGAGATAGCACACCTATCTGAAGGGGCAGACAACGCTAGCTGCATCTCTTGGTAGCAAACCTTCATTGCTGAGCAATGTTCATAAGCTCCGCTGTAGCTGCTAACAAAAGAGATAGCCACCCTGTAGAGTCATGGGCCCATGCATACTCTTCTTGCATGTTTTTTTAAAAAAGTGAAGAGGAGGAACAGTTTAGTTCTCTCATTTGTAAAAGTAATTCTTTTTCATACCTCAAAATAAAAACAAAACATCCAAAATTAAATGCTCCCAATATTAAAAACTAGGAGTATCCAATCTCAGTTTCACTGTTCTTAGATAAAGCTGCTCTTCTACAAAATAATTTTTTTTTTTAAATTCTACAAACAGTATCCAATAAACACACACTGACAGATCAGGTAGTGCTTCGCTGTATTTATCTCCTATATATCTTCCAAGAAAGCAATTGTTTCCCACGTGACGGAACTAGGTATTATGGCTACCTGTATAAATAGGTGTAGATTTGGTTTTTTCATACTGTGAGATAAAGTCCCGTGGTAGTAATATTGTTTCTCTACTGTATGTTCTTCTATACTCTCAATACCATACGCTTTCCTGAGGACTCCCAGTAATTGTCTTCAAAATAATTCAGGCTGATTACGTAACAGCTGAATACAAAGACATTTTCTTATGATGATGATGATGTGACTATTTCACAACTGGAGACATCATTAACGCGAGGGATCTCAGAGTACTTAAAATAGTTTAAGTATGCCTACGTAAGACATCTCAGTTATCACAGGTCTACCAATAATTTGACACTAAGAGAAGTAACTAAGGTCAGCAATTCATAACAAACCTATTTTTGGCTTTGTGGCCACAGTATCCCCATTTGTAATACTAGTTACTTTGCAAACAGAAACAGCTTCCTCCTATCTGTGCTATCACTCTACTCACAAACCATAAAAAGGGTGTCAGAACTTGTGCATCTCTGCAACCAAAGTACCGAAGAAGAACAGCTGCGCTTTATCAAAGGCTTCAGGCCACTCTCTTATCTGTCTTGTGAAATTGCCCAACTGCAAATACAGTGGCATAAGTAACACAACAACTTTTACTGTGAACATTTGAGTACTATTCACACCAGGCCTGCAGATCATTCTATACTTCTTTAATTATAAAGACACTACTTAGTCCATTAAGTGAACTACGACAGAGGTTTGGTACAAAGGTATTTTCAAGGGAAAACATCAGTTTTCCTAATTTTTCTAAATAATTCCTCAAAAACATATCAGAAAGGAGCACATTTTAGTTTAAGATTTAGGGTAAAACCAGGACTAGTTAAAATACATTCGAGGTTTTACTTTACTTAGTAATTGTGACTACATATTTGGGCTGTCATCCAAATGCTATCATAATCCAATATTAAGGTTTTTATGTTAAATAGCAGAAAGCACTGAGGGATCTTTCATTAGCACCACAAGAAAGCAATTTGCAACTGAACCAGTTTGCTGTACAGATGACTGTAGCTGCAGGGTGCATGCAGGTCAACAGCATGTAACAGACTTACTAGTTAAATTAGAAACCACAGTAAGGGTTCTCAATACGCAGGGTCCAGACCCTGAAAACAATGCATATTGGCAAATGAAGTGCACAAGACTGATCAACAGCTTGTGGTGAAAAGGTAAAACTCACAGCTGCGCTTAAGCAGCAGCGTCTATCTAAGAAAACAAAAAGACAGAGCCTGAAACATAGTGCTGAAGTTAGCTGACAGAATGGAGCTGCTTCTGTTCAGCTTGTCAAGTACCACCTTAGAAAACGTGCTTATTTAGTATGGGTCTGCTGGAAGAGCTTAATAAGCTGCCCAACAGTGCCAACTGACAGGCAGCTGCATGGCCTCATGGCCCAGGGACCAATTTGAGGCTTATTAGCTCAGCCACGAGCCTTTCTAACCATGGCCACATTACCTGGAGCCAGCTCCCCACTTGAATCAAACAGCTGTACAAACATTGCTGCAGCCACATGGTACAAATGACTGATTTGGAGACAAAAATGTGCCATCAAGAAATGAACTGGTTCCAACCAAGAAGCGGGAAGCACAGAGCATAACGCAGGAAGGTGAGACTATGTCCTACAAAGTCACAGGACAGTCTCGACAGCATTGGTAGGATGCACAGCCTTCCCACTGAACCATCCAGCTGCTGCTGCAGTGGTACCAGCACCAGGCAAGCAGCTCCACTGCTGGATTTCCTAAACAGTGTTCAAAGCCAGAAAGAGGTCACTTGGAGTAGTTGCCCCTGTGGTTTCACCTTAACTCAGGAAGCTGGGCAGAGACTTCACACGTTTTTATCTTCAGAATCAACTGGGTCACTGCAGACTGAATTGTTTCGCAGTCAAGGCAGCACAATTGCATAGTGCCATCTAAACTCAATCTGGACAGTAGTTCTCAATTAACTCCTTTACAGCCGCCCCTAGTAATATCTCAGCTCCCAAAAGCAACGTTACAGTTCCCGCAATAAGCAGGGCAGTTACGTGCAGGTTTGAAATGACCACTTTTTCCCCTGGTGTTTTTCTCACTCATTGATGAACCCTGAAGACCACTGAAAGTGTACTGCTATCGTTACCAAAGATGAAGTACAGGCAGCGCTGAGGTTTACTTCAGGGCTGAGAGATACACAGCGACTATTTATCTTCTGCAAATGATAAAACTTACAAGGAACTGTTGACTACCTTCCTCCTGACAGCAAAAGGACACAGATAACCTTATTTTGCTCACTGGCATGCAGGGTGCTGTTTCACTGTGTTTCTACCAGCTCAGGTTTATTTTATCACTGCCACCATTCAGAGCACTCCTGTTGCTGCCAAAGCAGCAGGTTAGCCCATGGCTCTGCACAACAGCCGACCTCTCCCCTCGCTGCCAGACCTGAATGGGTGAGGTGAACACAGGGAAAACACAGAAGGAAGCAAGCAGGACAGCTTGTGAAGAGGCAAGCTGGTGTGAACCGACCACAGTGAAGGGGAAGTTCAGCTAATGACCTGCTTGTAGTTGTGGCTGAATTATGCGTACCTAAAGCAAGGGAAAACTGCTACTCCTTGCTTGGTAAGCACATGCTGCCAGCATCACACCTGCTACAGTGTCAGGTTCTCCTCCAGCTGTGGACATCTGGCAAAAACCTTATTTAACCTTGGCTTGCTCTACGTTGCTTCCAGGTCAAGGTTAGCCCATTGGACCTGCTGGTGTAACTAATTTCAACTAATTGTTTTCAGCCCAGACCTATCTAAAGGGGATAGAGGAGAAGTCATTAAAGTAATGACTTTTAGCAATATTGCTTTCACAGGTAGGTACTGTCCTTAAAAAAAAGTGAAGAGCACCTGAAGTGCACCTTGGGAATGCAGGCCTGTCCAGAAAGAACATGCAACCTCAGCTTTTTACCTCTGCCTAGGGTAACAAAGTGACCTATAGAGACAACTCAGAAGCCATCCACATAATGCTATCATGAAAGACTCAAGGTCCCAACACCCTCAACCAGAAAGAAAGAAGTTTGTATCATTGTGTGGACTCCTAAATTATTACAATTTATGAAAACTCACACCACTTTGGATAGAAGCCATTGTAGACAAATGAATATACACATTACATTGAGACACAGAAAGGACTTGAAATTTGACATTTCTGCGCATTAGCATGAGAAATCAAGTGTCATGGTTTTAAGAGACTGCTACAGATAGCCCATTTTTAGTGTCACAGACAACGTTATCAGCAAGCGCTCTTTATAGAGACACAGCTACAGTCAAGATGACTCACTATGTTATATACTCCTACTTACTAAATACCTATGAAAAAAAAAAGCAGCTATGCTGCTCTGGCCATTACTTTCATTTCTCTAATTTTTCTCATATGACTTATTTACTTATAGGAAACCATCCAGAGAGATGTTACTGAAGCTTTTATAATAAATTTTATGTTAGTGCAACCAGGCTATTCCTTCTGCCTTTGCTTTCTTTTTAAGCCAGAAAAGACCACTCCAGCTCTCCCTTAAAACCAGTACAAAACAGGGAAATCTCATTTTCGAGTGCAAATGCATGTCAGTTTCACAGGAGGGAAGACATACAGAATGCTATGGACTACAAACCATTCTATTTTACTTATTCCTTTAAAACAATATTAAGAAAGACTAGATTTTTTTTTTTTTCTAAAATGGTGCTATGTAATAAAACAGTTATAACATGTATGCTTAATTTAATTTCCATGAACAACAAAGCTCGTATCGGAGCCAAACAATCTACAAAAACCTGCATCACCATCACAGTCACACATTTCACTAGTATGATGGGTCAGCCCCTTTCAGACTTATTTCAGACCAATAAAAGCTTTGTCACATGACACACAAATTTCTTGGCTCTAATTTGGACTTTATAAAAACAAAATTTTGTGATTACAATGTATGGAAAAACATGCACATAGTTAACTTCTCTATATTTACCTAATTTACAAGAAGAAAGATGACAAAACTGTGCACAAACTTTATAGTTAGCACCAGAATAAGGATATGAATACCCATAATTACTAGTAGTTGAATAATATAATGTAAAAGCTTCGTTTCACATAGGAAATGAATTTTCTTCTCCTTAAAGAATACATCAGTTCAGACAAACACAGGAGTTGAATCAAGCAAATAAATTTACATGAGACCAACTTTTAAGTGCCTGCAATTATTTTGCACATTGTCAGTCTAACTTCATTTTAGTGACATTAGTAGTTTTTAAGGATTGCAAATTATTAGAAACAGTTTACGAAATAGCATTCAAACTGCAGATTAAAAAACTTTGAAAAACTCACAGAAAACACTCCCAAATTCAGGGAATACTCATACATAGCATGACTTAAAGGAAATGATGGGCACTAGTGGTGCTTAGCACTTCTAAGAACCCAGACAACGCTAACAGAGCATGTCATCTTGGTTTTAAAATAAATTTTTCATAAACCATCTTCATTCATTCCTAGCATATGGAACTTGGAAAAGTTACATGGCACTGTACTTCAGCTTCTGAACCCCCAAGTAAGTATGACCTTGATTTCTCTCATCAGTATAACTGTATTATTACAAATTCTATACCATCAACTCGGCAGCAATACAAGCTGAGATGGCCAGATGCAAAGCAGTCAGTAACAGTGCACAACCTGTAGTCAGCCAGTAAGACCCGAGCCTCATTACAGGCTAAAGTCTTGGCTAGAATTTTATAGTGTAGTGTGAAGTCTTGTATAAAACCTAATACTGCAGGTCTTGAATTTTCATAAATTTTGACAACATCTCAACAAAGTGGCAAGTATCATTCTCAGTTTTTAGAAAATAAACTGAAACTAAACAAATGTGAATGTTGGATATAATGCCTAATTGCATACAGATCCACAAATTACTTCCAGTTAATTAACAACTCCTTCAACTGAAAGTGTAACAATTACATTTGTCTCTAAAAGTGACACTTCTCAAATCTTCAGTTGCAGTGTGATCTTCCCAGTTTTCTCCCTACCTTCAGTTTCCCTGACTACATTAAGACAGAATAATTTTCCAGCTCTCATACTCACTCTAGCCTCATTTTGTAAGAGCTGGAAAACAATTATTGTTTGAAATATCTAGAGTTTCATTATGAAATTATATTGAAAATAAACGAACAGGCTTGTCCTTACCTTGGTAGGAAGACACTTTCCACGACATAGAAGTCTTGCATAAGAACATCTCTGTCTGGTTTTGATGTAAGGTTTCCTACCGTGTATCCTATTCCCAGTTGGATAGCACCTTTAATAGCTGAGGATGCAGTCTATGTAGAAATAAAATGCAAACATGAGTGTGCTAAAAATAGATTTTTGTTTTTTATCAGTAATACTATATGCTAAACTCTTAATAATTTTTGTAATAAAACCACCAAGTCATCTTTACATCCTAGACCTGACAGAGATGACCGCTTTTCAGTTAAAAGATTTAAGAAAAACACTACATAGGAGCAAAAGCTACAAAAAATCAATTCTCTGGTTGCACAGACTGAGACATTTTGAATTTAAACATTGGGTGCTACCGTCATAGAATTGTAGAATTGGTTGGAAGGGACCTCAAGGATCATCTGGTCCAACCTGTCTTGTGAAAAGCAATCTAGACAAGGTGGCCCAGCACACTGTCCAGCTGAATTATAAAGGTGTCCAGTACTGGGGAAACCACCTCTTCCCTGTGGACATAATCACTGATTATCCTCATTGTGAAAAATTATCCTCGTGTCCAATTGGAATATCCACAGGAGTAACTTGTACCCATTTTCTGGATTCTCCTTTAAGCCCTTCTTGCAGACAGAGGTCACATTAGCCTTCTTCCAGTTTTCTGGGATGCCCCCAATCTCCATGACTTTTCAAACACTATGGAGAGTGGCATCACATGAGTCAGCTCTCATCACCATTCGGTGGATACTGTCAGAGCCCATCAGCTTGTAGGGGTCAAGCTCCTATAGCAGTTCACATACCAAGCTGTCCTTCACTAGCAGTGGCCCTGCGTTTGCGCCAACCTGGATTTTTGTTCCCAAGACTTGGGGTCCAACAGTTCTCATAAAGACAGAGGTGAAGAAAGTGTCAAGAACCTCTGCCTTTTCAGTCTTGTCGGTGACTAATTAACTTCCGTTTAACAGCAGGCCAATACTTCCCTTCTGATTTTACTTGTTTTTTATGTACCTGAGGCACTCTTTCTTGTAGTTTTTGACATCTCTGGCCAATTGCAATTCAAGCTGAGCTTCTGATTTTCTAACTGCATCTCTGCATGCCCTGGAAATACCCTTGTAGTACTCAACAGTTATTTGTCTGCTTTTCTATCCCTGGTACCCTTCTCTCTTGGTTTTGAGCAGACTCTGGAGCTTGCAGTTAAGCCAAGGGGGTCTCTTGCTCCACATGATTCCCTTCCCTTTAAAGGGGATGAACTGTATTTGTGCTTCCAGTAGGGTGTTCTTGAAAATCTCCTTGAATTTGCTAGCTCCTTTATCCTCCATGGAAGCTTTTCATGGAATCTGTTACAGCTGAACTCTGAGCAAGCTGAGGTTTGCTCTTCTAAAATCTTTGACTTTGTACTAACCTTCAACATCTTCAGAAAGATTCCAAACTCCACAATCACTGCAACCAGGGTTATCATTAACCAAGATACTACAAAGCAGTATTTCTTGGTGTGGGAGTAGCAAGTCCAGCAGTGCCTCATTCCTGGTTGGCACATCTCATATTCATATGAGGAAGCCATTGTCTACACATTCCAGGAGCTTCATGGGTTACAAGGGAACTGCTGTATTGTTCCTCCAACAAACGTCTCAGTAGTTGAAGTTACCCATAAGAATTTGGTTCTATTGTCCTGAAGCTTGCTTAAGTGACCCATATCTTGCTTTGTTGGCCTTATCTTGGTTTGGAGGTCACTACCAGATGCCTATTGTAAAATTCCCCTTGGAGACGACCCCTCTGATCTTGACCCAGTTGCATTTGACAGGGCTTCCACAATTGCTGTAGCTGACTTCTATACATCCAAGGTTCTCCTTAACATAGAGTGCAACTCCTCCTCCTCCTCCTCCTCTTCTTCCCTGCCTAATTTCCTATGAAACAGCCTATAGCCATTCATCACAATCTTCTTAAGGCACTTCCAATCTAAGTGGTGATTCAAACTACTTTAGGAGTTTGAAACAGCATGCATTACGTTCTGGGAAAAAAAATATCACAAATTCCAGGCAGCTGTACATGCACACCAAGGCATCAAAATGCAGGCTAATGGTTTAAATACGAGTTCTGAATATAAACGTATCTCTTAAGTTCTGCTTAACAGTCAGTGCAAGGAATGCATTAACCAGGGAGAATCCAGAAAGATAGCAAACTGATGAGGAAAGAAAAACATCGCTATAGTAATCTCTACACACAGTGAAATGACTTAAATTCAACGAGCAGGGCCTGTAAGAAAGGGAAGGGTTCAAAAGGACAGCACCAAATTGTGATAGATAATGTATATATTTTAACTGAGACTACCTCTGAAACTTACTCACATTGACCAGACAATCCTGCTGGATACATTAAAAAATTACAGAACCGAGTCAAAACAAGGAATGAGCCAAGAAAGGAATTCTTAAGAAAAGATGGAAAGAGCGAATAAAGAAAACCATTGGCAAGGGAAAGAAGGTTATCAGGAAGGGAGTATCTTCCCTTGGCATTGTGTATTTTCACCAGTTTAAGATACCATTTTGGTGCCTGTTTTAAAGTTTTACTCCTCCCACCAAAGCCGTGAAAGTATCTGTAGATGCCAAAACCACCAAAAGTTTCACAGTCAGAACTACTTCAGCACTTGAGAAACACTTCAGGAGTGGGAATTACATAAGAAAGGATTCAAGTACACAAAACTATTCTTGTTATAGCTCTCGAAACAGCATATGCTACGAGTGATTGCTTATTTTTAGAAGAGAAAAGACAGAGATGAGTAGCTCCTAAATAATTGAGACTGCACACCAAGCAGAACTTGCACTTGCATAACAGCTCAGGACAGGCAGTTCAGTGGGAACAAACAACAACACCATTCTTTGACCACTACTTTGACTATTAAAAAGATTTGGCTTTGTGTCATAAGAAGATTCACATTTTTCTTTCCTTGAAAGGCCTCTATTCATGAATGATTAATGCCCAACAAAACCAGTAATTACGTAACTTTGATCAAACCAATACACATACAAATAGTTTCTGCTTCATAGCTGGATGCCCACCTTGTTCACTGCTACAGGAAGGGACTAAGCCTGAAAGAACAGCAGATAGAACAGTACTGTATTTTATTTATGAGAGAGGATAAGCCATTCAAAAAAAAAAAGGAAAAAAAAAAGGCAGGTAATCTGGCAATGTGATTTCAAGATAAGAACTCTGGATCTTTCAAGCTCATAAACAATTTCTGTAGAAATTCTGTAAATGCAAAAGACGACCTACAGTCTCTGGAGGCCTTCTACTAGTATGGTGCAGATCTTACCTACAAAATCTGCACCATAATCTTCTTGTTAATTTGCACTCCTATTCAAGAGTGCCATTATTTTTGCAACAATCACAGCAACAGGTTTAACAGAAAAGCAATGTTATGAAACAATTCAGGGTACTTTAATAACTGTTTTAGAAGAAATTGATAGCAGTTACAGCATGCTGAAGACAATTGCTGGCCCGAAGTCAACTGTTTGTGAACCACAGTTACAAGTTAACCCCAACAAAGGCTGGTCACGCAATGTCCCCTTAGCGAACTACAAGTTTTTGTTTTCACAAGCCTTAAAACGAAAACAAAACAAACCTTGGAATTTGTCTCAATACAAATACTTGTCTTGGTCTAACTTCTTTAGTATTATTATTGTTTTGTGATTAAGAATGGAATCCAAGGAAGAGATAAAAAAGCTGTTCCTCAAGCCTCAGGGGAAAATGTTTTTGATTCATCCATTTTATTACTACAAAAGTGTATTTATTGGAATTGACAAATACAAATAGAAAAATTGAACTCTCCCACGCATTTTTCCTTATTCAGGCACTTCTTTTAATACCCCTGAAGGCAGCAAAATCTAGTTTCAAACCTAAGCCACTTATTTCTTTCAATTATTCTTGAATAATCTCCCACTGTAGAGCAAGAAATAAAATTCAGCAGCCGCCTGTGCCACAAGTTCTCTCTTTTAGAGACTGAAATATCGTTTTCTTCCTATCAGTCTTACGCAGAGGTTCAGAAAGTGGCCCTGAGTCCATGCATCACCCATAACTGTACAGCTGGCAATGTACAGTGACTTTTGGATCATTTAATTTATTATCAACAACTTCTGAAGCTCTAAGAAACAAAAAGACAAGAATGATCAACAGGATAAAAAACTTAAGCTGATGAATTTCAGACTACGAAATTAATTGTAGACAAGCAGTGTACACTGTGACAACAACTGCCTTTGCTACCTAAAGGCGCACACAACACAGCAAAAGCTTTACTACCTTCCTTTTGCTGATTAGGGTACTACTGCACACTGCACAGGTGCTTTGGTGTTTTTTGAACACAATGAAGACAGAAACCCATAAAAATGTAGCCACTTTCAGACTGAACTACTTTTTATTTGCCCTAATACTGTGGACACTAATGTGCCAGGCCAGGATGTGTTCTCTTTGGCAACATATAACAGCATAAACTGGAAAAGGGCGCAGGCATATAACCTCACCTCTCCCACACCAGCCAAGGTCTTGTTGACTTACACTAATCTCTGCTTCTGGGGCTACTGTTGAAAAGGACATATCTGCTCTTTCCTCACCAGCCCCTCCCGCAATCTATGCATCGGTACTCTTGCTGTGCCAGCAACAGCTGGCAGAACAGAACACACAACTCAGACAGTTAGGTATATGAATTATCTGCATCATAGATGAATATTCAAGTGCTGTCTCATGAATCACTGTTCTCTACAGCGGGTCTTCTACTTGCTCTACATCACTCCAAGCTGAAATCCTTTTTCAGAGCAGTAAAATAAATGAGAATTTACATCCTTTCAAATCAGGTATTAAGTTTGCACATGATCCCACAAATGTACTAAGTAGGATTTTAATATTGCTTTCCATACAGATAACCAGTTTCAGGCTAGTTCTGTAAAAATTAAATTTGTTGTTTTCATAAAAGTGTTGATCAGACACACTCAATGTATGCAAAGGCACTTTACATTCAGATAACCAAAAAAATTTAAAATAAACTGCACTGAAGCTATTTAACAACTGAGCAAGTTAGAGACAAGGCTATTGAAAGGATTGGAAAAGCCTGTCTCTTAAAAAAATGAAAAAAAAAGAAATCCAGAGATGAAAAAAATATAGCTACTATAGTTCTAGAAGCTATATTATACATCGCTCAATAATTATTTCCATTAGTGTGTGAAGGCCGTAAACGGCTGGCAAATCTAACTAACCACTGATATGATAGTAAAGGATTGGTTCTGAGTACCTAGTACACAAAGACTAAAGATATGTCAAATAGGTTTATTATTTTAAAAAAGCTTTCTTATAATTTCCCTATATTTGTGTGGCACTATTAATGACAGAAAACAGACTGTTTAACCAATCGTGAGCAGAGAGGAACTGAGTGGGATGAAGGCTTAATTTAATTTTATAGAAATTCCTTTCTACTCCCATTCACAAAGTTATTTTCCCATTCTTCTAACTCTGAATTGTTCTTTGCTAAGTTTCAATGCATTCCCTGCAAGCAGCTCGTGAAAAGTACATTCTTGCCTTCTTTAAAAGCAGACATCCTAGGAACGTCCTTTCGGGCTGCATGTAAACTTTGTCCTTGTTGACCTGTTCTCGCATTTTATAACTCATTTTATTGCAACTGAAGTTTGGCCTATGAACTTTCTGGGCCAAAGATGGCAATTCTTAGGGAAGACATCTGCCTTATTGCAGGTGCTATAAAGCAATAAAAACAGAAAAGGAACTCTGCCTCAGCAACTCCACCTCATTATCACTCTGGAAGGCAAGACAATGTTTGCTTTCTTTCACCCTCTGTACTACTGCCATTCAAACAGGTTTTAAAATCTGCCTAACAAAACTGCAGAGATACTTAGCTATCACAGTTCTTGTAGGAGACGGGGAGAAAAAGGCAACTGAACTGAAGCAACCACTGATTAACACTACCCTGCAGCCATGCTTCCCACAACGTAGCTGCCATTAGTTCATTTATTTCTACTACTGTCTGAGAAAAAGCCTGCTCTCATCTCCCAAACCAGCCCACTCTGCTGCTTAGTGGGACTTAATGAACCGAACTGGCGTAGAGCAGCTGCCTTCCAATAAGCAACATTCTCAGCGAAGTTAAAGTAAATTAAATCCACAGGGTCTCACTTGGTCAAAAGGAATCAAGCCACATGGATTAGGCCAGATGTGAATTTTCTAGCACAAGCAAGCATTTGTACTGTAGTTCTACTGTTTACCATAAATAACATGAATCACTCACATGCAAACACAGTTTATCTTTTCAAAATTCCTGAAATTGAGCCTCCAGAAATTGTGTAAACTCTTAATCTAAACCACCTGAGGAGAGTGCCTGTTGAAAAACACTTCAAGTAACGTTTTAAAAGAGCTCTCTCAATATTAGGAAGTTTCAACTAGATTCAAGATGTGTGTTCATTGCCTAGTCCATTGCTTCTGCACTAAAGCTCTCTCATGTTTCAGTGCCTGCTGTGCTTACAATCCCATTGAAATGGTACTTTTTGCAGCTGCTTCTGCTGAAGCTTCTGGAGGTAGCTTCACCCCACCTCAGCATGCTCTCTGCAGCTGTCACATTCAAGTTATCAACTTCAATTTACATTAAATCACAAACAGGGACATAAAATCAACGTTACTACGAAACCTCACTGACTGAACTAGTTCTACTGTTTCTCCATAATTTGCAACCATGGGTCACGGCATTCCTTCACTCTTTCTTCAGTTCACAATGTTTTTCTCTATCAACTGTTTGCCCAGATGCTGTAGGTCACACTTCATGAAGCTGGACTTCTGCCCATTACACTCACTTCTAGATCTTGCTGCTGGGGAAGGTGGGTGAATGGCTATTACTAAGTTGTTCTTTCTTCTTACAGAACAAAATTGCCTTAGTGTCACTAGTTTGTTTTGCAAGAAGCAACAGTGACCTGCAGAGGAAAACTCTACCCATGGTTTTTCTTATAATAAGGCAATCTATAGTTCAAAAGAATGAGAAAGAGATAGGTATTTATTGGTACAATGCAGACAATTAGAAACAGTACCATGCACTTAGAAAAATAAAGGTCTGCAGCAAAGAGTAGAACTACCCAGTGTGTACCCTTTCTCTCAGAAAACTGAAGTTATACTGGTCTATGCCATGTTCTTTTGTCATTCTTGCTCTTGGCACCACAGTGATGCCTTAGTACAAACTAATGCAGTGCTACATGTTGTTCTGTGTAGTCTTGGCTGTGCTTTCTAAATCATACACATCAATACCTGTGCTATTAAAATATAAACCACCAGAACTTACCTTTGTCTGGCATACTATGCTGAATGTTGGCATAAATGCTAGATCATTAAACAACTGTAACTGATAATATTGTATGTTTTTTCCCCCCCTATGTAATTCCTGTTCAAAGTTTGTGAAAGTAGTTTTCTTGTAGTTTTTTGAGTAGTTTTAACAACTTTGTTGTGATGCTCTCCCAGGAAGCACAAGACATCCACACACTAGATTCTTCCAGCTCAACTGCTATCAGAACGATTTTCTGACCTCCCTTCATTTTTCCAGAATTGGATTCATGGCTTTCAATTTATTTTTCCTCCATTTGAAAACATTTATGCCAAAGTTTCAGGAGTAGCCATGAATCCAAGTGCTTTGGTTCTTCTCAGCATCTCCTTGAGACAAGGGATTTGAGATCTGTAAGTTTGCTAGTAGCCATTGCTCCAGGAAAAGCAACTAAAGATAGCCGTTTCAGAATCTTTGCAAATGTACAAGGTGCTCAAAAGTCTGCCACTGAAAACATAGATCGCAGCGCAGCAAAAACTCTAGTAGTGAAATTTCAGTGTCTGCAGTAATAAATACCCTATATGCAGACATTAGATGCAGGACACAAGCCAATGCCAAAAGTGATGCAATAATGCTGCTCATACATGTTTGCAAACTCTAACAATAGGTAGTTGTTTTCTTTATTCAGGCAAATTCCCTTTGCTTCCAGGCAAAATGACTCACACTTACCATACGCAGTTTTGAACAGGTTATGTAAAGAGCTTGTAATAAGCCACGCAAAATAGCCGCAAGATATGTAATAATGAGCTCAAAGTCTAATTGCACACGTGTGGCAGCCTTCAGATTACAAGTAGAGATTTTGCTAATCTAGTAGCAGGTTTCCACAAGTGCACTACATATATCTTTGTTTTCTGGTGTGATTTTCTCCTACACTCAGTAGTGTTTTGACAGACCTGTCTGTGCCCCATTCTTGCCACCACACTAGTATTAAGCATCAGGATGCTACTGAAATCTGTTTTATCTCAAAGCATATTTAGGGACTACTGTGTGACTGATGACATCGCAATGGAAGAGCTGCATGTGTGCAGATTTAATTAGTTCAGATAAAGATGTTACCAAACTCTATTTAAACTGAGTTAACAAAATAGTAAGAAAATACTGGAAGAATACAAAGTCCCAGAAATGCAACTGATAGGCCTACAGATTACTTATTAGTCTGGAAACTTTTATTGTGGATTAAATCAGAGATGCTTTCTTAGAGAAAGTTTGTTTTTAACCAACTGGGATAAGCTTTAAAACAATGAAAGACAGTCATTACTACAGATGTCCATATATATGGATAGCTCTGTAACTAACCTACAATATTCAGGACGTGTTTGAAAATTATCACTACTGCACAACAAAGATAAAAAATAAACTTTTCCATTATAAACAAGATTCCTTTTCTCTCCAGGATGAACAGGCAAGTAATCACTTTGGAAACTCTCCTAAGGCTAAACTACACTAAATAGTTACAGCAGGCCAAAATACACCGATGCATATGCACAGAGAAAGGACAAAGACATTTTGAGGATTGTCTCAAATTCTCATCACTGAATGATTCAGATGCTGTTTCTACATCCTAATTTATCACAGCTACTAGCCCTCAGAGATGAAGATGTACTAGATGAGAACGTCACCCTCAGCAGTGCACACCCTGATAGTATGAACAGCAAGCAAAAGGCAGAACTACAGAATGAAAAGAGAACAACAGGAGTGGATTAAGGAGTCTTTAGTTCCCACTCATTCTCCATCTGCTGCAACTACTCAGTCCCATGTTGCCAGATGCAAGTGCATCTGTATGTCCTTTCTACAACAGCCAGTCCAGTCCAGCCGCTACTCAAAGCAGTATCTACATCATCCACTCTGAAGCCTTCAGAAGTAAGGGGGAAAAAAATCACAAGGAAAAGAATGTGCAGGCTTATCAACACGCCACAGTGGAAAATCGTTCTTCTGCAAACAGCTGTTAGAAAAAAAACATTTTCTGATGGAAACGGGTTTTAGGAACCCATTGCTCATCTATAGATCAGTGGGACAGAAGGTATTGGCTAAGGTATGCAGTTTCATTTACACTAGATAAAAAAGACCTTTATCTCCAAGACAAAAATACGGTAGTTTTTTTACACTTGCATAAACCAGATGGATTAAAAAAAAAAAAAAAGTCAAGTATTTGCATTTGTTTTCTCTAGTTTTCCCCATAGGTTTCTCTTCTGAAACAATTCACAGTTCTTAGTAAGGGATATTTGTACTTCCTGATCAAGGAACATTACTTAATATATATTGAGTAGTTAGGTTTATTACTCACTGGACCTGGGATAAGGAGAAGGCTCCGGGGAGACCTGATAGCAGCCTTTCAGTATCTGAAGGGAGCCTACAGGAGAGCTGGAGAGGGACTCTTTGTCAGGAAGTCTTGTGATAGGACGAGGGGCAATGGTTTTAAATTGGGAAAGGGAAGATACTGCCCTTTACTCTTCTAAGCTGAAAAGCACAAACTTCCTCACCCTTATTATGTTGTGGTTTTAAATTATTTTCGTATTTTTTACTTTTAAAGTGGAAGCGAAGCCTCTGAGCAATGAGAACGGGTTAGTAAGCTCGGTCCAACCTCAGAACTACATCAGTATCTCGCCTAAGCGTCTCCTCTGAGATCAAGGGCAGTGGTATATGAGAACAGGAACTGCTCAAGTAGCTGAAAAAGCAAGCTCTTCCCTGGCCCAGATTTCTGGAGGAAGTGGCACAGGAAGTCACAGAACAGAACTGCAAGTATTTTCCAGCCAAATAAACCAAGCACAACACCACATGACTGGAGAAGTGTAAATGCCATACCTGTATAAAAGAGTGAAGAAAACCGATGTGGGTAGTGAAAGATGGGCGGATATCAACTGCAAACAAGACTTCAACAAGCCAGATCTCCTCATGAAAGTTACCCAAAAATATGGAATTATATGGGAAATAGCACAAAATAGTCCTGCCAGGCTCACCCTGTAAACCAACCTTCCTGGCATACATAGTTGACTTCCCTGGACTTCCCTAAAAAAAAAACTGGAAGAATGTTGCACGGAATACCTGTAGAAGGCCAGAAGTAACAGAAAGTGCAGAGTCTCTAAGGAATTTGACTGAAGAGGAGAGATACGCTGTTAAAAGAGAAAGCATCAGGCAAAGATGTGCCACCAATAAGGCTCAGATAGATAAAATTTACTATTTTTTTTAACATTATCACAAAAAGCATGAGCACAATGGTAATATTTGCTGATAACACTAAACCATGGGGCATGTGCAACAGAAGATCCTGAACAATGAACAACTGAGGGTCTAAGTATGACAAAAGGAATGAAACTGGCATAAGATACAAGTACAAACAACTGTTTTTTGGGGGAAAAGTGCAGAATTTGGAGACGACAGTCACTGTAATCTCTCAGCATGATGTAGTTGTGAATTCTAGGCTTTGTCAGAGATATATTTCCAGTAAATACACAGAAGAACTTGTGCCATGGCAGAATTACTTCCAAGGTTTCCTCTGGAACATTGTAAATTTACTGCTGAGTAGGAACTAAGAAGAGCATGTGGAATGACCAGGGGGAGTGGAAACTCACCTGTGGCAGGACTACTAGGACTTGTCTTGTCTAGTCTAGCAATATAAAATGACAAAAGTGTCTACCTCAGACACTGAACTTTCTTCCCTTCTCATGCAATTTAGACTTCAATGTTTACATGTCATAATCTGGGAGACTGAACACAACTTATGTCTAAATAGAAGAATAAAAACCCTAACTATTTTATCAAAAATTATTTCCTTTCATTTCTGAGAAAATTATCTGGAATATTAAGGCCACTCAGATACTGAAAATGTAATTGCCAACAAAGGAGGCGGGAAAAGAAAGAGCAGCTTATTATTCTCCTTGACTTCACCAAGAGTGCTGTAAACAACACTCAGAAATTAAAACCCCTAACCCATTATATGTACCTTCGGAGCATGCGGATCTCTGCGTTAGATTACAGAAACTAAGAGAAAAAATAATCACCACTTCTTCAAATCTGGCAGCTAACAATTTAGTTGTGTAAATATATATATATTAAAAAGAGCATTTATAGCTCCCCTTAGCTACCAACAGTGCTATGTGGACTTAAATAATGGTAGTCACAGACAACAAGTGACAGAAAACCAAAACCAGTATCAGCTACCGTTACAACATCCAAATAGCCCTTTGCTGCATGTGCTGATGCTTGCACCAACATTAAATATATCATCTCTTAAATAATATTTCTCTTTTAAAAAACAAAGCGAACAAGAAGTGTACTGTTTGACAAAGCACTGAGGAGGTACTAGGGTAGGTTTGTAGTACAGACACATCACAAACATTCAAAGCATTTGGGAACTTACTGTACTGAACTTCTGACAACAGTATTTATGCCCAGAGGTGTATCTGTTGCTAAGAGCAAAGAATTTCCATCAATCTAGTAAGAGACTGTGCTTTGTACTGAAAAAGCTTTCAAATAGTCAGCTCTGTAGTGGTTAGAAACGTCTTACAATTTCACAGAAGAAATAAAGTACTTTCAAAAAAAATTGAGGGAACACGTTTTGTTTGCTCTCGTATTTAGCTACTTCTGAAATACATTTCACCTACAGAGGGTTTGAATTACCAATATGGAGGGAAAAACATGCAATGAAAGTGTTGTAAGCTCTTAGTTACCTTTTTATATGTTTTCTCTTCATTTGGTTTTCCAGAAGTAACATCTCCATTTTCAGTAACAGACGACATCTAAGAGCAGAAGCTTAAGTTACAAACCAAGTAACTGCTTTAGAAAAGCAAGTGTTCAGAAAGTATCATACAATTTGTTTCCCATTTTTTGTTAAATCATAGAATCATAGAATCATAGAATGGTTAGAGCTGGAAGGGACCTTAAAGATCATAAAGTTCCAACCCCCCTGCCATGGGCAGGGACACCTCTCCCTAAAGCAGGTTGCACCAAGCCCCATCCAGCCTGGTCTTAAACACTTCCAGGGATGGAGCATCAACAACTTCCCTGGGAAACCTGTTCCAGTGCCTCACCACCCTCACAGGAAAGAACTTCTTCCTAGTAGCTAATCTAAATCTCCCCTCTTCCAATTTAAAACCATTACCCCTCGCCCTGTCACTACACTTCCTGACGCAGAGTCCC
>VXBW01002686.1:154345-182306 GCA_013400375.1 Thinocorus orbignyianus
GAACCCATGACTCTCCAATTTGGACACTAGGAGGTCATGTGGGACAGTGTCAAACGCTTTGCTTAAATTAAAACCTTTTAGAGGACAGCATGTCACCCAGATCAGTGACATACCTAGAATAGTCCCAGACATAAAAGACTGCATGAGACCACCTTGAAAGGTAAGATGATGGGCAAAATTGTGACACTTCCCAGTCAGCCAGTGACATGACCCAGAGATCTCAGGCCTTTCGCTGCATTCACACACTGTATCTCCTCAAAAAAGCAAGTACATATTTGCAATCATTTCTTACCATGGCTGTAAAGCAACACTAAAACCAGTCAGATAGAGACCACTTGGTCAGACACTCTTAAGTGCGGCTGCCAAACTGAATAAAACAAGAAGCTACAAGGACACATTTTAAAAACCACTCTAGGTTTTGCCAACACTTTCACAATGGAAGTATACATACCCCTGTGAACAGTAGGACAAGTCATCTGGAGCTGAGAGCGAAGATCAAGGCATTCATTGGTGGTGTTAATGTTTTCCAGAACCTATTAAAGAAAAATCTGTTATCACTACACCATCACAAATCTGTATCTCACCTAAGAGCTTTAGATTTCCTGTTTCTATTATTGTTCAGGCCAGGAAAGAATGGTGGAGTCACAAGTGATGTTTTTCAAAAATCACCTCAAATAACTTGGTTACTAACTAATGGGTTAGTCATTTAAAGTACTTAGAAACTATCTGTACATAGGACTTGGCCCTAGATATTTCACTACTGTGGCACAAGCGACACTACAATGAAACATTTACGCTGAGCAGTGGACATAAATGATCTGGTGTGCTCTGTATTACATGCTCTCTTCCATAAGGACTTCAAAAATTCCACAGTAAACCTTATCACCACTTGTGATTGTCCATATTTCAGTCCATGAAAACCCAAAAGATAAGCAATAGGAGTGATGGTTTGGAGGACTGCATACTGAAGTCACAGATAAACTCATTCTGGAAGTTTTCCATAATGGTAGTTACTTCTAGCACAATTTCTGTGAGTAGTCTCATTGAGGTGAGCTATTTCACAATTAAAAATTGTTTCAGTAAAAATCTGAGGAAAATATTACATTATCAGGTATTATTTGATACCTCTTTTGAATCAGCTCTCACTCTTATCTTCCACGTCCATTTTTAGCAAAATCAGTAAAGCTATTCTTCGATTTGTCAACCACAACAAAAGGAAAAAATAATCACTTATCTGTCATTAATCAGTACAAGTAACACCTCATATACAAGTGAAAATTCATTAAAGCCTCATTCACTGAATTTAATTTTCCAGTAATCTGAAAAGTACACATAACACCACTAAGAAACCTTTCCACGAAAGGCTCTGAACGAGTATTTTCCTTCTCTTCAGAAAGCCAGACTACTAATTGCACCTGAGACAAAAAAAAGGAGCAAGGAGAAATCTGCATTTTCTGAGAACAAAACATTAAAAAAGTCTTAAAAAAGCCTCCTTAAAAAATTCTTCTAATGTTACTTATCAGTATTTTCCTGAATGAAGCATTGTAGTCTTCATACAGTTAATGCATCTTAGACAATAATTCCTTTACTTGGATGTGCATTAGCATCACCCTACACATCAAACTCCTACTTAAAGGCAACAACTCAGTTTTGATAGCTTTTAAAACTGAGCATAGTTTACCTACCTTACTTATATTCACACATTTAATATTAATTAATAATGATTCATGCTTGTAACTATCAACACATGAACGCAGACATAAAAAACTTCTGTTAAAACACCTTTTCCGAGGAAAATAAATGCCATGCAACATGGGAACATAGTTCCAATAAGAAGCTAGTTGAAGAAAAACACTCATGCCAGACACTGAAGAAAACCCTGTTTGTTCCCAGGATAGTCAGACAAATTATTCAAGAGCACTTCATTCATGTGAAAATACACCCCTGCAATACTATCAAGAATAGGAAAACAGACAATAAGATCCCAAGTTCAGTAAATACCAAGTACAAAAGCTCACACACCATGAAGAAGGTAATTTTTTCCTATCTATGTCCGTTTATTTTGTTCCTGGAGGCATCTAGAATGGAATTATTTTTGTTTCTAATCTTTTGAGAAACAGAGCGCACGGCTGTTAACTTAACAGCCAGGGTTGTGTTAAACATCTTGAAAGATCTTTGCTGTGATAACTATCCCCTAGTCCATGCCAATAATTTTTTTGCCCAGAAATTCATTTTTTTTCCTCCCTGCTCTGAAGCTACTGAAACGGTACAGGGTTCCTTCTCAGGTATTTTGTATCACTCATAGCAAGAGGTACTGTCTCAGTTCTGCTCAAGTTTAACAGTGTGAAGACAGGTTACAGGTTAGTCTTGAACCTACTTCCAGGCTAAGCTGCAACTACTTATTTATTTATTACAATAGCAGGAAACTACTGTAACCAAAGCACTGGATCTCTGCACGTATCTAAAAGTAAGATTTGAGGAGTAAGGGGTGGTAGAGAAGGAAGACATTTAGTCTCAAAAATACTATAGCCGTTCAGTGAAAGACACGTGTGATTAATCCAGAAACTTGGTGCTCGTATTTTTGCTTTCAGATAACCTATTTGAGATAGCCACTTTCTAATTCTTGAAAACGTCTCTTCTTTCAGGAAGACAAAAAAAAACCCAGAATGGAAGACACATAAGCCCTAGAATCGGGCAGCTGACTCCTAAGAAAAGCATACACAATCTCATATTAAATTCACACCAGGGATACTAAATCAGCAGCAGACAGAAAACAGAGATTACAAGAATAATCATTTTATCTGTCCTAAGTAACCGGAAGTTTTGAAAACAAAACTGCATTCTTGGTGACAGCAGTTTGTCAGACAACATGCAAAGCATTTCTAATCCTATAAAGAACATTTATAGTGTATCCCATTAAAGAGTCATTAAGTTAAATACCTTGGTAGCCCTTGTACTACTCAGTTACAACTTTAACGCAGCATCTTAATACACCTATGAAATACACAGCTATTTCATTTACTGAAAGACTCACTTTTTCTGGTCAGATATGCCCAGTTATACTTTTCCTTGTGGTAGCTGTGGAAACAGGTCGACAAGCCAGTTCCTCAGTTGGCTAAAAGGACTCGCAGATCCATATGGTAACAAGCTTTCACCAAACCACTTAGGGGACAGAGTCATACACTTCCGGATTTCAGCCCCAGTGTTAAACTGGAAATCTTTGTTACACCTTTGTGACACTGGTAGGTGAAAAACTTCTAAACAAAAAGTGCTCCATGGGGAGGTGGTGGTGGTGGGGGAATACAAGAAATATCCATCAGCATATATTCATACTTGTCCTCTTGTGATACTTCACACTGAGCTCTCCAAAACCATCCATGGATAATCCTGAAACTACAAAAGAACAGCTCCCAGACCAAAAGGCATTGATAAGGCTAACTCCCCTACTTCCTCGGGATCATCCAGACCAGAGCTCATATCTCCTTAGGCCCTGAACAAACTTCTCTCACAGATGATAACATTTATAAATTCTCCCTCCCATCTGGATTCTCTGACACTTAGTACGATACATACATCAGCAGCAGTTTTCCCAGTTAGTTATAATCTCATTTTGTTTATTTTTCTGTGAAACTTGCTGGGACTCTAGACCACTGTCACATTTAGTTGGCAAATTTAGGTCAACCAGAACTGCTTTCCCCTTCCTTCTCCAGTACAATTAGAACCCTAGGATTATTTATATAAGATTATTTGCAAAAGAAGGGGCTTGGGACACACAAAATATCCTCTGACACATACAAATTGCATACATCTTATTTCCATAGGAAATTAAGTTAAAAATACCAGCATACTTCTGTGACCCTGGGAGCAGGAACTGAAGAAGAGACCCAAGAGGTTTTTTGCATTGCCCTGTATTCAGGATGCACAGGAGGCAGCTGAATTGTTAACATCATGTGAAAAGTGTGACCTAATTTGTTTTTATTACATTTTAGCTTCTTTACAGAGCTTTTCTTTGTGCTTCAAAACAACGCCAACTCTAATTTTCATGATTTAATTGCCTTCATTCTGAGGTGGCCAGACAACAGAGTGGATCTTAAAAACCTGCAAGCATTGCTAAGTCAGTGTGCCAAAAAGCAGATGTAAAAAAGTGAAAGGAAACACAATTTGGTGTAGGATCAGAGGCAATATATGAAACATCCCAGAACTTTCTCAACAGTGATCACAAGTTAACCCAGTTAACAAGTTAACCAAGTTAGCTTTTTATCTTTTTCTTTTAAATACTATCCCAGACAGTAGTGAGTCTGTGGAACAGAATCAATTCTATATGGCAGAAATTACGTAGTCATCTAAGACCAAATATACCTGTATGTCCCCATACCTGAAACATCCAGTGAGTAAAATACAGTATATATTTTTAAACCAATATATCCTGAGAATGAAGTCAATGTTTACATATTGCAATGCACCAGACAATCATTAGAAATTCTGAAAAACTCTTTTTTCTCCATGAATTTTTGATTCAGAACTTCGATTCAGCACACAGCACCTCTATCCAAGTTTACAAATACTCAGAATACAGTTTAATTACCAGGGAGATTTGACAACTTACAAGAGTTCTGCCAGCTTCCGTTTAAAGTGGTACTCCTAGCGCATTACTCTGTTCTCTGAGGTGAAACAGACTACAACTGCAATATCCAGAGTCACAGATACAGTCACAACAGCACAAGTTACTGCTATATATTTTCTGTAACAAATCGCATTATTTGTTTTGCAAATAAGCTGCTGTGACTTTACAGATGGAAACCGGCTTGCAACAATGGACATCAAACTGCAAGTTTATTAAGGGAATCAAAGTTTAGAAATCCTTGGAAACTTAGCATACTGCACTGATCCAGCAAAGCACGCTCCATTTGTAACTTCTGCATCTCACAGATAACCTGAAAGCCCTCTAGAAAAAGGTGGTTTGGTGATTCCCCTCCCCCCCTCCATGAATTTCCAAATTCAGATCTTCATTCTTAAGTCTTAAATCTTACTCCTCTACTGCCTACTAGCCTAGTTAATCTGTCAACTGCTGTGTCTTCTGTTCTTCTCAGAAGCACCAAAGGATCTTTTATGTCTTTCCAAATACTAACTGTAAAAGCAGAGCAAACTTCCTACTGCATAGTATATGGTGTTCATGTATTAAGAACTATGGGACTTCTCCAAATCACTGATCCCAGACCCACAATCAGAAAGAACAAACATTTGATCCCTGACATAACTGAAGTCATACTGTATATTTTGCAGAAACTGCTAACAGGCCGTTTTTACAAAGTTAAATGGCCTCATTAATTTCTCATTATTTTGTAATAGACTAAAAGCATATTTGTACATAGTCAAAGAAGACTTCCCAATTCCTAATTATGTTTTCATAATTGAGATGGTATGTGGCAAGTACAGTAGCATTTAGAAGACTAGCAATTTTTCTACAAAGCTAACCAGAGTTACAAATGAATAAAAGTTGTCAAGATGAGTTTTTCTTTGAAACAAGTGAACGAAGGAGAGCTCTGAACACTACATATAACTGTGTGCAATAGAAGAAAATAGAAGTCATGGTAGTATCACAGTGAGAGGCATTAGGTAGAAGACATTGCAGAATCCAGAATCAGAGCTCTGTTCCATTTCTTTGGGAACCTTGATATGGCAATGATCCTAATGTTACTAACACATACTAGACATCACACTTTGAGATAATACCACTACATAATGCATGCTGTCCAACAAATACTGCAGCGTGTTGGGACAAACTGTCAATTAAGAAAGCAAGAAGCACAATCAGAGGGAAAATTCTTCCACATTTGCCTTTGACAGCACATGCAAAATTGAATGACAGGGATCATGTAACAGTGGTCATGATCAGGAAAGAGAGGCAAGGTATTGCCTCACAATTTTGGAGTATTACTCACAAAATTGGAAGGTAGCATCCAAGGGGATTAAAATCTCATACAAGAGGAAAAGGAGGTCAGTGGAAGTGTAACTTATTTTCTGAAGAAATGACACATACAGAGGTGCAAACAATCCCACACCATGCTGTGTAGGGAATACAAGCAAAAGAGGAATTTTGTCAAATCAACAACTGTAGTGATCTGGAAAGAATCATACAAAAACAGAAAATAGGTCAAATGGATAAGGCTAAGTATAAAAAGCACAGAGTGAACACACAAGATCAAAAGCAAAGAAGCACAGAGCAAACTACTGTGATGAGAAATCTGTATGAATCAAGAACTTTGCAACAGTTGTAATGCTCTGTTTTGAGACCTTTATCTTTCCTCTACTCATCTACCTTTTTCCACCCTATAAAAATCCCAGCCATTTTTCTTCAACTCAAAATTGCTATGCAAACATAACTTTGCAACAGAAACACACATGAAGAGTATAGAAATTATTTGCTTTAAAGAACATTTCAAAAGAGACTATTAGAGTGGACAACACACAAAAGCTGTGGTTAGAATAACTCAAATGCACTGAAAGTGATCACATAATTTGTTCAACAGTACTTCACAGGCAACTTGTTAAGGGAAACATCACTGGGAATTATTCTTACAATTAGCATATTAGCATATAATTATTCACAACAAAGTTTGCAGAACGATATGATTGGAAACGCTGAGCTCAGTGCTGCAGAGCATTATCATGATCTTCAAGTTTTCTATGCTTTCTTACCCTGGGTTCTACAAGTGTAACTTCCGCACATGCAGCTTTTACTGAATGCTAGCAAAGTTAAGCTTTTCAGCAGTCACGTTACCTAAGAAATTCAAGTCTTTAAAATCTCACTGTCATCTCCATTTGAGGACTCTTCTACACAGCTGCAAAAAGACAGCTGAAAAGTGGAACAGACCACCTTGGAGAATGTCATAGGTAATACTGGACGTCTTTTGACAGATCAGACAACCGTTTTAAATGCAGCTGGTACTATCTTGAAGGTGGATACCCTCTTGTGATTCCTCCTTGTTTCCATAATATCACCATTTATCACCCAGGTTGTGTACCTATAACAATTTCAGTTGATCCAAGCTGCTGCTGCTATGGTCCTGCCTTCTAAGCACACATTCATTAGCATCCTTATTATGGCACCAGTGCTCGCCGGGCCCCATGAGAAATCACCTAGACAATTAATATATCAAAAAGGCAGCCTAGCAAAGAATAACAACAACAATGAAATCCCTCAGAATGGCAATCAGTTTTGACATGGATTCCCCTGAGATCAAGAAGAAAATGGGAATCAGGAAGGTAATGCAACAAGTCAGACCTCTGGATCATGCTGAACAAGAGATCCGATTGCCTCCGTTCCACTCACTCATATACTTCTGCATAAACTCAGAGCTGCAAGTCCACTTGTGACAAAACCAGGAAGCAAGACTGACAGGCAGATGGAAAGAAGTGTTAGTAGAAGTGCCCAATGGGCTGGGCAACAGCACAAGAACTAATCTCAAGATTAGCTTGGGGGAAGTATTCACAGTAACACACAGCTAAGATCAGGTTCCTAAATACATATTTAAACAGTAACTTGTTTATCAGGGGCCTAACTTGTGTGAAAAATAAGGTCACTCAAGAATGGATACAGAAGACTGTAGTAAGGACCAAACTTGAAAGTTGTATCTAAATTCAGATGAGACATGTTATTGCACTGCACTGAATAACAAAATCTATTATGACTAATTTTAAATCCCCCACTATTTTCCCTCAGGGAAGTTAAAACTGCAATTAGTACAAGTTTTCCTTGGATCCCTCCAGCTCAATTTTAGTTAGAATTTAACAAAAAGCTCACTTTATTCTTGAAATTTATACAAAAAACCCTCTCTTGTACCATTCTCAGCACAGAACAATGCCTATATCACCAAAATTCCTTTGATTAGATTAAGAACTCTCAGTTTCCTGTAGAGCAAAAGTTTCTCAGAGACCCTTCCATTTTATAAAATGCCATGCAAAGCACAAAAGCTGGAATCTTGTTTAAATGAGCTTTCTAACATNAAAAAGAGTAACACAATAAAGTAAGTTCTGAAACCAATTAAAGAAAGAACTGTTCAGACTGTAAGGAAATAGCTGCTGTTTGTCACAGCTGTTGTCTAGTTGTCATCAAATGGCAAAAGTCATTTTACAGACACTACAGTAGAACTGCACTATTATATGCACCAAAAGAACTGCTAGGCTTTTTTAAGAATTATTACATTCTCTGACCATGTGGTACTTTAAATGTAAAGGTTACTACTGCCCTTATAAGGAACTGTAGACGTCTGCTCTCCAAATTGGTCTTCGGTGGGCAGATCAGAATAAGCAACCAACTCCTTCCTTGCCTGACAGCAGTGTGACAGTATGCTGAATTTGGCACTCACCTAAAATGATTAATATACTTGCAGTGTACTTTAAGAAACAAACCCACAGCAGCATACACAAATATCCTACTGACATTAAGGAACATGAGGTATATCTTGGACAGAAACAGGTACAGTTCTTTTAAGGTATGGAAATCTAGCCAGAAAATTTTTAAATGGCAATACAAAAGTTTTTGAATTAATATTTTTAAGTAGTTATTTACAGCCAAACAATATAAGCAAATCGTTTTCCAATAGTCTTTCACTTGCCAAACCAAATCGAAAAAACCACTCCTGAGAATTTTTGACATCCAGAAAGTAAGACGAAGTCATTACTCAATACTTCGGCTAGTTCCAAAACACTCCATTATTTTTTAAATGTGATTTATATGCCACACTAATTGCACCAATATGAACACTTTTGTATAAAAACCCCACAAGTTCGTAAACAATACATGAGCACCACCATAGTCTTTCTACCCAGGAACCTCTCTGCAAATGGCCAGCTGTTTGGTTTTTTACATAAGCTAGCTGGAAATATTATGGGAGAATTCAAACTCTTAAGCTAGCACTATAAGTAAAGGACACATCTGCACATAAATTAGCTTTTAAAATAAAAAAAAAAAAAAAAAAGAGACAGTGAATACAATAAGAATGGGACTTAAAACAAAAAGGAGACACTTCTCCACCAACAAGAAGACCAAGCAGTGGGAGAATGCTCTCTAACAGAACCATACACAGCCTGACACCACTGAATTTTAAAGAGAACAGGCCAGAACCTGCCAGCTCTTCCAAGGAAAATAAGCACGAGTGTTTCCCCAAATGAAAGAAGTCTCTGAATTCTCAAGAAGCCAGAATCAGAATCTGCTTCGCTCACACAGAAGCCCCCTAAAATACTATGTACACCTCTCAATGTATCATTATGAGTAGGTTAGAGAAGGCATACATCATTATCTGCAAGTCAATTAACGGCCTACATCATGGTTGTTCAAATGGTAAAAATGCATCTTCCAGAATTTAAAAAAAAAAAAGAATAAACTAATCACACTTTTTGCCTAATACATACTGTTTTATGAATCATTAACTATAAATAGACTAAAAATCCAACAAGATAAAATACAGACACTATGAACATTACATAGTTTCCATAAACTAAAGTGGAGGGGGAAAAAAAAATAAATAATTAAATCAATACATTCCCCACAGAAACAGTGTGCTCTCACAATTTAAATGATAAAATGTGATACTCTACTTTCTGATATGCCCTACCTGGCATTAATCAGTTCAAATGTCTGATTAAACAAGTGAAAGACATTTTTCAACGTATGATTTTACCAGTCATTGGAATGTTATTTTTCAGTCCAAGGTGACATAAATCAGTATGCTGAGCAGCACATATGCTTAAGTGTATTTATAGAAAGTTCCCTTTCAAAGTTTGCAGTTAGCAGTGTGCACTCAATACTGGATGAATTTCTTGCTTTTGTGCCTTCTTCCCAAGAGTAAGCAGCCTGACAACTGGCTAGGTAAGAGAAAAAAGGGACATTCATTGATATTTTGGACTAGGTAGCTATGTTCTTGCTTTATAGCAAATAAAGAGACCAGTCTTCAGTTTTATTTGCAATATGATACCATTATAAGAGCACAGGACTGCAGCCCATCTGCAGGACCACCAAATAAAGGGCAGGAAAATAGTGAGACAAGAGGCAGCAAACTACCCTGCATGCTTAGTCTTCCTCATCATTCTAGCAGCAGGACGGCCACAGGACACAGAGAGATGGCTCCTTCACTGCAGGAGCTGGTGCAGCAGAAAGTCACAAAAACGGTGTGAACAGTTTTCTTGCAGGGTACTGTATTATCCAAATACTTGTAAGAGAAATCCATCAGTTTAATAAGCAGGGTGGGAGATCTAAAGTATTTACTAAAATGGTCTGGATGGTGTGTTTGTGTGTGTGCAAGTTAGTCTATACAAATGTGAGAATGACAGAGAAGAAGGCCAGACACTGTAAGATACCTCCCAAGGCTAGACTGAAGGTGCTGTACCACATCAAAAAATGCTGCTAACTAGCAGTCACTAACACTGGTCTGGCCTAAAAGCCAGAAAAACTGTACCCTATCCACTTCTCCCTTCAAAGCAAATGGTTTTCAGTAGAAAGCACTGGTTTGGAGATACAGGTCTAAGCTTGCATTTTTGCTCAAGAGGATGAAGGAGTTAGTAGGGTGATGCTAAGTGATGCTATGATGGAGAAATACACACAGCCTTAACCCAGGAGCTAATAGCAAACTACTCTCCCCTCACAGAGGTAAAGCAGAAGTCCTGCAAAGCTTTTGGTAGAAGCTTCACTTGGGAGTTTCTCTGAATCATGGAAGTAACAATGAGGTTTTCTAAATAGCCCCTTATTACTTGCTCTACAAAACAATTCGCCTGTGTTGGTACACCTGCCTCTGAACACTCTTTTGCATCAACAGGCCCAGCAAGTCTGAAACTCAGCCAGAATGGTCTCTGCACAGGTTTGGAAGGATCATCTTCCAAACTACCAAGTTTAAGGTAGCACAGGTACCCTGCACAACAAAAATCACAGCTTCCAAGAGCTGACATGTATCAAGGCGGACAGAGGGAAGAGGAATCTGTAGGGGTACTTCATACCTGCATGGCATATCTAACTGTGAACATCTGTATCCTTCTTTGCTCTGAAAGGAGTCAAGGCTATTGAAACTTCATCTCTCTGGGCTAGTCTTCATTTTGCTTATTTCCTTTGCTGTGTTTATGTCCTCACAGCAGGAGGGAAACTAGAACTACCTGAAAAGCGTATTTTCTTCCACTTTTAAGACTTTCACACATACAACTGACAGGAAGGGTGCAAGTGAACACAGCAAGTAATTTGGGAGGGGTAAAAAAGGAAAAAGAGAAAAAAGGGAGGAAGAGACTCAGCAAGAGATGACTGTGGTTAGTTGAACTGGGAGAAAAGGAGGAATGGGAAGCAATAGTGGATGAAGTGGACGAAGAGCAAGGGAGCCAAAGCAGAGGGGAAATACATGTTAATAGGAAATATATGGATACGATTAAAAATAGGCCTTTGGTGACATCAACTCTGAATAGTCAAGAGGATACTCAGGAGAGGGGAAAAATAGGTTTAAACAAGTCAATAAATAGTTGATAGTTATGTTGTAGCAAACAGAGCAAAGAAAACCAATGTAATTTTATCCACAGGATGATACAGGTATTTTTGTCTCAACATACGGAAAGGTCAGTTCACTGACTTGTCCCATGCCCTAATTGTCATGCAACTACTATCTACACCAAATGTCATCAATCCATGGTTAAGATCAAGGAGACTGATCAAAACAAATCAGCCAGCCAAACCCAGAATGCTGCAGAGCTCAGCTACAGAGGCAAACCTTGTAACTTGCTCCTGCAAAGTTTGAAGAGATGTCCCTGCAAAGAATCACTGCAGGGGGCTTGCACAAACGAACGACAACTGCCTAGTGCAGAAGGCTGCTACAGTAAATCACATTTGCTTACATCAAGCTACTGTGAAAAGAAAGTATTGTCCTACCTCGGCTTCACCACTTTCAGGTATTTACCATGAACTACAGACAGAAATTTAGCCTTCACATTCAGTGAAAATTACATATATATCCACACACACACACTTTTTTTTCATATTTTCCTCTACTAGTTGGTACCAACCTGCAGCTGGTGTACCCGTGCGAGACGCGATTTTTATTACCCTTAATTGTGCACATCAGTGCATAACACCGTGATCTCAAATTCTTGGACAGGTTTTTCAGTTATATCACATGATAAGGTTTTTAGACAACCAAACCAGAAAAAAATATCAGGGTCCTACATATCTCTCTTGAAAAGTTTGGAGTCTTTATTAACTCTTTACACCTCTCTTATCAAGCCTCCTAATTTCTTTCAGTAGGCAGTTGAGTAGCACTGGTTTGAAGGCAACTACCTTACATTGTTTTCTGCTGTCATTTCTTGAGTTAAGGAAAAAAACAACCAAACCACCCAGTGTATGTATCTTTTAGCCACTGCATAGTTTGATGCATCTCTGTGAGGAACACATATTTGCAGATGGATCAGTCTAAACTATTACATGCACACATAATTTTGGCTAAACAAAAAGCAATCACAGAAAGAATTCTGGTACCAGAAAATCAGAGCAGAAGGATAAAGATTAAGATCTATGACTTAATAAGCAGATGGAATATCTACAAAAGCAAACATATATACTGAAGAATTCAGCAAGAGATTAACTGCTACTTCAGATTTTTGTTTTTTTCCCGAGTACATGCTGTCAATATTGGGAAACATTCTGCTGTATGGTTATTTCAGATATATTGATCTTTAGGAGGAGATGCTGGTCGAGCATATTTTAAAACCTTTTCAAGTAACTAAGGCTGCATTACTGTCCACATTTTCATGATCGTCCAAAGAGTGTTTTATCATGCAAAACAGATAAAATTGGAAGTGTAGGTGCACAATGTTCTGTAGCAGAAAGTATCATCTCCAGGCAGAAAAGAGTTTTTGCTTCCATGTCCCATGTGGGATAATTTGACGGTTACTAGAGAGCCTATCAGAGCCAGGGGAAGCAGTCAAAGAAAAATTATGCAAACCTGCACTTCTGTATTTATTTTGCAAAATTTCTGTGTCATGCTGTTCTTGCAAACTGAAGAAAGACACGTTTCAGCTCCTTTCCTAACTGTTACCAGAGGCCAAAATTAGCCTCATATGGATCAGAAGCACAACCACAATAAACCACAATCAGGCTTAAATGAGTGAAGTACATTCTTAAATATGTTTCCTGATAACAGAGCTTTTACCATATATAAGGGCCTCACAAGCCCTTTCTTTTCCTCTGTCATTATACAACACAAAACAGGTCAGAGACTAATGAGAACAGAGAATGTAAAGGTTGCATGCATAAAATTTCCTTAAGTCATATACAAGTTTAACTATAGGCTCTGAGAGAGAAATACAGGATACTGCTATTGTGATTTACCTGCATTTACATCTCGCCGCCACAATTTCAAAGAATAGCATTCATGTGTACAGCAGTTCATAATCATGCAAGGAGATGACTTCTTGTACTTTTGCACAGACCTCAGCCACATACTGTCTGTTGCAAGGTCGGAACAGAAAGCACTGCACTCAAAATGCAGTGCTTAAGCCCTCTGTTCCTCATCTCACAGAAGAGACATCATGCAGAAGCCTGCATTTTTCTCACAGTGCCTCATCCTGGACATGATGACATAATTCCTAACTCCAGATATGTCATTCATCAGGTTTGTTCCTTCATGTGTTCATTGAAATTGCTAAAAGGTGATTCGCAGAGAAACACTTCTTATGTAACATCTGGATTATCTTGTCATTTCAACTGATCCACACTCCTGCTAGACAATTTCTAGCGTAATCTCTAAATTTCACCACTAAACTACACTAATGTTTTCTGGATAACTGGGAAGACATTTCTTTTTTCCATTTTTCAGCTTGTTTCCTTACCAGGAAAACATGGTTTTCCCCCCACCCTCAACACTCCGTGTCAAATCAAATTCATTAATATTTTTGAACATGAAGATAATCCATAAACACATTCCAAGTCGGCTTTTTGCAGAACACACCATTTTGTCACTGTTAAATTTGAGGTGTGAGTGCAAGAACTGCCTTTGCAGCTCATTAAACCAATGTCATTTTGACTGTATGCTGCAGTATGTGCGATCCTGTATGAGCAAGCTCCACCACTATATTCTCATGCTCTAACTTTGTCACCAAACACCCTTTCCCAATATAGTTTCTTCTTATCACTTGGCACCATGCATCATTATTTCCACAGGCCTGTAGCATTTACAAAAATGCAATGACTGCCTAAGTGAATGATGAACAGTCCACATCCACTCCCTTGAGGCGTTTTTTTGGACAACATTTATAAAATAATTAGGAACAAGTTTGAGGTGTTGCTCAAAAATAAGAGAAGCAATACTGGTTCTAAAGAAATGTTTCTTCTGTACTGCATCACTCTTGCCTTAGTAAATTTGCTCTGATGCTTTGCTTACAGAAGCAGGTCTTGTTTAAAAAGAACAGTACCTATGTCACAAACCGCAAATTCTGAGGAACAAGTCATTAGTCACCCTTAAAAGGGCGATTTTAAGATTTGTTTAGATTTAGACTCATTTAAGATCCATCAAGAAATTTGCATGAGCTGTAATAAAAATATTCACCTGAAAATTTTGTTCCAGTCAGGGGAAGAAGGGATGGTTACAGCAAGTTTATAGTACCAAAAAAATGTTTCCTTTCAAAAGAAGGGGTAAGAGGATAGTGGTACTGACAGGATTAGAAGTGTTCTAACAGAATCAGGCGTAAACATGAAGAAAAAGTAGTTCTTGAGTTTCCTTTACAACAAAAGGCACTGTTACAATGCTACGTAGTAGCTGCCTAGGCTACCTAGAACAACAGTAGAACATTTACACTTCATCAAGATGTCCAGTTAAAACAAAAGAAAGATGTCATATTTGAAGTTATGAACTGTCCAGGTGCTTCTGGTATTTTTCATGCCAAAAATGTATCACTTTGACATTAAACGCACATCTCAGTTTTGTTTCATTAGTTATTACAAACACAATGAAGTAGTATAAATCCAGTGTCTTCTAATCTGACAAAATTCAGATCTTGTTATTCTTTGCAAAAGTTACTTTCACTATATATTTATATATGCATAAATAAAATCAGCATTTATTCTCATATACTTTCATATTGCATAGTACCCTTCTTCCCTAATTTAGGGCACAACTAGTGAAATTCTGGTGTATTTCACACCTAACACAGGAGCCAGGCTACAGAGATCTCTGTAAATGTCATCCCCAACACACACATTATGGAAGTCTCAAGAGACTAAGGGAAACACAAAAGAGGAGAGGGAGGTCCATCACTCCATACCTTGCTTGCCTGAGAGTTAGTTCAGTGAAATGTCTACTTTCACTGCAGAAAGTTCTATTCTTTTGAAGATAAAGTAAACAAACAGATGGAAGGATCAAGAATGACCCTGCAATTTCACAACATCACTACGAGCTTTGCTAATTATTCAGCGAATGCCAGGTCTGATTCTAAATTACATGTACACAATGCTGTGGGTCAACAGAACACATATATGGCAAAGTAGAATATACTGCAATATTTTATAGGCACAAATAAAAAGTTGCCTATGAGAACATATGGAACAAAATACATTCTTGAAGTCCTTTAAATAACATTGATGCTTCACAGTGTCAAATCTGATTTTGTGTGCTGCAGGACTTTCTTACGAGAGCCTACAGCAGAAGGAGGTTCACAGCCTGCACTTGCTTACCATGTATGCAGACAAGTGATAGAGCGCACACCTCTGCCGTGATACAGCAGGAACCACAGGAAACATGCACGGTGGACAGCAGCCCTCAGCACAAAACATTACACTTTCCTACACTGCAATTCTTCTTTTTTTCAGTTAGCCTTAAAGGTACAGCTCTTAAACCTTTTCTTTCTTCAGTTCGTAAGAGTCTCTCACATGAAGGGCTAAACCTCTGCACCCCTCATTTCTGCCGGAAGAAACTGCAGGGACTCAACAAGCTCCCATGGTGTGAGCCCTAATCTTCTCCTCATGTCCCAGGTTTGAAGTGACAGCTTGTTGCAGAGTATTGAGCTGAACTTGACAATCTAACCGCAAGTTTTTAGTAAGTAAAAACTTATTTAGACCAGGCCTTATATAGTGAACTTCATGAATTGAAGGCACCTTTGGTACCTTATACAACGAATCTACACAACCAGAACAGAGGTTAGAAGAACCAGCTGCAGCTTGCTGAACTACTCATTTCTACATACCATCTAGATTTCCTTCTTCAATAAAATGCAGTCACATTAGATGCGCTCTACAAAATTCGTGACTTTAATTCCAATGGTGAAGACACAATATCCAGCAAACATCATAGAAGTTACAAGAAAAACAAAGAATTTTACTTCCCCTCTTCCAGCTTTGCAGGTACTCCCGCAAATGCCATCCTCCAGCAGACACCACCATACTACCATTCTTACTTTGCAGATACATAGTATTTCTCAGGGATTCCAACACACTGTCTAAAGATCATTTACAGTTAATAACCGGAAATAAATTCACAGAATCAGTATATCTGAGGTCCCACAGGAAGACTTTGCCCCTCCACCTCCTTGTGTCAACAGCTGCTTCATTTCAATTAGAAGTACCACCAAAACACATTAAAAATTGTTTGCTCCCAATCTTCTCACCCTGTTTCACTGCTTCTAAATGTAATGCTCCCTATGTATTTTGCATAAAAACATAAGATAAGCAATGCTAAATGAGCACTGTAAACAAACATAGAAATATTTTATGTAGTTGCTACTGCAACAAAATGTTAACCTAAGTAGGTGCTAAATTCCAGTCCAAGGCTCACTACTAATTTGTATCAGTTTTCATTAACTCGTTATGCTTTAGCACAATATTAGTCTTGCAAACACCAAGAAAAATGTTCACATGTCAACAAAAAAGTTAAAATCCTGAAAGAAACTTACCATCCCTGTAATTAGACCTGAAGTTTCAAGTTAAATTCTTTCTGCTTTGAAGGTCTATGTAAAAATCAAGACACCCTTCAACTGCAACCAACAAAAATATCCTAAGGCATCTTTTGTTTTTAATGCAACTTTTATGAGCTGCACCTCTCATCACGCGCTTTATTATCATTTGTAGTTATAGCAAAGCGAAACTAAATTCTACTAATGTCATGTTGTAACCAGAAAAACTCCAAACCCAAGCAAAGAACTTATAAATTACTTCCTACCACAGTTTGTTATTATTGATCTAGCTTCAGCCGACGGCAGCCGAAATTGCCACTGGCATTTTAACCCCTAGTTAAACCATTCCATGCAAACAATGCACTTGTGTGCTTCACATTTGCTATGGCTAATGATGGCATCCTGACACCGTACATTTAACCAGACATACATTGATGTAAACAAATAAATGAGGAGACCAAAGGAATTTCAGATCATATTTGTCAGTTGCATTCATTAAACTCAAAGTTCCGTAATATCCACACTAAAAACATATGAATAGGCTAGATAAACTGTACATGATGATTTTAGACTTAGCTCTTCCTTGAGACCCTTCTAACCAAAGAGAAATCCCCTTGAGTTTTGCCAAGAGCTGTGAACTTCCTGACAGTACAGTCTCCCACTAACTTCCAAAGCCCCCCTGATCACAAAGTCAGCATGACACAGGGATGCAGTGATAAATAAGTAAGATTCAGCTGAAGTAAGAGCTGCAATAATGCCGTATGTGTTAATGAGATTTTATCATAATTGCTGTAGTGTTTATTTCTAAAATAAACCACTCCAGTGTTTTGGTAGTCTGCCTCAGGGCAAGGAAAAAAATTAAATACATCGGTCTGCAGTATCTCCCTTTTGAAAGGCAAATATACAATCAAAGTTATATCATGACCTGTCAACATATGATATTATTTAACACAATGAAGTTAAGTGACTTGCTTTCCAACACACAAATCGTAAAGATGCTATTTTCAATACTGCAATTCTCAGTAAATGCCTTTATTTAATAAAATTATGTTTTTTCCTTAGCTTTTTTTTTTCCCAAACAGAACATGTAATTACCCAACCACAACTTGATGTAAAAAGAATGAAACAAGCAAAGCTACACTTTTTTGTAGAATATCACAGCATAGCCAAAGAGATCAAGCAGACCTTCAGGCACAGGTGACTTCCACAATTCATCTAAGTTAAACATAGACGCAGACCAGCCAGAGATTAAGTACATGCATTTGATCTTTACAATAATATGTTACATGCACCCCAGATGCATATCTCCTTGCTACCTGTCATCTGCATCAATACCGCCCCAGTGTCTCCCCTCCACCAGTTGTGTCCTGGGGACCACATCTGCCCAGACCATCATGCCACTGATGAGATTGACTGAAGGCACTGGCAAGACTGCCATTGAGAAGATTGCTAGCAAGGGCCAGAGGGGTCTTTGCCCACACAAAAGAAATGTGGGCAAGTGTAGAAAAGATGTGGCCAGGTAGAAGATCCATTATAATCTTTGTATCAGGGTACACACCTATCCAATTCCAATATTCTTCCCTTGCTTGCCCAAAGAATACTCAGACTCAGATCTCACCGCATCAGCTCCTACATGTATCAGGAGAGCCTCTGGATGACAAGCCTACAGAGCAAACTAACAAAGGAAACACGAGTAGTGGGACCATGCAAAAGGGTCTCAATTAGGTTTCGACATTCTGCGGTCATAGATCATCACTTCATACCAGACTTGGAACCACAATTAAAGTGGTGAGATGCAAAGGGCAACTCTGAATGACAGGTAGTCTCTGCAATGTGTATGGACAAACCGGGAGGAGTCGAGGCAAGTGCTAAAGATTAAGTGCACTTAGTAATTGCGTAGATGTTTGCGGCTGCTTGCTAGTTAATGATTGACCTCCATATACAGTCAAATGGCTGTTAAAAAATCATTCTTATATCACAAGTAAATAAATTCAAGCATGAAAAAATACGAGGTAGGACACTCCTATGACGTACAAGTGCTTTGGGACTGCAAAGTCACACTGATCACAAATGTGCTTAAACTACAGTAATTTTTCTTTAGCAAGTTCAAAGATGAGTTCTGCAGCACATAAGTACTACAGGGATTCTTATACAACTTTTCCTCTGGAAAAGCTAAGGTAAAGAGGGTAATCTGCTCTCTGACAGTCAGCTCAATACATCAATCTTCAGATGTATTTTTTACCTTGTAAAGTTCCTGTCACCTCTGTGACATAAAGCATGTGAAGCAGAAAAAAATGGGTAGGATCAAACACTGAAAACACTTGTCAAAATAAACTCAGAGGTCAGTAATATGCAAGATGGGCTTTACTAAAATAGAGTTCAGAGCCCAGAAAAATTCAGCCAAAGCTAGAAACTGGAGTTGCCAGAGACAGAGCAGACTATGACTCTTCTTCCTTTCTAAAACACTTCTAACTATTCATATAGTAAGAAAATATTGTTAACGTACATTGCTGAAACAATTTCCTTTCTTCGTGTTTCAAGGTACATTCATCCTATAGTCAGCCTTCTGACAGCAAGCATAGTATCTTTTAAAATGAAGAGCAAGACAAGTACCTGTTAGAGACCCCACCCTTTACAACCAAGCCTATACAGAAAAATAAAAAAGTGAGAGTACTAATGAGCAGTGGAATAATTACTGTAATGACTTACTGGATTCCAAATGGAAAGAGGAAGTTAATTGATCAGTTCAGCTGTTAACAGAAGATAATGATCCCAATTTGAGAACCAGTCACTCCAAGGATTCATTCCAAATGTTTTTCTTCTTTTGTCCTGAAACTTTGTATGCTCACTCCAGTCTAATTACAGCACAACAGGAAGGTCTGTGCTCACATAATAATAATAACCTAGTCTGCTGAGGTAAGGAGACATAAATGAGTGCAACACGGCCATCATTGCAGGCTATATAGGCTGCAGGTGACCCAAAGTACTCATTCACTGCTGAAAGCCTCTGGTTCTGCTAGTATGCTACAAACAGCTAGTCAAATAACACAGACCTAGGCGGAGTCTGTCTGCATTAACGCTTCAGACTCCAATATAAGTGTATGCAAAGCACATGGTGAAAGTCACACCTAGTTACACACCAACACAACAAAGCCTGGTATATTCTCTAGCACAACAGTAACCTAACAAAAGGGAAGCAACTTTGTAAACCTTAAACAAAGACATGGAACAGCCTTAAGAAATATCCAGTCTAGCTGGGTACTGGTATGTTTCTTGGATATTCTGCATGAAAGCGCCACAGTACACTGAGTCTGCTGTTTATCATATGCATGCAATGAAAATATTTCTCCACAGACAGGTCAAAATTAGTTGCCCATGTTCTACGTAATTCCAAACAGAGAGCTTGGGACTGAGCAAAGATTACAGTTTAGAACATTCCAAATCTTTAATTAAAGATTTGAAGGCTAACAAGTAGGACACTCCTCCTACTGTTGGAGTTTCTTCAAATGTTGAAGCATAAGAGTTTGAATAAACCATCCTTATGAATATATTTCAGATGTCAAGCAGTACACAAACCATCTTAACCTAAATATTTATAATTATAATCTACTCATTCTGAAAAGTTGTATTTAAAAAAAACCAAAACAACACCACAAACAAATGAAATGGTAGTTTAAGAGTGAACATTTTCACAGGTACTCCTACACAAATGGACCAAGAGCAATCTACCATTCACATTTCCATTTAAAAGGTCCTTCTGAATTACTATGGATTATTTTATTGAACAGGTCTGAAATTCTTCCTTCTCAGAATCAAGTTCACTAAATTTTTCCTAAATTCATTGTTTCATCTAGTTACAATGGAAGTTTAAAAGTTATCTTAAAACTATACAGTTACTTGTGTTTTAATTTTAGGTACTTTAAATATCTCACACTTGAATTCTATTATTTGCACACCAAGCAATAATATACTATCTACGTTTTTCTACCTAAAAATCAGATGTTAAACTGCCTCTTAGACAATGTCACCTCTGGCTTAGAATCAGCATACTGACATGACTGAAGATTAAAGTGTTCCCAGCAGCACTTCATCTGCGTACAGGATCACCATAACACATTTCAGCAGAAGTCTACTACCCAGAAAAAAAAGTGATCATGAAAGACCATAATCTTTATTCATCCACATTCCCAGTAGCTTCAAACTATTTACAGTGTAAAGACCGGCAAAACCCCAAAGAAAAGTAAGGTTCCAATTCAGGTTTCTGTTGCCACTCAGGAATACATACTAAAGTTCTTTCCATTTGCAATACTTCAGTGTTCTACTACAGTGATCTGTGAATAGCTGGAAAAGGTTTATAGTGTAAACAAAACCTGATAACGTGAAATGTACAAGTATCATTATTTAATGAGATGACTTGTTACATCACTGTGTTTGTATTAAAAACAAAACCAGAAGCTGCGGAGTACCACGAAAAGGTTTTCTGTTTCCTAGCCAAAAACCTCTTCGTAATACTTCCCTTGTTTCTGCATTGAACAAAGTGACTGAACTTGGTGGACCACGTCTCTTCCGTGCCGGGACCTTCCACTGCCACTCTGAACGCTGAAGTTTCTTTTTCTCAAAGTCTCCTTTTCTGTGCAAGGTTGAGTGGGGAACAAAGGGCTGAAGTATCCCTCAAAGACTGCTGTGTTTGCCTGTCTTCATGCACTGTGACACACCTTATACAATTATCCATACTGACTTCCACATCACTCAAAATCAAGCAAAACCACCAGTTTTGGTAGAATCTGGGTACTCAAGTCTGACTTAAGGGTATGCTCCTCAATGCAAGGCAAGTCACACGTGCTTTTTTCTTTACAGACTATTTATACAGGAGTCTTACACAAAGACCACTCCGAGCCACAGAAATAACGCTTTTTCTCACAGCAGCCTGGAGAGCTAAGAGGCAATCTCCACATCACAGAAATCAGGACCACTACCTCTGCTGTCTGAACAGACTCACATAAAATGTAACACAAAGTGAAACAGAGGAGATCCTAATCAGCACCCGCAGGCATGGATCTGCTGATCATGCTTTGCACTATGAAGAGGGTAAAGGTGCAGTAATCTTTACCTTGACACATCAGCCAAAAGGCTACACTGCCTTTGGATGGCAACCTCTTCCATCAGCCAAGAAGGCAAATTTTCACCCTCCCATCCTCAGAGAAACCTCTCCTAATATGGTCAGGCAACACATTGGAGAAAAAATGCCGAACAGAATTATTCATTGCCTTAGCAATATTTTTTAGAATTATGCATACAAAAATTTGTGTATTCAAACAAAGCAGTACACAAGCTCTCTCAAATTTGTAAGGCATTAGAACAAGAGAAGCACACACTAAAGAGAGGTCCATGGTATATGTGATTCATTCCTTACTGGAGGTCTGAATGTCAAACTTGACGCTGAACTATCTGTAAATAATAAGTGATCCAAAAAACTTAACCCAGATAGCACTACTGAAAATAAAGCTCAGTGCTCTTACCCAAGACAGTTTTGATTCTTCTCCAGATGTTAAAAAAAAGTCACCATCCTACTGCTAACAATGACTGACAGACAAGCCAATTGCATATCACTGCACATGCACACCTTCCTAGCGTGGAGGAAGGACCAACAAGCCATGTCGTGCTAACTGCCAACCTGTAAATCTGGGCATGGTCTCACACAAACACTGTGGTACTCCCAGGCAAAAAGCCTTGACTCTTGACACATCAAAACCATGACTTTAACTAGACACAAAGGAAAAACATCTATACAAAGGAACACCAGCAGAACCTTTCAAGGCAGAAAGTTACCTTAGCATTATCCAGGGAATCACAGACCTTTCCATTCAGTTCAATCAGCCTCTGAATATTTTCATATATATGAAGATAACAGGAAGCACAGGGATTTCTAAACTCCTTTTTAATAACCCTTCAACTTTACGGCTTGGCTTAGGAAAGGTACTTAACCATGAAGACTGTTCTTTTGATCCTAAAGAAACATTTTCATTAATCTTTTAACTGGAGATAGGCAGCAGTGATTGCCGCAATCGATTTTTATACTACTCAAGTAAAAACTTGGCTGCTCCCCATTTCTCTAGGTCTTGAGTGCTTAGGATGGTTTACCAAGAACTGAGTTTCCTGCGGGGAAAAAAAACCAAACAAAGAAAACATACTTCCCAAATTTTGCAAGACCACAGATTCCAAACTGTCCTCCGTAACAGTCACAGATCAGCAAAAACCTTCAGTAAGCTAAAAAAGAAAAAAAAAAAGAAAAAAAAATTGACACTCAGCCTGTGACCCTACAGTTGCCTCAACAACCGTCACTAATAAGCAAACCACAGCTTGACACATGCAATCTCATGCAGTTAATCTTCTTCACGAGCTGAAAAAAAATCATTAGATTTGGAGAAGAAAGAACAGTTTGTAATAAATCCAAGAGGAAACGCTTATCAGCTCTCATGGTCTTGTGGCTAATGGCAGGAGACTTCAGAAGAGTTTACATAACAGAATGGGAGCCCTGTTCCAGCACTCAGAAACCTTTCTACACACGCCAGTCAGCATGAGCGGTAAACTAACACAGGACAGAGGCCAGCACAGGCTACCAGCCCCAACAGAGAGAGAGGCTCCCAGCAGCTTGCCATCCTTGGTATCTCCCTGCTCCCCTAGTTGCTGCTGCTGGGACTAAGTACGCCGAGACCAGGGAAGTGACAGGCACATCCCTGCTACAATTAAGCCACCCTTTAGCTGCACTGATGTATCCTCTGGCATATAGCTGACTTACTCAGGCCAAGAACTTCTCATGAAAACAAACTCAGCAGGAGAAAAAAAGCAAATTACTTTCCCAGATAGAGATGGGAAGTTCTGGGTAGAAAAAAGTCCAAAGATAACCCAGCCCCTTCACTCCCTTTGCAGACACAGGTCTGCCCATAGGTTTTGCTGGGCAATAGCTCACAGCAACAAGAGAAAAAGCCCTGATGGGCACAGAAAGTGAGATTTAGGCTACTATGGAGACTGGACACGGTGATGGCAACGGCTGTTGCAACCGAGCAACAAGTTTCTCTTTCTTGACTAGACTACAGGAAACCTGACAGCTATCTCATACACTACTTTCTCAAAAGCAAAGGAAGCTAACAGGTTTACTGATTCAACTTCTCACCTCCCCGCTGTTATCTACACACCCCTACAGCACAACCCCACAAATGGTTGTACTAGCAAATTGCACCAGTTAGAGTCAGTTGAAAAACAGCTGCTCTCCACACTGAATTCTTTTGTTTTTGTAAAGTTCAGTTCAGTTCAGTGATCCGATACTATCACAAAGCCTCACCAACAGTTGTATAACAACAATCAAAAAAGTGGCAAACTGCCATAACAGTTGCAGTATTTTCAAGTCACATTTGGTGCTGAAGGCAACATCCCATTAAACTGCAGTGCTCACCAAGCTCTAAACTTGAATGCCAGCCATTTCCTACAGTCCAAAAGGCACAGCTATGTCACTGGAGTTGTGAACAAATGTAACTGCATTTGTAAATTACAGCAGTATTTCCACTACTGAGTTGTATTCAATTTTTTAACTATCTGTGTAATTGAACCATCTTTTATTTGCGTCCATTATACTTAGTAAAATTCTGATCATAAACTAGCAGCTCTAGGCAAAGGACACCAAGATAGTCTTTCCAATTTCTATCTTCACGTGCCAGAAAACTGCAACTCCACGTTGATACAGAGAAAAAAATGAAACGAGTGGAACTCCATTCCAGATCCCTGGTACTTTTTTCATTGGATGAGTTTTACGATGCATAGTGAACGGTCTCCACTAAGAGCAGATAAAAATCATCTTATTAACACTGGGGCATGAGCTGCCCATGAGACACGCACTTCTTACATAGCACTGGAAGAATCTTTCAGTCTGTGCGTCTCAGTTCCAGCATGTGTAATGCAGGTGTTCCCTGGAGTCAAAGATGTATTTTAAAAGGTGTATCACTGTACAGAATTTGAAATAGTGCAATAACAAGGATTACCTAAAAAACAAAGTGTACAAAACGCAGGGGCCTGGATGGGTGGCATGCAGTCACGCAAGACATGAATCCCAACCTAAAAGAGCTAGCAACAAAAATGAGCACAGTTAATACAACGGCCATCATCCCTCACCTGCTTCACTAGACAGAAGTGTTCTTTGACTATGCATTTACACAGCAGCACAGAAGTTTTACAACTACCTTACTTCTTGACTGCGATGCAGATCACAGCTGTGACATAATGAAGAAACTCATGCTAGTTAACTATTACTTTTAGTTTTTAAAAATCTTGTACTTCAAGATAGAAAACACAGGCACATCTGGACAATCACGAAAAAATACAAAGCACATGCAACACTTACAACTTTCCCTTACGTTGCTGATCACATATAAACCTGTTAATTTTAAAGCAAGGAGGAAATAACCGTAAAGTGGTAGATACTGCACCTTGCAACAGGATGATATGGTCTTCTAGTTCACAACTGGAGAATGAAGAAGGAAGGTAAAAGATGGGAATTCCAGCTGAGGGAGGACTTGAAGTTTCTTCTTCACATTAAAGGAGAAAAAGCTCTTTCTGGACGGTACAAATGTGAAGAATAAGACAATACGTGTGACCTCATAACCACAGCAGAAATCTGCGATGACAAATCAGACACTTGATCTATTTAGGGAAAACAAAATTCAGAGTATCAGCTGTGTGAGCCCACAACAAACAGGTACAGTACAAAATGGATTAAAATGTAAATTACACCTAGAAGATGAAGAATGGTCCAAGGTGCACTTAATGTTGGATGGCAGGAAAGGCATAAGGACCCTCTTCCCAATCCCTGCCTAACACTGTCATTAAGACTTTATTTAGAAAACCACTTAATTGCATTTAACTTGCACAAAGCTTCCTATTCATTTCTAAGCAATAGGGCGTTTTGAACATTACAATATATACCAAACTCCTCACCTATGTGCTTCTAAATACACATTTTATTTCACCTGATCAGTGAAGTTTGCTTTTTAACTTCCACAGCATAAAAATTTCAACTATAGCACCATATAATTACCAGCAGTAACCAAAGTAACTCCACACCACCACCAAGTATACATTCTGCAATCATTGTGTAAGACAAACGCTTACTCAGGATCTCAGCAACTGTTCGCACAGCACCGTAGCCTGCAGGGTGCTGAAAACCACACAGAAGCTGTGCCAGCTCTTATCTCCCCTTAAAACCTAATGGGAGCTGGGAGGAGAGGCTTATGACAAGCCGCCCATGTCCTAAGGAAAGGCTGCTGCCAGCTCCAGTTCTAAAGTAGCCGAGATCACCAACACACTTAACGTGTCTTGGTTACACAGACCACAAACACACGGGTAGGCACTGTACACCTGTACACACAGAGCTGCCAGAACCAGTAGGCATGTTTTCAACATTATATGGACTCCATGATGCAAGTCACAGGGAAAGTGGGTTTTTTTATAGTTTCTAGCCCGTTCTGCTAGAAAAGTACAAAGAAAATAAAAGCTTTAGCTATATACAGGCTAGATAAGAAACAAATCTGAAAAAAAACCCCTAATCAACGTCACTCTGCAAACAAACTATTACAGCAAACCATGTACGCATATGCTTATTTTTAGGCACGTGTTTCAATTCTCCTGATATCAAGAAGACCTAAATACATAGCTAAAGATTATAAACATCCCTAAACTAGCACCAACTGAAGTCAGGAAAAGAAACCTCTTTCTGTTTTTAATGGTTCGAGGATCAATTCCTAAACTCAGAACATGATTTTCCACTCACTGTTTTATCTAATCGGAGGAGGAGAAGAATGCGGGAAAGAGCTGAAATACAGTAAATAAAAAAAGTGAAGAGGAACATTTTTGCAAATGTGTTTTCTTTTCCCATCAATGTATTAATTACCAGAAACCGACCTTTTAAAAAAACCCACCAAACAGATTTAAGTATTTGTGTTCTGCTTGGGGTTTTGTGAATCAATTTTGAGATTGTTACAAGGCAAAAAAGTGCATTAAGGATGGGAGAAAGTATCTGTATGGAGGAAGAGATGCGACAAACTAAGAATTATTTAGGTTCTTCAGGTTGCGGAAGAGTCAGAGTAACAACTACATCAGGCATTCATCAGACTGCGTTTTCTCTGCTTTGAAGATCAAAGAATTTTGAGACATCATTTAATGAACTTCATTAAAAAGCACCTCTACCATAATAAACTATGGGATAAACATGCTTTAAGTTTACACTGAGACATAAAGGCGGCGAGTGGGTGCTACAATACGCATTCTCTAGTTCCCAAACTGCCAATGGTCCTTATGTGAAGTTTATTTTCAGAATTCCTGTGGTTTTAATTTTGATCCTCCACCTTACGTTAGCTCAAAACATTTACATGAATACATAACTCCCTAACAAAACAGGAGGAACAAAACCACTGTTTCTTCACCTTAAGCAATATCCTTTCAGAAGCAACATAAAACAAGTATATTGACATTTCCTTCGGGAGAGCTAACATAACATCCGCACAAAGTTTTCCCAAAGCAACAGAACCTGCCGTAGCTCCGTTTTAAGGAAGCAGCATTTAAAAAGAAAAGGGAGGAAGGGCCTCCGACCACCCAAGCGGCGCTTTGGCATCGCGGCTGCTTCAGGAGAGCCACTCCACGGCACTGAGGCAAGTTTGCTATTTAAAGAGCCGGCTGCTGCCGGGTGCTCTTCAGCAAACCCCGCGCCTTGGACAGAAACGCTTCAGCCCTCCCCAAACCAGCCGGACCCCCGGGGACGGGCTGCGGGCAGCTCCAGCAGCTCCTCCGGCCGCAGCCAGCGCCGGAGCTCGGCAGGAGCCCACCCCTCACACCCTGCCGGGCCGGGGGCGAGGGGCGGGGGGTGGAGGTGGGAGTGGGAGTTCTCCCTCCAAAAAATCTACAGTCCTACAATTACGAGACTCAAAAGCAAGTTCACAGAAGAAAACGCCCCCCGAAGCAAAAGAACGAGACGCGTTTTCTGCCAGCCCCTCCGGCTGCCGCC
>VXBW01002687.1:0-18136 GCA_013400375.1 Thinocorus orbignyianus
GGCTCCATTGGGAGCACATGCCATATACTATTTCCTCCATTATTTAAAACCTTTGCTGGTGGTGCATTGTCTTTTGATTACACACCTTTAAAAGGAGTAACTTGTACCTGTAAAAGCAGAGCAGCATTACTACCGAGGTGCCGCTTAGCCCTAATTTCAGTTCCACTGAACATCCAGTGAGCACACAAGATGATATAGGACCTGAAGCCTTACTTGTGTTCACAGATATATTGATCATGATTCATCTGAGCATATTTTAAAATTGTAAGTCCTATATGCCCATCGAAACAAACCTGGAAGGCTTCTCAAAGTGCTACATAACATTTTAAAATTACTTCTCATTGTGCTTTTTCCACAAAATCCTTTTAAGGGATTCATTGCTAAATTACATAATCCCCTTAGCTATCCAGCCTAATTATTTTTTCTTTGTAAATGAATGCTAATTCTGCCAAATTCTCTTGGAAAAAAAATAGGAAGATTCATAGATATCAGCAAAGAAAAAGTAGAATATTTTTATTGACCAGATTCATCTGACACTATTGCCATTTGGAAGGCTCTGAAGGAGACAACAAAAGGGACTGGGGGGGAGAAAAGCAAAATAAATATTGAAACGGTTACAGCCTAAAAGAAACATGCTTATTCCTTTTTCTTATCAGGAAAGCTATTTGAATTGTAATGAGCTTTCTGTATAGCTATTTTTACCAAAGGTAGCATGCCTGTTTCTTTTCAACGCATTTAAGAAGCTAACACTGAAATTGAGGATTATCTTAAACTTACTGAGCTACTAAGCATCGGAGACATTTAGTATCTTTCACAAGTTGTTTGGTGTCTTACTGGGTTAAGCCTTCTGCATGAATTAGCCATTATATAGGTGTCAAATTGCTGCACAATATAATGTCTGTGTCTGCTCTGCCTAACCACAGGTACGGCTTTCAAAGCTCATGGTAGAGCTTGCATGAGTCAGCGTTGTCTCTGAATGGTTAGCAACATTTTTAATGTAAGGTATCAGAAGAACAGCAAAGCACAGAATCCTACTTAGCCCTAAACATGTCATGAAAGAAAACAAATAAGAAAATACAGGCTTTATCAAGTTTCCTGTCATCAGAAGTGTGTGTTTGCAGCATAAAAATATTGTGCTATGCATATGCATATATTATACCTTTTGTACCTGGCAGTACAATGATTAGGGTCATAAAAGCAACTATCGTAATACAGCATACCCTACAAAGGCTCATACACAATCTGTCACTACTTGCTTTATTTGTAAAGTTAATGTTGGCCAGAACTCTGGCAATGTAATTTGTTTATTTGGAAAGCGTAATACAGTTTTTAACTTATGTACTAACTCACCAGAAACAACGCAACTTTTCTTCTCAAGGACACGTTCCCCAATAATGTAACGCTTCTCACTAAAACAGTGCAAGGTGACAAGTGGGAATACATCAGCGACTCAAGCTTCTGTTTCTGTTTTACTCCGTTTGCATCTTGAAAGTTATGCTGCCTTTATGTAAATATAAAGCAGGCACGAGGTCAGAGCCAGCTTTGGGTATGGGCATTACATCTAGACCCCTGCCACATCAGCAATAGTGGTATGTCATCAATGAGTACAGCAAATAAAGTCATCATTGTTGGCATGCTACCTTAGTTTCAGTGAAGAAACAGACGACAATTCATTTTCTGTGAGTTTTTCTGTTCCATTGTTTATCTCCTTTGTTCTGCACTTACCTGCAATCCAGAAGTTGACACAGCAATGTACATTAAAGTGGAAGGAAAATAGCAACTCTTTTCACAAAAGACACTGGCAGACAGACCTGAAGGGGAGAGTATTTTTTACAGAGGTATTAACTTTTCAGTTTTCTATTTTGTTAGTAGAATCTTCACATACTGCATTATCACTTTGCATATTAGCAGCAGATTCCTATCTAATGTCACATTTGACCTTAAATTTACTGCAAACTGAAGGGCCCACTCTGCTTCTCCTGATGCTGTCTTCTTTTAATAAACCATTGTCGCTCTTTGGCAAATAGCCATAGTGGCACCCAGGCATATCAACGCAGGAGCTCTCACAAGTGTTCCAGCTTTCAAAATGTAGGTCAACTTCTCTGATACTCAAGAAACAGTACTTATGCAATTGGGTTTTTATTATGTTATTGTCTGCTCTTATTATTGCGGCAAATGAATTATTTAGCACACAATTTATGCAAACTGGTACCGAAAAAATAATTACACAAGACTAAAGTGTTTTCTTTCAGGCTAAACTCAATGTACAGTAGAGAGAACTGAAAAGAAAGAACAAATAAAACAGTATCATCCACAAAACGCAAACAAAACACAGGACTAATGTAAACACTAGAAGAGTCACAGCTTTTCATAGTCTACAAAGCTACAGGTTCACTGAAGTTATTTCACTAGAGTTGGTAGATTGTTTCTAAAGCAAATTTTTATTCATGTTTTCTGTTGTTTACCTTTAAAGGTACCTATCAGTGTACAGTGATAAATGTGACAAGGGCATTAAAGCAATTCTGAATTCTGCATTGATTTACTTACTGTCTTCAGTAATACTAGTTTCGAGATGGAAAAAAACTTTCCAAAACCAACAGATCAGGCTCAACAGCATTACACTTTGTAGTAAACTTATTTAATTTCACCGGTATTCCAAGGAAACTCTTAGAAACGAGAGGTCTAGAAGACCCAGAAATGTAAATCGTAAGTCTGCTTAACACTCTGGTTCCAAAGCTTTTTCACCCAATAATTAGTATTTAAGAAACACATTCTTTGTGTTAAGTTCTCAGTTCCTTCTTCTGTGTCTTCAAATGTGCTTGCAGAACAGCAGAAAAGCACTATCTATAGTCACACTTGACACTTTTATCTGGTCGCATATTCCTCAACAAGTGGAAACATCCAAATGTTTGGAATAGTTTCTTGTCATTTCAGAGTTCAAAATTAAATAATCAGCTGGTTAGTGGGTAATTTTCAATTTACCAATGAAACTGATTTAGGAGTATTGAAAATATACAACTTGCATTACTAAATGTGTAGCAAGTGATCTGAATTATGTAAAATATTAATTGAGTGATGGAAAACTTGAAAGTATCTACTTATCTCCAGCCGATGATGGTAAAATCCAGAGGGAAAAACACTACCCTCCCAATAAATTAAGAGAAAAATCAGAATGGATGTTTCCTTTAAGATTATCACAGAGCTCATCCTGTGGTGTGAGATAACAAAATACACTCTGAATATGTCACTATTTGATCTTGTAGGTTGTGTAACAGACCATTTCAATTATTCTCCCTAATCTGACAAAAGTATTAAAAAATTGCAAGAGATTTTTCAATTTGTCAGTCTCAAATACATGGAAATGATGAAGCATGTCCCCACAGGATAGGTTTTTCTCTATGGTACAGTTGAAAATAGCTTTCTTCCTCTGTCACAGTGATTACGTCCTTTAGGAATGATAAATTTTAGGAGATGCCAATATACTCACAATGACTGAAAATAACGTATATTTCTTCTATCGAGTTTCATCAATGCCCGGTTCTTAAAATTAAACCTTATATGCATCAAAATTTGTAAACATAATAAACACTAAAAAATAACTTATGTGAAAGAATTAATGATAAGTTAGTTGGTCAGATACATAACTTATACCAAGAAGAAGAACAAATTGCAGATAGTACGGAAGAAGTTATTATTGTTATACATTAGCTTTCAAATACCTGATATCAGTTACTAATTTCAGCAAACAAAATTATTTTGATTCTGCTGCTCTTAAAATATAAACAGTCATTCCACTGGAAGCTGCAATCTTTAATGAAGATGTTATACTTGACAAAAAGCTAAACAGAGTAAGAATTACTGTGAAAGAAATATGAATACCAGGAAAGTCATTAAGTGTCAATGCTTCACCTTGCAAAATAATTTCATGTTCTTCCTTCTAATTCTAGTCTCAGTTTCTCAAAGTTTGTGCAATTAATTATGAACAGTCTTCCCCAAATGTCCCCACACAGTTGTTGAATTCTTGGACTATTTACAGTATTTTGCTATCACATATATTAAGACTCAGCTTTGACCCAAAATTATTGTCTATTGTTCATAAAAAAGAATCATGTATGTTGATTTCAAAAGACTGAAAAGATACAAAAGCATATTAGAATTGCTTGGTACATATGATTTGAAAACAAGTAGATACTTACAACAAATAAATTGTGCAGTTATGAACAGGAAATTACATTTAAGACAAAAATTCAATTATTTACTGAGGGCAACGAGGGCTCTCTGAAGCATCACATAAAATAAAGCACTGTCCCTCGTGCCTTATCTGTTTATAGGACTCTGCTTCTGTGCACAACAGAAGTACTGTCATTGTCAGGATTGAACATAGGAAAGAGATTTAACTTTGGAAAAGAGCCTGCTTAATTGACGTTCAAAATATTTATCTCTTTCTACTTTACTTATTAAAGTACTTTACTTATTACTACTTATTAAAAGAACAGTATTTTTCTGTGTTTGGAGGATAAATGTCGCTAACATTTTTGAGCAGGAACATATTTGGTAGAAAATCGTAATAACACAGTTTGTTAGATTTGCCTGTCATTCAGTGTTCAAAACAAGAAAATGCTCATCCAGCTGTTCATGAATTGCTCAAGACTCGAAATATTTTTTTTCTTTCACTGAGGTCACAATTTATCTTCCATGAGCAAGAGCAGCTATGTGATCTCTCTTGTGAAGGAACTTCAAGGTACACAGTTATGTTCAGACTCTACCCTTTGCCTGTTTTTCATGGATACTAGCATGCATTGAATTCAGCTACACATTTATTGTGAAATACGAGAGTCTCCTACACTTGTGCTTCCAGGCATATCTTAATAGCTACACTGTTTGTCTGGAGAGACATTATGCCATAAACTGTCCTTTCTTCTCCCCTTAACCATATTATACTTAAATATACACTTTTCAATCTTAACCTACTCTACCCATGAAGTCTAGTTTATTTATAAAGAGACAAATAAGTTCTTAAGAAACAATTGTATTAAAAGAGACGTGAGATTTAGTTTTAAGAGTTAGGATCTAACTTTTATAAACAAAGCAGACTCTCACTATCTTTAAACATTATGTTGTTTTAAGATTGGACTTGCAACACAGACCTCTTGTTTCTGTTTTGTATATTGTCATTAGCTTCATCAGACATTCCTCTATTCTACAGAAGTATTGTGAAACTTCACTGATTGATGATTGATCTTCATTGCTATTCTTCTGTGACAAGTTTTAGTGTCATTTATAGGTATATTTAAATGGAAGTATTTAAGCGTTTGCATCTAAAATACGATTAATAAATACAAGCATACAGAAATGTTTTTCACTTAATGGCAAAGAAAAGTTAGTAAGGATATTCATAGCTCATGGTTTTGTTAACATTCTGCAGTGCAGTACTTACAGTTCTGTAGTGTGTAATTATACCTACTGCCATTCTGAGGAGTTGGACTTTATTTTGGAGACATTTGAGAGATGCTGTACAAATGCTAAACATTACAACTAAATATGGAAGTATGGAAAAGAAGGTTTTTCCATAAGTGTAGAAGATCCTATAAGATAAGAGATACTTTTTGGGGAGAGGAGAGAGAGTGCAGGCAGGGTATTTTTCCCCATCATTTGTTTCTCCTTCAGATGTAGCCATTAATTGGTGTCTGCATTACAGCAAATACTCAGAGATGCCTTTTGTAAACTCTAACCATCTAGAAGTTTGTCCTCCAGGAACAAAACTACTTCAGTGAAATAGCCATTTACCTCTCTATTTTTAAGATACTGCTGTGTAAGAGGGGTTTTTTGTTTGTTTTGTTTTTTAAAGGAGGCTGTTTAAAAACAGAAACAACAAGCAAACCCATCTCAAAGGCAGTATTTCAAAATATCAAAGTACGAGTAAGGATTTTATAAAAGATTAAGTATAAAATGCATTTACCATTTCTAGTCAAATAATATTACAGTCTTTATGCAACAGAAGAGTCTTAACTGTGTCTTTACCCATCCTAGTCCTGACTATTTACTGTTGCTTTGCAGGATGTTTATAGAACAGGTGAGATGGAGGCAGGCATCTGACTACGTGGCTACATTTATCTTTTTACTGCATTTTTCCTCTCTAAAACACCTGGAAATATTATGTTTAATATTATTAGAAAAAATATTTTTGTGTATATATTTTTTAAAATAGCAAAGTTTCATAAGAAATATTTTCAGATGATGACATAAGAAAAATGCATTAAATCAACATATAGCCTTCATGAGACAAAAAAGTATGATACGTTTTTAACTGACTACAAGCATCAGATTAGATCTATGATGCCCTAAATCATAAAAGTAAAACCAGTATAGATCTTCAGCTGAAGCTTTCACTTTTCTACAGGCATCAGAACAAAGAAAATAACTCTTAGACAGAGCTGAAGGGAGAATATTTTTTATGGAGAGATTAAACTATTAGTTTCGTATTCTTGTAATAGAATCTTCATGTGCTGCATTATCACTTTGCTTATTAGTAGCAGATGCCTATCTAATGTCACATTTGACCTTAAATTTATTGCAAATTGTACCTACTATCTTTTATTTTTTAAAATGAAAGGATAGAAATGATTCATTTTCCAAATTTGGATTTATACATTAGCAGTTATTGAAACTATTATTGAGGAAAAAAGAAAAAGTTCTTATCAACACAGCCTTCCTCTGTCATCACAGACCAAAGGAGGAAGTTTAGATTAGTCTGAGAAAAACAGAACTTTTAGAATATATATTGATTTTCTTCCTTTTTAATGCTCCCATAAATCATAATCATCATGTGCCATGCCTATGTGCCCTTGATTCTGCTGGCTATAATCTAATCTTATAACTCAAGTTCTCTAGAAAAGAACATTTTTCTTACTTTTTTTTTTTCTTCTTACTTATGCATTTTCCACTGCGTCCCCTCCAGCTCTTCCACCCCACTTTCTCAAGAATATAGCTGATTGGAGTCAGGATGATAGCATCTCAAGGTCATCCAAATGGATTGATAAATAGCAGGATTTGTGTGAACTCTAGGGTGCCTACACGTGTTTTTTTTTTACTAACGTACAAAAGTCTTTGCACCCTTTAGACTGAACAAAACAATTAATAATCTGCAACTCAGATTGTTGTACATTATTTCTTCTGGTCTGTACCGGAAACTATGTTTTTCAACTGCACAACTCTGCAAGTACATGAGGGACTCTGTCTTTTTCATTTTAATGACATTCTGTTTTTCAGAAATGATGGCAATTATCAACTCTGCTTTGGCAATACACTGACCTTCCTCATGCTAACGTATCTTCCATGTCATAAAGAGAAAAACAAAATGGCAACTCTCTACTGAGAGAATTAGGCTCTTAGTGAAGTTGGGGGTAGACTGAGTATTTATAGCAGCCTTACTGCAGGGAATGTTTTTATACACTATATTTAGAAATAGGAAAAAAAAAAACAAAAACCAACAACAACCCACAAATCAGAAAAGTAGGACATGCTTAACCAAGAACAAACTAAGACCGTAACTTAGGTTAGATACTGGAAATAAATTCTTTACTGTGAGGGTTGTGAGGCACTGAAACAGGTTGTCCAGAGAAGTTATGGATGCCCCATCCCTGGAGGTGTTAAAGGCCAGGCTGGATGGGGTTTTGTGTAACCTGTTTTAGTGGGAGGTTTGGATTTGGAACTCAATGATCTTTAAGGTCCCTTCCAGCTTTAACCATTCTCTGATTCTATGATAACTTCATGAATTGGTACTTATGCCATGACCTAACTTACTTCCAGAAAGAAATATTCAACATTAATCCTCCTTCTTTCCCTTCTGTGCCCAACTCCTTCCAAAAGCCAGTGCAATTGCTGGCATACCCTTCTTCACCAGTCACCTGTACCAGAAGCTTCTTTTTGTAATCTGAATTACAGTTTACCCTGACCACACGTACACTGGGCAAACAGTTTTGCCGTTGGATCTTGTACCTCAGTTTATTCACTAATGTCCTTTACAGTGCTTGAGGAATCTGCCAAACCAAAGGCTTCTCGCTGAAACTCATCTCAATTGAATAATAGCAGTTTGACACCTTTCTTCTCACCAACTTTGAATTCTTTAATGGAAATATCATGACATTATCCAAAAGCATTCACTAGCTGAGCTGAATTAAGTAGACAGAAGTCAAAGACAGCAACCCCACAGGAATATGAACAGAAAAAAGGCTTCTAATTTATGTGTAGATTAAAGCATGACTTGCTGGCAAGTCAAATTGACCAAAACAATTAGGATTTGATTTTATTCTATTCTGCAGAGGTGCCATTACCTTTTCATCAGACTACTGTGATGTTCAGTAGAGTATTGCTTTTTATTTTTCCCTCAGAATAACAATTGTTGCATTATGAGTTGCTTAAATATTCATTCAGGCTTGAGAGCTAGGAAACATCCCCAGACCAAAACTAAAATCTGATGAAGCTCTTTTTATTTTTATGGTAGTGTAATCAAAGATGTGGAAGAAAAAAAATCAACCACCTGACTGCTAAAGTAGGGCAGAGCTACCATGCAAACCTACACAGATCCACAGTGAAAACAATGGAAATAGGGACATAATGAAAAATAATTATCTCTGACTTATTCACTTTGCTGACTCATTTTCTAAAAAAGCTGAAACTGTTAGGAAAACATAATTTTCTTGCTAATTATAGATTATTATACTAAATGATGTATTTTCTACTGTTTTATGTTTCAAAGTTGATTTGCACCTTAAAACCATACCTTTTTTTTAAGATTGAAGAGACACACTTCATTTAATATTTCAGGCTCAAGTCACCATCGCCTAATGTCTTTTGTAGCTGTCTGCTTCAGCTAAGACTAACACCATACTATTCAGATTCAATAGCACTTTCAACTCACCCTGTAATGATAAAAAAAAACCACCCAAAATCCTGCACAAGACGTACCAAAAAAGAGAATGAGAATGCTTATCTGTAAAAAAAAATAATATTTATGTTCTGATAATGAAAAACCAGGCCACATTCAGAAACGTTTCATTCTTGGTATACATGAGCAATCTCAAACATTGAACTGTGTTAGTGATCAAATCTGTTTCTGTGCACGTTGAGTTCTCTCTGCCAGCTTCTTTCCATATTCCAATTTACACAAAATGTATTTGCACATACAAGAAACACGATGAGTTACAGGGAGAATTCAAACCAGATGTATATGTCACCCTCTTCCCAATTTTATCTCATCACAACTACTGACAAGATCAGATCTGGCAATTTCAGAGCATTACTAAACACCCAACAATATGTGAAAGGAGAAGTAATCTACACTGGAGCTGATTAAGAAAATCACATCTCATTGCTTTTTCCCCCATGGTTTTTTTAAATTTATTTTTCATTTATTTGTTGTTTTAAAACTCCCTCAAGAGGGGAAAGGGAGAGGGAAACAGAAGGGAAGCAGAGGAGTAAAATCAACTGATAAGAAGAGAAAAGCATTTAAGTAGGATTAGTCTCAAGGTTGAAAGCGAGGGAAAATTTTCTCTTCCTTCCACTCATAATCTCTCCCTTCTCTTTTTCCCTAATTTTTCCTTTGGTCTTCCTCCCTCTCCTCCACACAGTCCATACAATCCAGCCCCAGTACACATCACTGACACAGTCAGCCCCCTTTATCTCCCTTTTTGTCACAGTAATCCTTCTTCCAATAGTTAGTGGGCACGATGGTCCTTCTTCCACACTTTTACTTCTCATATGAATCTCCTTTACCCCAGGGACAGAGAAGCAGAACACACTACACAGATGGAGGATAGTCTCAGCTCAGTCAGAAGGCACTCATTTAAACCAGGCTGGCTAAAAAACAAAACTAGCAAATAAATGTTTTCATATAAATCTTCCCAGTGTCATTTAAAACAGCGCTGGGGTATAGTACCTCATGCCATCTGCGAAACACAACAGATTAAGTCATTGCTTTGTTTTAAACATTTTGAGGCTTGATTGGTCATATTTCACTCATTTAGTAGTTAGCCAAGTTATGAACTAAAAAAAGATAAAATGATAGGTTCATCAAAATTCAGTATATAAACAAGGTGGGAGTACCTACGCTGTAATTTACAGAGTATTCAAGACATTAAAATTCTGACAATCCATTCAAATGACAAGGAATGTAACAAGATGTGAAAACAGCACAACATCAATCAACCCTCATGCAAAGACTGAAAGTGGAAAGGAAAGCCATTAATTTAATCTCATTTGGCCATTTTTCTCCTTTCTGAAAGGAAACCATACATTTACACAATGCCCTCACAGAGCACAGCATTTGGAAGAGAAAGAGGGAATTAACTAAAACAAGCCTTCCAGGGAAGCTCTGAAAAAGCAAACGTTATCCTCATAGATTCCTCAATTCATTCCCATTAAACAGATCGTACTTCAATTCAAATATTAAGCACTTAGATTTTCATCTAAGAGATATTGTTTTTAAAAATCTAGAGTATTTAAAAAGGGTGACCAGATAGCAGTATTCCTGTTTTAGATCAAAAATCAGAGACAGCCTTATTGATCTGACCAAATATTTACACAGACATCACGTCAAGGCTGGAAATAGAATCCATGTCTTATTTCACAATATGAGGTAGCACACATGAACTAATGGCATTTTCATCTAGAGTATCCACCAAGACATTATATTTCTAAAAAGGTGTCTACATTAAAAGACCATTAAGTTTGGAAATCAAATGCTGAAAATTCAGGAAACAGGAGAACTGATGTTTCCAGTTCTCTGATGAGAGATGATAATGATTGCGATCATCATTTCTGGTGATCCTCTTCTGTATACTGTATTTTATAACTTTAGATGAACAATCAGCTGCTATTTTTTGCCCCCAGTCATGCCTATATAAGACAAAAAGAATTTAACAAATACCTACTCACAAGCGTCCTTTAAAAATGTCTGCAATAATATCATGAAAGAAAATATATGTAAAGTATATTTAAAATTATTGCTGGAGGTCACTTAAAAGCCCCCATCACCACCCTCAGACACTCACAGAGAATAACGTAGGCTGCTAGGAATCAGCACTACCAGGACCGTAGGACTGAATATGAAAGTCTCAGACATTAAACAGCTTCTGCATGCAGTTTAAAGTGTTAAAACTCACGTTGCACTGAATTTAAACCCCGTAATTTCCTAACTTTGGAGAACTTGATTTCCCAATCTCACTTTTTAAAACATACTTGCTACTGGCATAAACTTAAAAATGTTTAAAAAGCATCTAAAAACCGTGTCGTCTTTGATAAATTCCTTTACAAAAGGCTGTAAAAGGTTAAATGAGGTGGAGACATGAGTTTGTTCAGTGTGCCTCCATAAATTCGCAGAAAAATCATATTTAGCTTTTCAAATCCATACGGAATATGATGCAAAATATAATATGAAAGAGATGGTCTCTTTCAGAAGGCCAGTTATTTTGCCCCACTGGCAATATATGCTGCAGGCTTGGTCATTTGTATACACACATACACACCTGTTACTTTATGAGTGAAACCTCCATTTTTCCTACAGATTGGAATTATTATTGCCAGTGAAATCTTTGCCCTCTGGGACACACACCCTCCCTCCCTCCTAGCTGCCCAGGGGTGCTGATTGAAGCTTCTTAGTGACAGAGCACTGCATTTGATAACCCGTGTTGGTGATGATAATTCTTTCTTTGGCATCTATATAAGTGCAGCTTAGAAACAGTAGCAGCTCTGACCCTGGGACACCGAGGGCACATTCTTATTCGGGACAAGGGGAAAGTCTGACACAAGATAATCATATCCTCTCCCCGCTCCATTCACCAGACTGCTCTTGTATGTTTATCCAGCGTTTTCATATTTTTATTTCTTTTAGGCTGGATTATTGGCAAAAATATCAGAAGGGCTCTGAACTATGCAGTGCTTATTTGCAAAAAAAGCTACCATGAGCCACCAGCCACAAAAATTAAACAGTCTCTGCATCAAGACATTAGCATATATAAAAAACATCTGAAAGTAATGTTTAGATAGGAGACAGTTATGAAATCTTGGAGAGTTCATAACTGAATGCAGCCTCCAAGCTTCTTCCAACTGAAATTCTTACACATTTTTGATGGAGAGGTATTTCACACCATGCCCAGAATCTTGACTCAAACCCCTTACTGTGGAAAGGCTGCATAGCAGGATTGAGTACCAGTCAGCATTTGTCACTCTGGTTTAGTATCTATACCGTTTACCTATCACTTGCATTGACCAAGCCTGGAAAGCATAAGATGAAATGTGTACAGAACTATCTCACAATTTCAGATGGCTTGTATTTGAATATTATTTTCCTCATCTGTATTGTTCTAATGCTTGAAAGAAAAATATTTACTGGAAAAATTCTATGGTACAAAGAAAATTTGAAGAGATTTTAGACTTTTTCATTCTAGCAAAAACGTTGTGGGGGCTTGGGGGTTGGTTTGTTTGTTTGTTTTGGTTTTGGTTTTCAAACCAGGTACTATTTGCAGTCATCATAAGAATTTCTCCTAATTTTTATAGGACAAGGTAGAAATAATGTGCTCTTCAACTGTTATTCTTTCGGTTAAAATTTTCATAGAGTCCTCAAAGGGGACAGTGTTAAATGAAAGCAATATCTCTCCAACCAGTTTCTCCTGAAGACTTCCTGCACCTGCTAAGGAAACATTGCGTCTTACCAGCTGCAGTGTGTCCAGGCAGCATAAGGAAGATGAAGTAGAGGAGGGAATTTCAAAATGATGAAAAAAGGCAAGAAAACATTCGCATTGGTATGGAAACATGAGCTCAGTAGCTAGGTACTAAGAGGGCTTTCATGGGACTACGTTTGTGTACTAAGATAAACTTGTCTCGAAGGTAAAATAGAACAGTCTACGTGGCAGCAAGTCTAGTTTGATTGATGAGCATTCACACAATAGCTTACATCTTTTCACATAAGGAGAGGAACCATACACTTCCCACATAAGTAGGCAGAACGAAAGAGTTCAGTGTGTGTACTGGCGCCTCTTGTCTGTTGCCAAGAGCCACATCTGCGATAGAAAAAAATGAGAGCAGAACTCTGCATGCAGTGAGAGTTCATAAAAATCCTAAAGGATAGTTTACAAAATGCAACAGACACTAGCGTTCTGTCATTCCCTTTACTTCTCCTAAAGAAGGCTTTAATTCTGCTAGACCATCAGTTACAAAGTTGTTCTGGGTACCCAGTGAGAAGAAAGGAAGGAGAAAATATTGCGAATTCTGTTTTCAGTTTGTGTTTAAATTAGAAAGGGTCCTGGAAACCTGCCTAGCAGAAGGGATGTGGCTCGCTGAGAGGGAACTATGAGCAAAAGCAAGCTATGCAACACCTTTTATCTCTTGAACAAAGATAGGAGAGGAATATATTGTAAGGGAGGGCAGATACCAGTGTTTGGTTTCCTAGGTGATTGAAGAGTGGTAAACCGTAAAAAAAGAGAGAGAGTAACAGGTAACAGTAAAAGACATACAGAAGGTGAAAAGGAACTAAAAACCTGAAGAATTCAGCACTCTACCAGTAAACATCCTGAACATGCTCATGGATTAAAATGTTCTAAAGGTAGTTTGAGGTAGAAAGGACTACTTTCCTGTTCACTTAATTACATTTCTCAATTTAAACAAACTGCGCTGTGCAGACAGACAGAGAAAGGGGTCTAAAACTTAATGTTATGTGGCATGATTTCTGGGTGACTGGAGACATTCACTCCGATTTTCTAATTGGGTGTCTGTATATGCAACACAAAGAGCATAAATGCCATCAAACACGTGTTGGTGAATTTTTAGTGCCTACATTTTAAATTCTGTATTTGTATTAAACTGAATTAATTACTCAAGCTGAAAATGACCAAGCCTTTTGTAATGTAATTCTAAAGCAAAATGTTCTTAAACTAAGCCCACAGAAGACCATACAAACTATGGAGTCATACTGAGACAAAGAACCAGACTATTAAGAGAATATTATTTCCCTCCAGAGTTATGCCTATTAGGTGGTATTTTTGGTTGGTGGTTAAAACAATTTTAGTGTATAATTAAAACTATAGCTATTAAGAAGCTGCATTTCAAGTTCTGAAGTATTGTTCATAGGGGTCTACATTTTAAGCTATTCCAGGAAACCAAACACACTCTAAGACATCTGTGCTAGGACACTATACTTGAGTTGTTAATTTTTAAAGGTCTACAACAGATAATAACTGAAAGATTACATTGGCACCAAAAATCCAGAATGACAGTGACAAGCACATGGGACTTGAAATAAATGCCCAAAATCAAAGTGACAGATATATATAAATTCTAGTAATTTAATGTAGAAGGTAGCAAGAACCTGAACTGCTCCAGCCATTGTCTCTTTATATAATCTATTCACACAGAAGATCGCACAATCTGAAAGCTATTATCACAAGGGCAAAACTGTAGCATCATGACCACCTGCCTCATCATCTCATCTCTGGGCCTAGTGCCCAGAGTGATAATTTTTGACTATTCGTTTCTGTGAAATGTCCTGAAAAATCTGAACTGTACAGAGGGTTTACCTGCCAACTTAAGCTAGCTCTTGAACAATATCTACGAACTGTGGGTTTCTGCTGTCATCTCCCTCTTTTGCACACCCTACTTTCCTTTCTACTATGCTCTATTTTCTTTCTACCAAACTCTCTCTGCACTGGTAAGCTGAATGACCTCAACTACTATATTGGATACCACTCTAAATCCTACAAAGGAGAATAAGAATCTGTGCAGCAGTCATCCTTTTAAAACAACAAGGTTCCTTAGTCAAAGCGACCAGCAGAGCTGCTTTTACAAACGCTTGTATCCAAGGACAGAGGATCACACTCCAACAGTAGGAACAATTCTAGTTTTAGCTCTATTAAAACATGCCACCTTTCCCCAAATGTCTGTTTTCTATCCTCAAGTATCTATTTACAAACTGTCAAACAGGTTTATCTTCCTTTAAAAAAAAATAAAAAGAAAAAAAGAACATTATTTTTTTTTCCCCGTACAAAAGCTAGTTAGAAATGGCTGTGGCCATGCAACTGAGATGACAGACATCATTACTTAAAGTCACTCAAGTTTAACTGTTGCTTGTTGCATACTATCAGAACAAAATCGACTCTTCGGGACTATCTTTTCATGTACAATTAGCATAACTGACAACTCTTCACATTAATCGTTCTCGTATTAATAGTTCTCACTATAAAAACCAGCAATGTGCAAAAACACACCTCCATAACATTGCAATTTTTACCATCCCCTCCGGATCACCTGGCGTTTTCCTTCCTCTTTAGGTTCGAGTGTTTCCTACAGCATTCTCTCATATACAACTCAGTTTTTCAGCCCTTCTCTTTCTTTTCCCATACATCTTAACAACCATCCATCAAAATCTCTTCCTTAATAGCATAAAGCCAATTGTAGCTCATGAATGTACAGTGTGGAGTAAAGACTGAGCTGAGTTGCTGAGCACGTTGCTGAGCAGAAGTTAAAATACACACTTTTGTATGGTTGTGTCTGACCTAGAAGAGGGAAGCCCAGTTCGGCAGACAGAGTTGTAGGGAGTACAGTTATCTAGATAGCAAACGAAAAAGGTAAGAGGAAAAGCTAGTAAGAACAACAGCAGAACGGGACAAGGGAACTCTGTCTTAGAGATCTTGAGAGGATGATGAGAACCATTATGTGTGTGTGTTGCAATTATACATGAAAGACATACAGGGAAACACAGGTAAAACAGTATAAAGCCCCAAAGGAGAAAACATTAGCTTTCTGTCTGTAAAAACACATGAATAATAATGTTATACAAGAAAATCAACAGAGCTATGGAGAACTTCCACATCAAAACTACACATATAACACAAAGTTTTTTGTCTTGCTTATTTTCCAAAATAATGTTCAAATTCCAGCATTTTCCAATTTTGAAGTCACAAAAGCCATGCAAAACAGACTGAAAAAAGAAGAAATGTGAGTTCAAAAATTCTCCAGTAAATCCAGCAGTTCAACTCTTTAAAAATCCTTTTAATTTATATTCCTCTTCTCTATTGAACAAAATTTCCCACTGTTAAGCCAGTTAATACAACTATTTCAAATATAATGGGTACTCAGATTTCTTAAAATTTCATGCCTACGTTCCAAAACATATTTTTAACTACCTGTTCACCCACATGTTGTTATTGCAATACTTTCTCACTTATTCAAAATTAGCAGAGGTGACAAAGTTTTTTAGAGTAAGAAAATGTGATTCTCATCCCCACTTCTGTAAAATAATACCAGTTTTCATCTGCTGTCAGTAATTCTGAAAATAATGCTGACAAGAGGCAAAACGTTACTAAAACTGGTATTTCTATTATTCAATATTGTCTAGTTTGTAGAGATCAGCTAGAAATTTTCCTTAATTAACATAACACTGTTTGATATTAAATTGTCCTACCTGGATCAAGATTTCCCGCAAAACCTGTAAAGAAGCTTTGCCTTTGAAGTCACTCTGAGTAAAGCAGCATATTCTTAACAGGATGCCACAAGTTTACAATTCATTTTTGTAAACCAGATTAAAACTAATTTCTTAGTTTTCAGTCTTACCTCACTACTAAACATCAGAATCCTCTGTTTTTTCAGGCAATTTTATTGATGTTTATGCACATACTTAAATACGCGGAGCTATTCCAAATACAAGTGTTTATCTCAGCCTAATCAAAGCTGTTAATATATATAAGGTGAAATTTTAAGTTTTCAACATTTTATCCACATCACTCTCTCTCCACCTCCACTTTATAGCTGTGTAATCGTACTCTGGAGCTGCAAAGCTGAGAACTAATCATAGGTCTCTCTTGAGAGGTGTACCTTGGTAGAACTTACTACACTGACTTTCCCACATCTTCCAGGAAGCTATAACAGCTTTTACAGGCAAAAAGGAGCCTGAAATCTATGTATCAAGAGAAATTGGTGCCAACTGAGAAATTTTTACTGAATTCCAAATACTGCTGCTAAAAGAACAGATAGCAATGCTACTATGGCTAACCCTAAAAGAAGATGAATAACACAAAGGGTAAACTAAGCTGAGTTTATCATACGAAATTGTATTATTCTCCTTGCCCAATACTTGACCTTTTTTACGGCTCAAGAGGATGATAACCAGTTTGTGATGGCCATTTCTGATAAGTACCAGTGCAGAAGCAGCTCTTCAGAGGAGAACTTGAGCACAGTGGGCAAAAGAAACGTCACAAGCCTTGAAACTACTAATCAGTAATTCTGCAGAAAGTCAAAACTATCCATTCTCTTTTTTAGTATTAAAATAGATTAGTTTATTGCAGCCACTTAACATATCTCAATGAAGTGCCATAATGTTCTCTTTTCTAATGAATGCTAAATTATTTTCCCCAATAATAACAATGTGCCTTATCCTTAAGTTTTTACCTGACATTTAGGCTTACTAGAATTTAGACTTTAGAAGCATGTAAGTTACTTGCAGTGGTGTCTGTATAAAAGGTAGTTCACTATTTTCTGGGAGTTACATGGTTTGATAGAATAAAGCACTGATCTATTATGGACTTCAAAATTACATTCTCATTTAACTTCTTTAAAATATGTAAGTATTTCAAATACTTAGGAGACTTACCTGAGGTGGAAAATACATTGCCATTTCATTTCACTTTCTAGTTCTGCACACTAGCACTCAGTTCTGCAATATTTTTATAATTTTTCTGTGGACTGGCACATGAAAACACCCACTTCAGTCAAAGAATAATTTTCAATCATGTCGAAGCAAAGTGTAGTTCAAGTGCATAGATGAGTAATCGTATCTGACTACTGCATGACTCTTCTTTTTTGCTGTTCTTCCTCCCTCCTCTCCGCCCCCCTTTTTTTTAAAAAAAAAAAATAAAAATCTATTTCCTGCACTTCTGTCAGACAAACTGGATGTTTTTAAGGATAATATGTGAACTGTATTTTTCTAGTAATAATTTTGCAACATACACTGTATTTTCAATATTGTTTGATTTCTGTTCTTATAAAAAAAATTAGGGCACCAAGCTACATGTCGTAACTTTTGTACAACTTTCATTGTGTAAAGTCACACTTAGAAGACATTAAAAAAAAAAAAAAAAAAAAAAAAAAA
>VXBW01002687.1:18141-74397 GCA_013400375.1 Thinocorus orbignyianus
AAAGAAAAAAAGGAACAAAAAACTACACAAAGCTAAAGCACCAAGAAGTAGGTGCATCTTTGTATGTTTTCACCATTCTCCAAAATCATCCACAGTAGACGACACTGACTTATGTCTTGGAGTATTTCCGAAGGTGGATCACAAAGTCCTTATGGTTATGAATACATAGATTTGCAAATTCTTACAGAGGAGGAGGGTGGAACTAATGCCCTCTTAGTTTTACTGCTTTCCAGTGTGAATGTTCAATGGAACTTTTCAGTTGCTAACCAATTCATCTTAGTATTTATTTATCGTTCTTTATGGGGCAAGGCTTCCCCTCCCCCGCCTTCTAATTGTGGGGATTTATATTTGAAATAAAACTTATTATTTAATCAGTGAAGAAAAACAGCTGCAGACAAGATAAAGCGTGACAGTCTCGTACAGAGCACAGATTGTACCTAATACAACTAACAAATAGAGGAGCGGGGTGACATCATAACAGACATTATTTCTAAATCTGGGCTGCCTGACTGAATGGTGAACTAGAAATTATCCAAAATTAAAACAGGAACATTTGCAGAAAAGTAATTTCCAGTGATGATGATGAGGACAGAAGTTTAAATGAAAGAAAAAAAATGTTGGTCTTTACTTACACAACATCAAGAAAGTGTCAGCTCGTCAATCAATTAATTTCACACACATCCAGCCCTTTATAATCCTTTCAATGAAAATATAATTATATAATTTTTTAATTATAGAATATTATAAACTTACAAAATAGGGTAACCCTGCCGTATAAGTAGCATATACTTAAAACTACTATACCATGTCTTAAAGTATGTTTCTATCATATTAGCCATGTGAATGTGAAAGAGATTCACCACTACATTTTGTAGTGCACAGTCTGAAATTTTATGAGCATATTCAAATTTTAGAAATAGATGTTTTGAGAACACTTAAATTATTAATATTTTGTACACAGATGTAAAGTTGCCTCCACTCCTGTGAAGGAAGCACAGATACTCCCACTGGAAAAAGAAACTTTTAAATGTTATTTCAACATGTGTACCTGCATGGCTTATCCTGCAGCTTTTTTGTGCATCTACTATGCTACATCTCTGAAAAGTAATGAGAAAAACAAATCCTTCAGATCTATTGAACACTACACACTTATATAGCAGATCAACATAAATGTTATTTACCATCACTATTTACCTGTGACCTATTTCCCCTGACAATGTGCTAAGCAGCCACCTGGTACTTCCAAATTCTTTAAAATATCCTAAATACTTATATTTCATTTTTATTTTCTTTGAAAATAACACTATTGTGGTTTTAAAAGCTAATGATCTGGTATTCCCTTAAAATTTTTGCAGCTTCATACACTCACTGAGATTTGTGTTCTCATTAAAGGACATGTGTATACAAATACACATAAATTCCATGTTCCTATATCCATTCCCAAATAAACCTGCAAGTATGATAGCAAGCAGTCAACAAATAATCTCTATATTCAGCTGAAGTCCAACTGAACTCAAGTCTACTTCATTAACCAAAAGACAGCCTTTGTCCTCATCCTCCTGGCTAAAGGCATTTGCATGAATAAAATATTTTATATAGCCAGTTTGCCAAAGGTCAGTACACAAGTACCAGTCTAGGGTGTAGAACAGAATACAATAGTTCAGTTGGAAGCAATCTACAACTATCATCTAGTCCATCTGTGTATATTCACTATCACAATTGACAGATCAAAGATAAACCCTCTTAATCTAAGCAACATTTAAGTTTTCTCAAATTACACTTTTACACATGGAAAACCCAATCACTTTTCTTCATCTCTTAGTCAAAAACTTTTTCCAGTTCAAATTCCTACAACACTAGGCTAACCTTCCTCAATTGAAAGGTGGAGAATGTAGCCCCTGTCAGGAGATAATATTTGTAAAGAATTGAAAATCAAAAAGAAATAAAATGCAGGTGACAAAACACAAGCAAACACTTTTTCAAATTTTCTCTTTAGTACAACAAGCTAGTTCACAGGAAATGGAGCAAGACAATCTTTTCATTACAATTCACATGTACCTTGGCATATGAAACATAATCCTCTTGAATTACTTTTAAAAAAGCAATCACGCCATTAAAATTTACCTGTGCACTGAAGGGACAGAGTTCACCACTATCACAGGGTGAGGAGAAAGCTGGCTAAATCACAGCTGTAGTATTTTTTCTGCTGTGTCTACTTTTTGAAAAGACTCTCAGCCCTTTCAGAACTTGCTCTAGTGCACGATTTAGTGGAGTGTTGAGCAAGCGGCTGAAGCTCTGTACCAATAGCTTGAAGACCTGTGCCCAACAGGACTGTTTCTAGATACAAAATGTTGGAGCAGGAGAAAGAGCTACGCTCCCAGCACTTGTTTTCTTCTTCTTTGACTAGGCTATTCATAGCATGGGAAGCCTCAGAAATGACAGCAGAAAGAAAAACAATGTTCAGATTTTCACAAACTAGAAAAGCCCTCGAGTGGCTACAATGGGCTTTTATTATTTGGGAACAGAAAATCAGCTTTCTCTGTTTCCAGGTAACAGGAGATATTCTGCCAGGTCCCAGTGAAATCTGGAGGGAATCAATTAATCCCCTTTTTAACCACAGCTTTGTGATCAACCACTAAGAAGTGAACGACCAGACTTCCTAACTCCCAAAGGGAATGTATCCACTAGTCTTTTAATCTCAACCCTTTCTGCACAGGTAAAAAACAAAATCATATCCCAATTCATTGTGGGGTGTGTGTGTAGGGGGGTGAGGGTACAGGTAAGTATCTTGCAGTTAGGACAAAAGAAGATACATGCAAACATTTGAATTATGAGCTAAGACATAAAGAGTACCAAGTATAATTACAATAGAAAAAAATGAAACTCACAGGAGTAAGGGCTAAGCGACATTAAGCTTAACTGCTAAACTCAATGTTTAACTCTCCACACTCACAGCCCCAGAAATATATTTGGACTTCTATTGCCCCATTTGTGTATACATACAGAGCAGGGGAAAAAAATGCATTCTCTTTCTAGAAGTAAAAGCAAATAGGATACTTCATCAATTCAGACTTGAGAAATTTACATTTATTTGTAAAATCAGTTAATTTTCTATATATATACAAATGTTAAAACTTTAGTCTCAATTAGAAACACTCTTTTTCTACATATATGTAGTGCATATATATATATACAAACACCTGCAATAACATTTTACAAATAAAGGGAAACAAACTAAAACTTTTTTGAAAATAAACTGCCATACAGGAAAAAATAGCCCCATTTGTAAGCACTGAAATTTTAATCAATAACAAGACACTACAAAATTGTTTGTCCATAGTTATTAAGAACACTGGAAAAAGACACACCACAGCATTAGTAAAGCCTATTCATTTCATTTTGCAGCAAAAGAGAGCAGCCTTTGAAGTCCAATAACCATCACAGATTCTAAAATAAAGGGGGATTATTAGCATTACCTAATTCAGGGTCTGGGCTGTTTTTTTTTTCTTGTTACTCCTAACAGGGTTCAATAACTGTTTTCAGGATAACATAGGGGTGACGAAACCTGAGCTAGCTTTCTCAAGTAGCATCCAGTAAAACTTTTTGTCATGGACATGCTACCCATGGGCACAGATCACAATGAATTTAATGTATCTTTCCTACCCTGAGAACTTGCTATGATAGATGAAAACTTGTGGTTACGAACTAAATGGACTTAGTAAACTTTCATATGTAAGGCTAAATCATAAATGAGTAACCTGCGCGTATGTCCCTCTATATATATGTGTTTGTATAGATTTGATAAATGGAAGTATTAGTGATCTGAGCATGATGCAAATTGTATGCAATAAAGGGTGGAGTGTACTGGTTTGAGACAAAACAGAATCAACTTTCTGTTCAATAAAATTATTTTCTGGCTAGGTCTCTTCTAACTTTCTGAAATTAACCGTATATTATGGAGAAAACTGCTCATTCTCAGAGTGATAAGACCAACATTTGTACTTCATGCCAAGGAATTGTATGCAGAGAGGATCTTGCTTATATTTACTGCTATAATAACCAAGGTCAGTTAATCTCATTATTTGCCTCACTGGTGAGCTGGAAACAGAAAAGCATAGAGGTGTCGCACCTGTGGGGATGAGTGAACAGGACAGGTGGTCCAAAACTGACCACCAGGGTGTTCCATCCCATATGCTCCATGCTCAGTATAAAAGCTGAGGGATCAAAGGGTTAGCCCTCCTTCTTCAACGGCCAGTATCTGAGGAGGACCCTGTCTGTTCATCTGCCTTTGATCCCAATCCACACATTCCTGATTCCACATCTGGAATCCGGTTCCCATCTGTTGCTGAGTCCAGTGTGGGACTTCCCCAGTGATGGCTGGCAGTTTTGTATATATTGTGTCTATTTCACTATTTCCTTTTTATTTTATTATTAGTACTTCATTAAAGTAGTTTAGTTCCTTCTAAACTCTTAAATCTCTTTAGCTTTCCTCCACCTCTCCTTGGAGTGAGAGGTGTGGGAGAGCATCTGTCATGGGCCAATTTGGCCTAAACGACGACCATATCCTTCTGGATGACTCAACTGATGTGCTTAATTTTCTCCATTGAGGAAATAGACCCCAGAATGGAACATCAGAAGTCCGATAACATCTTAAATCATGCTTCTCTTAGAGCCACAGAGTAGAGTAGCGCCCCTGTGGTGCTTGTGGCATGGCTAGAAACAGCTCTCAGCACCTGTGGCTGCATAGCTGTACAGGCACACCTTTAACTAAGCCCTTACTACTTGCCTGAAGACAGCGACAACTAACAAAGCAGCTGCATTTTCATAGTCTATACTAGTCTTACAAAACAAATTTTCTATATTTAATTTGTTTCAGGATGATTATTTATCAAGAACTGATAAATGGAGTTACGTTTCACTGTAAATAACCCTTACTTATTCCTAGCAGAAGTTGATCACAAAGAAGCCCCAAAAAATTTTTCAGCTCCCCCATGAGAAAAATCCACACTTTTACTACCAGTAGAATACTTACCATGGTTAGTATTGTTTTACTCTGTTATTCAGCTATGTCTGAAGAGCTGTCGGCCAGAAAAATGGATGCACATCAAATACAGGTTAGCCAAGAAAGGGAATGACTGAGGCAGTGTTAGGCATGATTTAAGGTACTTGGAAGTAGTAACATCGTATGGCAATAAGTAACTCTAATAGACTGGGTTTCCAGTGGCTGCAGCTAGCATATAACAGGAAAAACCCAGCATTTATAGCCCCACTGAGATGAGTAACAAGCTTTCCTCTACCCACGATAGATTTGTTTTCTGCATTATTTTTTCTTCTGTTATTTTTATGTCAGATCAAACAGAATATTGCACGGATACATGTGTCATATTAATGCATCTAGTCCATTTTTTCATTGTATATACACGTGATAAACTTAGAGTGACCTCAAAAGTCACCTAGGAAACTTTCACAGTCAGCATATCACTGATGATTTCTCTGGTTTGTACATCCTTCTATCTGCTTATAAATATTTCTTTCTCTAGATCCGTCTTGTTTATACAGAGGGTTACAGTGCCAAAAGTATTCTGTATATCCCCACATAAAACTGTGAAAAGAATACTGTATCAAACTCACAACTTCATGGTATTTTCATCAAAACCTATATAGACAAATAGTTTTCCAATGAGGTAGTGCTTTTTACATGTATTTGACAACACCGTTTATAAGTAATGGCTTTATTAATGGCTTATTCTTTGTAAGTAATGACTATATTTTAGTTGTCATGCATACATGCAACAGCTAATAAATAAAGAAAAAAATTCTTATACGCACAATATTACTCTAATAGCAACATTGAATCTAAAGAGTAGCATTTCATCTCTGAGCCTTACTTTAGCATATTGAAGACTATGTGTACAGTAAGTGGGGAAGATTAGGTAATTACTAGTCCTTGGTTAGAAAACTGTCACTTCTCTGGGCTTTCTGAACAGTGCTGCTGAAAAAGACACACAAATTTTCTTTTGTTTTTCTTTTGCTTGTTGCAGGAACTCAGGGATGGTCAAGATTTCCTATTTGGGCAGAAGGCAAGAAACCTAACAACATGGGTTATCAAAATGGAGTCAGAATATGTCAAGTTGGAAGGGAAATCATAAAGATCATCTAGTCCAAGACCCTGCTCCTTGCAAGACGACCTAAAACAACCATATGACAAAGGGCGTCATCCAGACACCTCTTGAACTCTGACAGGCTTGGTGCCATGACCACTTCCCTGGGGAGTCTGTTCCAGCAACCAACCACCCTCTCAGTCAAGAACCTTTCCCTAATATCCAATCTCAACTTCCCCTAATGCAGCTTCTCCATTCCCTCATATCCTATCACTAGTCACCAGAGAGAAGAGATCAGCACCTCCCCCTTTGTTGTCCTCCCATGGGGAAGTTGCAGACTGTGATGAGGGCACCCCTCGGACTTTGTTTGTCCAAGCTGAACAAGCCAAGTGACCTCAGCTGCTCCTCATAAGTTTTGCCTTGGAGGCTTTTCATCATCTTGGTGGCCCTCCTCTGGACATACTCCAATAAACATAAATGAAAAATGTAGATAACTTGTCCTTTAAGTTGCTACAGGGACTAAAAATAAGTGGTGTTTATAAAGAATAAACAAATCAACTGAAATAACAGCCATAGGCAGAAGAGTAGATATGGAGAAAAACCAGAGATATTGATCTGAGTTCTGATATTTAAATCGTAACTTCACACACAGCTTGCTGGTGTCCAGGAATCATTGCATCTGACTATTTTTCATTCAAACCAAGGTCAATGACAGCATGCATACACTCATAAGTAGAAAAGTTCATGACACTCACGAGGGCAAGGGGCTACAGGGAAGATAATTCTTCCTCTTTCTATATGTTGATCTTGACTAAGCTGAACATGGTATCAGTACTATCGTGTCCCTCAACTTGGCATGGCAATATCATCACCCTCCTATGTGAAATAAATAATTATATTTATCTTATTCTGTGAAATAAATATTTGCCTCAATCAATTTTACAAAAAAAATAATTGGTTTGCAATGTTAATATAGTCTGAAAGTTATTTAAAAAAATTAATACAGATTTAAAAGGAGTAATGAGTTGCAAGGATTTTTTTCTTCAGTGGGTTTTGGTTACATCAAAAATCATAGAAGAGCTCAAAGGGCTTACTACCACCATATGCATTGATGCTCTTTGCATAACACAACTGTGATTCAGTACTTTTTTTAATTACAAATTCAGAGATTATAATGAATATATTCTTTTATAACCATTTCCTGTTTCATATTCCAACTTTAAAAGACATCAGAACTGATGTGACATCATATTGATTTTAATCTGAGTTTGGCTTCAGGCTTTCTATCATATTTTCAGAATTCATTATAAATAATGATTGGTTTGAGTGTGCATTACATGTGCTTTATGATGGCTAGAGTTAATGGGACTTGGAGCTATTTTAGTTCCTATTATCTTGCTTATCCTGGAGGTTTCTGTCCTCAGGCAATCAAGATAAAGAGGTATTTTGGTCCTCAGAGGGCATTGTTCTTGTAAAAAGGAAGCTATCAATGATGATGATATTGCAAACATGCACAAAGAACCTATCACCGTAATGACTGTGCCTATTTTTTGAAACTTAAAAGTAAATGCAAAAATATGTTTTCAGATTTGAAGACTGATTACTAGTTTTTCTCCTTCCCTTTTGTCATTACAGTATTCCATATGAGTGCAAACAGTCCAACGGACTACAAACAGAGACATACTTGTCAAGCCTTTCACAATAGATGGCAAACAGATCTGTTGTATTCTGAGCATTGAATAACTGCCAGCGTAGAAAGAATATAACAGATAAAAAGATGCTTGCTATTCTCTTTTGCTAGCAATCAGAAGACTAGTAACTCTGTTAGGCATTTCAACTAAGCTTCAGACTAATCTACATATTTAAGCCCACAGAGATACAGTTGTACAGATTGCTACTGTCAGAGAACAGCATCAGCAACTGTGGAACAATCCACATTTCAGAAACACATTATTTTTTTTATTTTTATTTTTTCTAGGTGACAGTAACACTGACAGATAAATCTGTTCTTACAACAGCTATTGCCCTCAAGTTTCTTTGCCACAGTGACAAGGCTTTTGAGAAGTATAGCAGTTTGCCAGTCACTTCAAATAGCTCTCTGGCGATTATTAAAGCTTGCATTTTATCTCGGGTTAATTTAAAATAGGAAAAATACAATGAACAACAAACATCTGGAAGTCACTTGGAAATGGATAAATCTGACCAATCAATTATATCTCTGGAGGTGCTGAACATCTCCTAAAGAAGTCTGTCTATCTACAGAGAGATCCAGGACAATACATTCCTCACTTAGGAAATCTAATTTAATACTTGCATTTAGGGGCACTGAAACTGGGCCAGGTAGGTAATAACTATGAAGGAAGCACTGGATGCAACTACTCACAATATGAACCAAAAGGCATTATTCCTTGAACTCTTTCAGTAGTTTCATAGGTTTGAGTGAGCGTTGAATAGGAGGGACAATAGGAATAAATTTTGCATGTTTCACCCCAGACAAACCTTCTGCCTCTTCTCATCTTTCCCAAAGGAACAAGCAGAATAATCAGGGTTCCTATGTCTTTGGTCAGCATGTCCGGTGTTTTCTGATCACAGGTAATAAGACCCTTTAAATCCAGGCTGCCTGATCTTGATTATAAGCATGTATGTTTTTTCTACACTTGAAATATATGAAATTTGTGCCCTGTGAAACTGAAGATAGGATAATGCTGAGTGTGAAACAGCAGCTACTGAAATGTCATAATTTATTTTTTTCCTACAAAGGTAGACTAAGGAAGAAAGAATGGTATTAAAAACAAGATCAAGGAACGTTTGTGCATGCTTTGTACTAACAGTTTCTCAGCAGAATTTATAGTTTCATGAAAAAGACAGTTTGGAAAATACAGACACATATACATAATATGCCTATGTATATATAGAACAGATAGACTGTAAGACCATAAATATACCATCCATGCTTTACTTCCTCCAGTTTTATAAAACAAAGAAGAGATTTTCAAAAGGAAGTTAAAAGAATAAAAGATCTCATACTTAGGTAATGATTTATAAATATTATATTCCTGTACAAAATGAAACAGAATCTACAGAATAATACGGTCAACTATTTCCATGGTTTTTCATACCCTTAGGTTAAATGCTGAGATACTACGTTACATGCAAAATAAACAGCAAGTAAATAAAGTACTTTTTCCCCTCAAACTGCAATACTTCAAAATTAGGAAAACAGTCCTCACACCACTAAAAATTTTGTTAACAAACAAATCTTTTTGTCCTCATTCAAGTAAAATTTCTGGTAGTTTAATATATATAGCCATCACACAAAATATTTAGGTAAGGTGGGACTAAAATGATCCAAAAGAAGAATCTTGAAAAACTGATAGTAAAGTAGTCAGGGGGCAGAGCAATCAAATTGAATGCTCTGATAAAAAATAAGAAAATACAACAAAACATGTTCAAACAGGCTCAAAAAGAACTGAGGACAGTACACACGAGTAATAGAAACTGACTATTATTAACCAGCCATGTATGTATCCATATACCTGAGGAAAATAGACCTCATGTGAACTGAAAGAGATCAAGTAAATTATTACCGAAGAAAACACAAACCTGGTAGTCATGGTGCTCTCCACTTTTTTATGTCAGAGCTGCAAAAGAAACTTTCATTTACTGATTTTCAGTCACATCAGTTCAGTACACAACCTCTTCACATACTACCTAATTTCCCCCTTGACTGAAACCATTGCTGATAGACATTAGAGCCCTCTGAGATATTTGGAAGATGTTGCTGTACATTATAACAAACACCCCCACTCTAATTAATTTTCAAATCTTTTTTTTTTTTTCCAAGATAGAAAAATTGTCTCTGATGGGTATATTAACTCATGGATCAAAGGAGCATTTTGAAGTTCTATGTTTAGTTACTAGAGGCAATGGAAAATGAAAAATAGCAGTTATAAATATTCACTCAAATGTAATAATTTTCTTACTTAGAGTTTTTAACTCTATTACTACCCTTTCCATTGTTTAAAATCTCTAAGCAATTCTTTGGATCTGATCATGCTGGGCAGTGTAAATACAGTATTAAATTTTCTGCGACACATCTACCTGTGAGTGAACACTGTTGTGCCCACAGATGCTCCTTTGAAGTTTCAACTGAAAAATCCAATTGCATGCATTCCTCTGATACTGATATTGCCATAGTTAACATTACAGATGTAGTTCATGCAACATGATTGTGGACCTGCTCTTCTAAGCTGTTTCCAAATGAATACTTTCTTTTTGATGTTTTAAGATTAACAGCAACATCTGACCAAAGAACATAACATCACCTTACATGAATGTCCCAGGAAATTGCAGAAAACTTCTGACTATTTTATTTCTCAAAACATTTTATCTGCCTTTCCAATTACTGTGTTGTTTTCACAATACTGGCACCAGTGCTGCTTCTATTTAGGTTAAATATTATGGAATAGGGAGGAGATATTAATGGTTCCATCAACAATGAAAGTGAAATAATTTGCCATGTTTTAGAGCTGCATTATAATGTGTAATAGACTTTTTAATAACATGAAATGAGACTGATTTATAAATCTCTAGAATGACATCTGAAAAGGACTTAGATAGGCTGGTAAAAAACAAATGGCAACTAATGTATCTTTCATGTTGGCTATGGCAGTGATTTACTGTGTTGTCTGCAATGCTAAATATACATCATAAATCCCTCCAACAGAAGCCTTATTATATTCATCCATCTCTTCCCTATGAGCCAACAATTTCTTCTTTCATAAGCTTTATTGTATAAAAAGGAACTCATTATATAAAATAAAATGCAGGCTAAAGCCAGCGATCTTACATTAACCTAATGAGAACTTTATCTAAAGAACGCATACTGGAGATACCCCGTGGTTATGTTATTGTTAAAGACTATTTATCGAATGACAGTGGGCAAGCTCTTTTTGTGGAAGATAAAATGATACCGAGCTCTTTATAAGCCAACATCGACTGATCAGTTTTCTGCTTCAGTATAAGCTACTGTATACAGTCTATTTCATAAAAGGAATTGGAAAGAAAGATCTCAACAGTTAGTAAAAGAACTTGACTATACAGAGGGATCATTTGAGACAATATGAAGCAACTAGAAAAGAAAAGCAAATGGAAGTGTAATGAACAATTAACATTCATGCGAAGAAGGTCTTCTTTCAGTCTGTTGACAACGAAAATTCAGAGATTCAGACCATTGAAGTCCAGATTTGGTGTTTTTGAAGAACCCCTTCCACTGTTTAACACGTGGGCCATAAGGCACTATGATGAGGACATGTTTTCATTTACAGCGAGCTCTCACCACTTAATATCCTGTGAAGACAATTTCCTCAGTCATTGGAAGAATGAATCCAGAACTAATTTTACTCGTATAACTATGAAAACAACTATTTCAGCAGCAGAAACAATAACTAAATTTCCTTTGTAGCATGGGTTCCTGGATCACTAACTAGAGCATCTCTTTCCCTTCAATTTCTTGACAGGGGAAAGAGATGTTTTACTATTCTCCACTCTGAAGTTAAAAAGTAAATTACCACAAGATATGCAAGTAGACATCAGAAATAAATTCATCTGCCTTCATACTCTTATGCAAAACACAAAATTGTGCGGATGCAACTTTGCAACCAGATGACTGTCCGCTGATAGTGCTGAAAAGTAAAGGCAGTGAGGAGAAGGTATTAACCTCAGCAATATGAACTGGACATTTGGCAATAGGGATGTCAGAGAGAAACTACAATCAATGATGTGTCACCAAGACAAGTGAGAGACGAGTAAGTCATGACAGAAGTTAGGAGGAGTGGTGCTCATCAAATAATGGAATTTCAGGCATGCAATTAAAGAAAAATATTAGCTACCTTCTTCTTTTCATGTACTCACAGTATCTAAAGAATGAGATCCTACATTCCTGGTTCAAATCTGTACTACCTATCTGTCTTTTCCATTGAGTCCCTTAGGCTTGAGGTGTCTGGCAATGGTCTCCATTGCTAGGGTGACTGCTTTTGGTGATTTTTCAGAAGAATGCAGTACAACTGACTTCACTTGCTTGGTAATATATACTTCTATAGGATTTTGGAATAAAAAATGGATGACCAATAACTTGTTTGTGGCCTTTTAATCTCATCACACTTTTTGCAGAAAAATTACAAAGTCAAAAGATGTCTACATGTATCATTCACAAAATGAAAAATCCTTTGCTTATCTTTTAAATTATTCCACATCTGTTTTGTAAGGAAAAATCAAATATTTTACTGAATGACAGGTTTCAAATTTACTTTTAACTACATGTGACTAAGAGTTATTGGAAGGGAGGTTTGATTGCTACACTGCAGAATACTTTCACTTTGTTAATGGAAAACAAAGCTAATGATGTTCTCAGCTGCGACAGCAAGGCAATGGCTTTGTTCATTAAAATGGTTTCTTATTAGATCATGAAAACAAACTCCAATCCTAGTGTTTTGCCTATCTGTATCTGACTTTGGGTTTTTCATATTCATTTATTTATTTTTAATAGAAACTACCTCCAGAAGGTGGTTCGTTGTGATTCTTTTTTTTTTCCTAAATGAAAGATAAAGACATCTGATCACCACAGTTCCTGAGGTCTAGAGAAATATTATGGGACATTTCCTCTTCTTAAAAATGGTCTACATTTCTTTAGAAATTTAATTAGCTTTCTCCATATCTTTGCTATCTTCTCTTTTTTTCTTTCTTTTGTGGGTGGGGTGCAGGAAAGGACACCAAAACATAGTAATTCTTATAATTCATCTTTCTACTCATCCCTATTTTTCCTTCTAACGTTTTTTTTCCCACTTCTTACAGCATTAGTACATTTTCACAAATGGGTTCTGAATGGATTTAAACCATGGTCTTTCCGTAGTTTCCTATATAACTCATTTTTTCACATTGCTTTTTTATTTCTCTTTATGTTACGTTCTCTGAATCATGAAGACTACACACTGATACTAAATATCAAAAGCGTACATTATTCCTATTTTCTAAAGTAGCTAAACAAAACAATTGTAGTTTTGCCTTGTCCCTGAATAAAAGGAAGGAATCCAGCAATTAGTAGGTCCCAAATTTCTATTTTCTGTGGCATAAATACATACTCAAACTTTATATGTGCAGTTGAAATTTTTAATAGAGATGATTGATCCCAATTCACGCAAGCAAAATGACGTATATTGGCAACACACATATCAATCACATCTATTTTTTGTCTCCTATTCTGCTTTTATATCTGCCTACATTATAACACAGTGTTATGATAAAAGCCTTGCAAACCTTCTCCCCTTAAGCCTGCACTGTTTATAGGACACATTTCATACAGACACTTTTTTTTTCCCCCAGTCTTTTTTCTCCTTGTATTGCTACAAAACTGGCACTAAAAGGCATATAAAAGGTTGAGTACTACAATATCCAGCTTTCGGTTGCTGTTCAATCTGACCTTCCCAACATTCTGCCAAAAAAAAAAAATATTTCAAGCAACCCTCAAAATCCTTAGCTTTATACTAGACATGATATCATTTTATTTGGCAATTGCTTCACCTGTATGTCTATCCATCTCTCTGCTATATTTCAAATAAATTATAAAACAAAGCAACTGTGCAATCTGCTGTGCCACAAATTACCAAAAAGTCTCAAAAGAGAGGTGAGGTGCAAAATTGCTACTGTTACTATTACAGCTATATGTTCAAGGCATCAATGCCCCAAAGGACTTAATAAGAACAGCAAACTTTATTATGCTTAAATGAATTTTGAAGGGGAGGAAATAAAGTATCTCATCTCCCAGAAAGAGGAAGATAAGATTGGAAGTAAGAATCAGAGTCATTTGCTTAAATACAAAGGACAAAACCCCCAAACAACCCTTAAGTCCAAGCACATAGATTATAAATAAACTGCACAGAAGTCAACAACATTATTCTAAGTATGTACTTCTTCACTGTCATTTGGCTCTCAAATCACCTCCCCTTGACTGCTTTCACTTACTGCAACTTTTTCTCCATAAATAAGAGACAACAATCACAGGGATCCTTCACATTTTATCACTTCCAAAGTTATGGGCACACCAGGGTCCTATTTCCTGACCACAGAACGTAAGACACTATTGTAAGATGTACACTAACATTCTAGGGAATGGGAAATTGATTAAGTAGTGCAAAACCAAAAGCACACATTTCCAACAGATGTGGGAATGTGTTAGTAATTTTGCCATTAAAATATGCTTGTTCTTTAATATCTACAGTCCTACTTCTTGTAAGTCTACAAGAGAGACGTGTATTTTTAGGTATCTCACAGGTTTTGAAGAAGATGGGAGCAAATAAACACATGCAATAGAAATCACATTAATAGTTTTCTCATTAGTGTTGTTATGTTGGCGTATCACATGCTCCAAATAGGATTAGTCTCACTTAACCTTAGGTACGTGCAGTACAGATGCTGACCATCTGAACCCCAGCTTCTTTGGTAGTCAATTGAAAAAGACAGATCCAGGGAACAATTCATCTCCTTCTATCGGACAATTTATCTAAATTTTGCCCTAAAAGTGTCTGTATCTCTCCATCCACTGTAAGGAAAACACAGCATTGCCATCCCGTGTCTATACTGACATTTATACTCACTAAAATGAGTTCTTACCCAGAAAGGTTAACATTTTTCCAGGATTTACCAGCTGTTTGTAAATCATTTTAAACAGCAAGAAAGAATCATCACAGCATGACCCCATCATCTGAACAGGAAAAATACAAAGTATTCCTATGCATCCACTAAAGCAACTATAGATAGTAATCTTTCTGCAATGACCTCCATGTGAAATATTCATTTACTTAAAGGTTTTATCAAAGAATTGCAACTAACTGGTAGATTTTTCATGAATAGGCAAGGAGTAGGATTATTTGCTCGAATAGAGAGTTCATCAGAAGGTGTAAAAGTACTTTTATGAATCTGCTTTTCACAACTTTCCTGTGAAAACGAGATTATGACAGTTTTACAGATGGGTACATTTAAGTACAGAAATATGAAATGTAAAGCCTAGCTAACCGGGCAAGTTATCAGCAAAGCTAGGTAAGTACCAATTTTCCTTTCTGTCCTGTTCTCTGAATGCTATGTGACACTGACTTTCTGGAAATGATACTTCACAAAACATATCTCTCTTTTAAGGGGGGAAAAAAACCAAACAAACAAACAAAAAAAAAAAACCCAAAACCAACCACCAAACAAACAAATAAAAAAAGGGCAGCCTTTTTCTCTTCCCAAGTTTAAGTTAAAAAGTTAAATGTGCATTCTTTAATATTTAAGAAATGGATTTATAACCAGTTCACCAAATTCATATGCTTTGAATATTCTCTCAAACTGATTCATAAAGCATGAGATAACTAATTCAATGACCTTAACTCCATGATGAATGTCCTAAATGTTATCAGTCATACCTTGGGCTGCAGGAGCTTTTCCACTCGAATAGCAAATATACTCTGCCTTTCTTCATGTTGGAGTGCTACCAGGAAAGAAAGAGTTGTCTGCTTGATTTGACTTCATAAGTCATTCATCAAAGAGCTCTGAATTTTTCCCCTCTCACTCTCATACTTTCCTTGGCAGTTCACAGGGCATTTGGGCTGGCTCATTAGAATAGGTTATGCCGGCAAAGCCTCACCTAGTCAAACTAAAGGATGTTGGGCTCTTCATGGCAAATACATTCTAGTGAAATATAACTTAAAACAAAACTATAAACCTTTCAAATTGTTGTCTGCAACTGGCAAAACATAGCCAGGGTATATTATTATATACTGTAATATCTAGTTATTTGGGTCTGGTTATTTTGTATTTTCCCATGCTGAGCAGATGCAAATCTGGCATAAAAGGTTGCAATGATTTTTTTATTTATTTATTTTTTTTTCCCATGGTGGTGCTCATTTACCTTTTTTAGTCTCAAACTAAAGAATCTCTCTTTTACCATGTCAGATTTCAAAAAAATTTATCCTACCTTTTAGTCTTTGCCAGCATAAAACTGTACAGAGGATGGGCAGAAATGTTTCTTTCTTTTTTTTTTTTTTAAAGAAAAGCAGTTTATAAGTAGTCTTAAACAAAAGTAAAAGCATATTCTTTAATTATTTTCATTCTTTACTTTACTTCTGAATAAATTTCATTTACAATTCAAAAGGGGACTGACAAAGTTATCTGCTGTCCTAGATCCATGCTCTAGAGAGTTCCACCTATTGAATTTTTATATGATCCAGAATTTGAGAAAACCAAATGGTATTAAAAAAATCATCTGCCAAATAAATAGAAAAATACTGAAAAAAAGAGCTTAAAGATTAAAATAAATTAAGAAAGCAATGACCTCAGATCTCATTAGCACAATTAGCTGGGAAAGAGCTGATAGAAAAAAATAATATTAGCTACTGAACTTTTTTGCTTCTTTATATAGACAGTTACATTTGAAGTCAATCAACAGAAATAATCCAGATGCTTATGAGTGAAGTTGCTTTATAGAAATAATATTATCCTTCTTTGTCTCTATTTGAATTATCTTTTTAAACACTTGAGATACCAATTATCTCTTTTGCATCTTGGAAAAGTTACAGATATTCTTTTATAATTTAAATCTGTGCAATCCCTTTAAAAAAAAAAAATAATGAAATAAAAGTAAAGAAGTTGTCCCAGAATATTTTAGTAGTTTAGTAATTTAGGAACACTTTTTTTTTCTTCTTGAAACTAACATTATTCACTCATAACTTTTTTCCTCTGTTCAGGAGTTATGGAGGCAAGAACGAGAGAGAACCACACATTCTTTAGTACTGTTTTTCACATATCTTCAAATGACTTCAGGGTTTAGATTGAGAATAATTTAAATGGTGAAACACTCAGCTGAGGATTAGTATCAAGAATTCTACATATCAGAAAAATGCAACTGTCCATCACAAGAGTAAAGCTCAGTCAGCAAGAGGACAAGTGACCCTGAGGCTGGTCTGAAAACTCACAGAACACCTAAGAACTACCACAAGCTTCGTCACCAAGATCAAGAAACAATATTTGATCTCCTTCTCAGAGCCACACAGCATAACTGAAACACGGAACCCAAACACCATGCAATTCTCTTCCCAGGAGAGAGAGAGGAAGGACAGATGGATGAACAGAAACCTGCATACAAAATATGTTTATCATGCTGTCATTCATTGTTTTGAGGAAAGGTGCTCATATATGAAAAGGAAGATTACAGAAGAGAAATCCTGTAGAAAAGAACAGATTTTTTTTTTTCCAGTAACCCCTCAGACACCCATTTAAACACACCCACTGAGAGACATCACCAGACTTGTATGCAGTTTGACCTTTCAAGTGCTGTAAGTCACCAACAGACAGATTAAGAAAATTTCAGATTTAACATATTTGATGTCTTACAGAAACAGTGTCCTACAGTTAATTTGTCAAAGAGGATAGTAATTACAGAGATGTTTCTTACATCATGGTTACTCTGCCAGATGAATTTCTCGGACACTTATCTTATTTGGAGTACATTTACTTGAAGCTTTATTTAAAGTGTTTCTTCTGACAGACTCTATCAGCAGAAGTGACTGTCATAACTATAGCTGGACTATAAAGGCTGTCTCCCAAAGAGCAATCCCTAAATCAATATTTACAAGTAAGCTACTAAAGGTCTCAGAAAAAGCCTATAATGCTGCAATATTGATGGGGGGAATATGTAATTGGCTCCCTTGAAAGCCTTATCAGATGACAAATATTAGTTCACATAAAATTGTCCAATTAGGAGGAAAGTAAGGAAAAGAATAATTTTCCCTAAGGTTTTTGCTTACGTTTTTTCTCCAGTTAAATATCACCAATACGACTATCATCGGCAATTATTACTGAGGTAACTCATGATCTCATTTTTTGAAAGAACATTTCAGCTTACAAAGCAAGGTTTCAGGATTGCTAAATAGTCTTTTTTCCAGGATTTTCCATTTTTTCTACCAATAAGGAGAAATTATTGGATTGCACCACAACAAAAATAACGTACATTCATGACTACACAAAGTGCAGGAGAAGGAAGAACAAAATACTTGATGTGGCACAACAGAGATGAATTTTAATTCATGTACACAGTCAGAGCTACAGGAGAATTTTTATGTGTGTATGAATAAAAGTACAATTTTAGACACAGAGGGTAATTTTTTTGATAGTCACAGTATCTGAATCAGTCATTCAAGTTATTCAATCATTTACAGCCATTGCTATTTGTCTGCACTGGAGGGTGAATATGAAGTACATAGACCCAGTTTTCCCTTCCCCCGTGCTTAAGTAGCCATTTATACAACTGTCATGATAAAAAACTTGACTTAAAAACTCGGTGCACAGGCAAAAATAACGGGTTTTGAAGTGCAAGTGAAGTTTTGTGAAAGTTAAAAAGTTTTTTAAAAACAACTTTTATGAAAAGTTTTAAAGTTGTGATGAAGCAGCATTTACTAATGAGAAATTTGAGGATTTTCCATGAGCTCTGCTGACACCTGATAGAAAACTTCTAAGAATGTCTCTTATCCTGATGTGTGTTTAAATATCCTAAATACACAGGATAGGAATGAGGAAACAAAGAAGTCCACAAAACAGCCGGGGGGGAGGGGGGAGGGTAGAGAAGGAGAGGGTGGAATAAAAAAAGTATTGCTTTTCTGTGGTTCACCAATTCAATTAATGTTGTATTTTGATGTATTTTTCACAGCCATCTAAGGAATGCATAACAAGCCTGAATTTCTCAATCATGTCACTGAATGGCTTAAAAAAGTCATTTAATTTAAAATAATAAATGCAGGCTATAATTGTATAGTTTATCAACATTTAGCTATTTAATAAAGCAAACATTGTTTTAAGTAGAACACAAATTTTGTGTCCCTCCCAATACTTCAGTTTCCAGAAACGCTGTCTTCTATTTCAACACATTAAAACATCTATGAATTTATGAGCATTTCTTCAGCAAAGTCAACGAACCTGGGGAAGTCTCCAAAGTATTTCTACTTGAGGAAAGTCAACCTTCAACCATTCTGCAAGGCTTAAGCATCAATGTCAACATAAGTACACATGCCTCTGAGCATAAGCATAACATATCTTTTCTACATGGTAGTGCGCGGGCAGCTGCCTCCACAAGGGTTTTCAAAAGGACTTCTGCTCCTATTTCAGCTGACACAAAGTACCTGTGTATTCTATGAAACCCATCTACGTGGACCACCATGGAACATGCCTCAAAAATAAGGACAACAGAAGTTTGGTTTATGTAATTCCCACTTAAAAGTTAGAAATGTCAGATTTCTTTATGTGTTCCACTTCATCAAGACAGGTCAGCTAAAAGCCAACAAGGTACTTTGCATTTTGTCCACTATGTTTACCTGAAATCTGCCTTTTCAATGTTAAGCTAAGCCACATGAAGTGGATGCCAAGGATCAGAAAGATTTTACTTTTCAGAGTATAAGCTTGCATTAGCAGTACTTAATGGAAATTCTCTAAGATTTATCCCAGAGCTCCTACGGTTGTAAGACTTTGCTCACCACTACCCACCTCTGTTTCGGGACTGGAAGAGTGAATTTCCCATGAACAGGAAGGAATTTGTCAGCCAAACTGCATTCCAGACTAATTACAACCACCTGCTACATGGGAACTTTGCACATGTGCTAGGAGAGGTGAAACAAATGTGCTGTCTTTTTGAATGCAATCAGCAATAATGTGATTTTACGTGCTGCTGAGTTACATTAATACATTGGCAAAAGCAAGATTTTTTTAGAGAAGAGAAAAACTAACACTGCTCACATAAGAGAGTAAAAATCCTTAAGAAAGTCAATGTAATAAATTAAATTAATGCCAGTAAAAGAGAGATTTTGTATCAGAAAAGGAAAANTTTCCTGACCCATCAGCACACAAGTAAGTTTTTTATTTATCTTGAGATGAGGGTGAAGCTTTTTCACTCATGCACTAGATGTCAATTCCAGTATTTACCTGCTACATTATCTCACCCAAAAGCTGTTAAATGGCATGCAGACATCTGTGTCGTCCTGCAGGTACAGGAGTCTTGGCAGATTTTCAGAATAATTAGAAACCAAACCCATAATTTGGAGCAAGAAACATGAGCAGCTATTGCAGCTATGGCTTTTTGGTCAAGCATATTACTGCATTTTGGACTATACTACAAAACCGACTACTGTTACTTGAAAGCGGAAAGTAGCAGTATGTTAAACAAACCATACGTAATTTGGGTTCAGTGAACAGGTTGTGTGCATCAGAGTTTGTCAGCTGTTGGTCAGACAGTCAAGTTATATCAAACAAATCCTTCTTAGTTTGCAAGGTAATGCTGCTGTCATTCACTCAGTGGGTTCCTTCTCTGCTTGACTGAAACTGTCTCTGAAGTCCACAGTGATAAGTGACCCTGAAAAAAGCTCTCACTAAATGATGCTACCAAGTATCAACTGAAGCTAAGTAATTTCAGAAAACCCTGGGGTGCTGAATTAAACAATGTATGTTGGATTTCAAGACCTGCTTTCATTAGGACGCCCTGTAACTTGTAGAATAATAGAGGTTTTTACAACACAAGAAACACACAAATGTTGATATATGAGAACATGTACGCGTGGCCATTATACCTTTATGTGTCTTTATTCCACTCCACACTCCCTTCTTCTTTCTGTGACTGGTTAGTTCTAAAGTATTAATTACATTAACCAAGAATAACTGCAAAAAGCAGATACACATTAAAATTTCTGCCATTTATAATATTTGAAGAGCAAAGAATTTTCAAAACAAACAAATAAAATAAAAAAAAATAATAATAAAAAAAACACCACAACATAAGAAATGTCCCTCAGTTCTGACAGAAGCGACAGAAGAGCCTGTTAAGGAATTCCATACTATCTCTGCCACTTTTTGTGGTACATTTCACTTATATTTCCCTGGTGTCCATAGCTATTGGACTTATGATGTTAAAGGGTTTGTGTGTATCTATTCCCCTTATTATCTGCCGCCCATGAATTAGTAATTTGAATTTACTCTTCTGCTATAAAGTTTGCTAACATTAAAGCTAAATATGTATTTCTCATAATAATCTGAGCAATACTACTTTTCAAAACAGTATTTTATAGTGCAATTGAATATCAAGTTGTGTTTTAACAAACTCCCATATATTCAGAAATTCAAAGCTAGAAATAAAGTATGAAGTATTTCTTAAACGTTAATGGATGTGTGTTTTAGGAAACAGTTGAAAACGAAAATGTAGATGTCCATTTCTTTCCAGGTGTTTCTGGTTTAATTGTGATTTTTTTTTCAGAATTATTTTAATACATTCATTCAAACAGATTTTACTTTGCTCATTTTGTATTAAAAATGGGAAGTATATGCTTTGATTTTTAATGAGCAGAAAGTTGTTAGCCATTTTTCATAGAGGGCTGTAACTAATTTTATTTTATAACCTTGGCTAATAGATAATTAGGTGTTTCACTCAAATTAGCTCTGACACAGCTGGAGGCAAAATGAGAGGAAGCAAAAATCGGGCTTTTGCCATAAATTTTGTACTATCAGCTTCTGAACACCTCTGTGAAGCAGCTGATAGGAAATGCTATATTGGATATGCATAACCTGTGTTTGCATTTTGTTAATAGTATTCTCAGTTTTTTAAGTGAAGAGGAGCTTAATAAAAAAAGATATGCAGAGGAGGAGGATCTCCCATAGAGATCATTAAGTGGATCACTGAAGCTGTACAAATTTCAAAACGAATTTCCTGGATCAGGTACTTCCTCAGGCTTCACATAGAGTGCACTGTCATCCATTAGTATTATTACCTCAGTGTAATCCCAATATAACAGTGTAAATTGTGACTTGCCTTGGTCCATCTCCCTCCAGTTTAAGAGCGACAGAGTTGTTCATACATGCTTACATACATACCAGTGCAGTAACTGCTCCCTTATGCCAAGCAGGTGGCCAGCAGGTAATACTGTGCTAGGAGGATTAACACCACAACAGGAAGGGCAATTCCTAAGCCACCTAAACCAGAAGGTGGGCTCAGGAGTACTGCACCTAACACCAGCCTCTGGCTACAAAGGAGAATGTACACATACCACACGAGCACGAGATCTATAATGTGGCACACAGTGTCAGCAGCTCTCATAATACACAAGTGTCTCCGCTTACGTAGAGATATTAGCATTTAAAATATTTATTCTTCAACTAGCACTTTAAAAAGAGCGTCAATCATGCATCATCACAGTTGCTTTAATGTGGTGGTCTCAACAGTGTACGATGACACATTAGAGCAGGCAGAAAGTCAAGAAAGTACTGCCTACATTTTTCTGCTAAGTCATAATTGGATAAATAGAAGAGCTGAAGGACATACTTTTGTCTCTTTTGTCTCATTTCTGCTCTTCAGATCAAAGATGCTGCAAGTTTTTGGTTTTTATATTATGTTGATGTGAGATTGCATAGCATGACAAGATTAGCTGAATTTAGAAATTTGGTCAGATGCCAATATATAATTTCATATTTATGCAGCAGATTATATATTGTGCTTATGTATTATGTATTTCCTGTCACAGCCTAGTAGTTTCTTCACTAATTATTTTTCTGTCTTCTGCAACTTGTGATTCTTTTCTTATGTCTAAAGTAAATATCTGATTAGTTTCTTAGTAAATACAATAGACGTTTTAAAATTAAATAGGGTATCAATATATCAAAAAAGACACGCAAAAGCCAGAAAGAAAAATGGAGGCTAATTATCATCAATTCAAGTGTACAGAAGTGTCTAATCAGGAGAGATACCCATATTTCAGATTAGTCAGGCTCAGCATTAAATTTGCTCATTTTACCAGGTATAGTGCTTGTGTTTTATAGAGAGCTGATATCTGGTTACCTGTAATATCATTTTGTACCTATCTTTTATACGTATTTGTATATTTATGTGCTTGCAGTCTTTCAACATAAAATTAGCTGCTTATCAGAAATGGTGTATATGGCAACAGTAATTTTTAATTGACCAATTACACCAACATTTATGGAAAAGTTAAAGACAGAAACTTCTAGGCTAATTTAAGCATCTGAAAAAATAATGACAAATTATTACTAAAATAAAGAAGCATTTATAATGAGTATTCTTAACAATTTATCATTCATTTAATAGTCAAAACACTCCTAGCTTGGCAGAATAAGGTGACCAGCAGATGTTAAAAGCATCACCTCTGAAAATCCTTTCTCAAAATAGCCCCCTTGAAAACCTCAGAAACCTGGGTTACATAGCCTCCTTCCACCAGCCTGCAATATGATATGCCTTATTCTAGTGGTGAAATAATAAATCACCTACAGCACTTGCACATTCACAACATCATCAGTAAACCAATGATTTTACAGGTATCTTCACTAAATTATTCATGTCAATCAATCCAAATTTCCAAATATCTTACCAAAATTTCCTATTCATGTAACCTCAAACATTCTAATACATTGCCACCACCTTGGTAAGTTTTATTGCTTTTTACCTGTGTAGTTTTTTTTCCTCAGTCAAGTACCAAATTACGTAGGTTTTTACCGTGATATCAGCCTGTCTTTATTGTTGCTGCAATTGTCAAATCCAACAGCTTTCTTTACTTTCTTGATGTCATAGGATAAAGGGTCTATGACCTTCTTTGATAACTTTACATGCATTATAGTGTCCTTCCAGAATGGTAATTTGTTGATATCAAAACCACAAAAGAAAATATATTTTTCACATGTCTTTCATTCATTTTAATGGTATATGCATGTACAAATATTTTTGTCTAGGTTAAAAAATTACCACCATACCTTTCCAATGCATTTAAAGCCTTTTGTCCTCTCTATGCTTCTCACTGTAACTCTAATTTCTCTCATGCTTCCTTACAAGTCAGCCTCTGCTTCTTGGCAACCACATTGTTTGACATTTTCCTAGCCAAAACCAACTACCAAATCATCATCCCCACTTCTATTGATCATCTGGCATCCACCCAGCTTCTCTCAATCAATTGATCTCTTGCTGCTTCTGAGCTCCAACCAATTGATAATATGCTTTGCCCTGCAGTACCATGCTTCTTTGTCCTTTGCTCTCTGCAAATTGATACTGCACTTTCCCCAGTTTATCTACTGGCTTTCTTCCAAGCCAGGGCATCCAGCAAGTTGTTTAACAGAACTTTCCTTCCTCCTGTGGTTGGCTGTGATCTCTAAATACCCAACTGAGTGAAAACAAAACAAAACACAACAAAACAAAACAAAAAAAAACAAACCCAGCTTAGCTCTGAAAGCTAACAAGGGATTCTGCTGAGAAGCCATCCATGCCAGCAACTATCCCTATAGACAAATTGAAACAATGTCAATAAACTTTCTTCAGGTAATGTCTTCAAGAAGGAAAACCATGAAAAAAGATGTTGTCCTTCACTCACTTTTGGCAACACAGTAATTTCAGTCTGCCTCAGGAGAGTAGATCTTCTCCAGATCTGAATTCCTCTTCAAAGATCTAAAAAAGCCCCTCACTTTACTTGATTTCTCCCCATATCTTTGGAACTTCTGCAAATGATTAATGAGCACCTTCTTCATATGGCCTTCCAGGTTTTCTGAAATCCCCCTTTAGTATTTTATGGCGTTTTCCAGAGTCATCTAAATGAATTATATTTGATGATGTGTAACATGAATGCAGTAACACCAGTAGGTGGATGCTTTTTCACACTTCCAGAAACAGCTGTAGCTCCACCTACAGAATTTGCATGAATTAGTTAAAAGCCTGAGGGTTTTAAGTTAATATATTATGTAATTTGGTGTAAATTTATATGCAGTCAGGGTCAGATTTGTGTCTATATTTAATCAGCAAGCAGTTTTCAGAATCCCTGGGTTTTTTCCTAAAGTAATGCTATACATTTAGTATAGTATCACACATTTGTAGTCAACAGTCTGGCAAGGAGGTACCTGAGTTCAACATGCAAATGGCTGTTATCAGCTCTGCTCATATGCATCTGTGTCCTGCCTTAACTTGCTTTGGACATTTATAGAACTGGAAACTTTCTGGAAGCTGGAAACCTCTCAAAACTTTCAACAGTGACATTATTCACTAGACAACATTAAATTTACAGGGAATAAAATGTTTATCTTTGAATTGTACTATATAGAAGACAGAATAAGCAATCATGACTGTGTAATGTATGCATCCAGCTTTGGTACTGTGACCACTTGTCTCCACCAGTCCTGTAGGGTAGTGGCCTGAATGCTCTTTGATCTAGAAACACTAATTATGAACAAGTCCACCAAAGGCACCGGTGGCTGAGTCCTGACTGTGGTCAATCTCTCTCTTCAGATGTAATTATAATGCAAAATGAAACGTACTGACATTTGATAACGAGAGTATGCAATGTGAAAACAACACTGAAGACTGAATATATGGTATTAACATGATTAGGAATGCAAAAAAACTCTACCTATTCCTGATGAACTAAATTAGATAATATTCTCCATCAGTGTTTAAATAAAGTTTAAAAATTTATGTTGAGATTTCTCAATGAGTTTATTCAAATATTATTTCATATTTAAAATATTTTTAGTTAAAACATTCTAAAATATATTAGTAAAATGCTGAAGTAGCTGTTGTCAAGCTGGTACAGTGTTTCACAGGTAACTTAGGCACACAGATATAATCCTGTTAGAATTTAACTGATCTTCTGCCATGCACAAAAACACCTGAGCAGCTAAAATACAATACAAACTCCCTCTTTTCCTACATCTGGACTTATGCACAGATCTAAGGAAACTGAACAGCCCCCCTTGCATTCCCAGCATGGACAGTCATAGAATCACCCTCACAGGGAAAAAAATATGGGAAAGAATAACAGAAACTAGCAGGGTGAAAAAGAAGACCACATCAAATCTCAAAATTACCTAGAAGAATAAGTTTCTAAAACACTTGATCCTTGCCTGAATCAGTAAAGATAATCTTTCCGAAATAAGTTACCTGCCTCTGTACATACTTTACCAAAAGCAAAGCAACAGGGGAAGCAAACCCTCACTGAGAAAGCAAATCTCTCCAATGAATTTAAACTTGTGTTTATATAAGAAAAAACAAAAATCAACATTTACAATATCACCATTTATTAATATTTTTAGTAAATCCTCCAGTCCTGCTTGACTGACATGACTTTTAGTCATTTGCTGAAAGCGGCAGAAAGGTCTTATATCAATGTTAGTTCCCCAGCTGATTTCGGTTCCTCAATACCTAGGAATCCTAAGTAAGTCTGAGAAGCACTAGTAAAATAATTTAGTCACCAGAGATAAACTCCTAGGTTTTAATGCATTTTAATTATTTATTTTAATTACTTCATCTATTTTCAAATAACTTTAGAATAAACTCAAATTCAGTCATGGCATTAATCGTTATTCACCTCAATGTTGAGCTTAAAATATTACTTGTGTATTATTGCAGTCATTATGCTAAACATTCAGAATCACTCTGTCAGGCTTCAAAAACTGTTGTTCTTGCCACTGTGAAAAGTGACTTTTAGGAAAAAAATTTAAAAAACCAACTAAATTTACATGATGTAATTCTGATTTTACATGCATCGAGTTATCCTATATTTTAATTTACTTACATATTTTAAAGAAGATTCATTACATAGAATAGAAAAGTTCCAGCTGGAAGGGACCTACAAAGATCATCATAGTCTAATTGCTTAAGCAATTCAAGACTGACCAAAAGTTAAAGCGTGTTATTAAGGACATTGTCCAAATGCCTCTTAAGCATTGACAGGCTTGGGGCATGGACTATCTTTTAAGGAAGCCTGTTTGAATGTTTGATTGTGCTCTTGATAAAGAAATACTTCCTAATGTCCAATCTAAACATCCCCTCACGCAGCTTTGAACAGTTCTCACCTGTCTTATCACTGGACACCAGGGAGAAAAGATCAACTCCTCCGTCTGTACTTTCCCTCCTCAGGAAGCTGTAGAGAACAATAAGTTGCCCCTCAGCCTCCTTTCCTTCAAACCAGACAAACCCAGCCACTCCCTTAGAAGACATTCATACCAGCCCTTTCACCAGCTTTGTCACCCGCCTTGGGATGCATTCAAGTACCTTAATGTACTCATATGCTGCTTTTAACTACACTTCGTTGATCTTTCTCTTCAAGCTTCCATTTTGCTTGATTGCAGTTCAAGAGCAAAACTAGTGAGCTGAGAAAAAATATCAAATGAAAAAATACAAAATGAGAAGTAACAGCATAGTCGGCGTTTTACAGTTGGAAAATAAATGGATTATGAATGAGCAATAAACTGCTCCCGCAGGAAATGAGGTGTCATAATAGTATGTATTAGTAGGAATATCACAGGTAATGTACTTCTGCAACTCAAGACTTTTAATCCTACCTAGATGACTGTGCTTAAGCTGGGTACTGAATTTCAGAAAAAAAAATAAAAAAAAACCCCACGTATTAACAAACAAGACACAAACAAGTATCTTTATGAATACAACAAAACTGATAAAAGCTGAATGTCTTTTAATCACATATGAAGAAACACTGGAAGATTTTTGCTTGTTTGGTCTAGAGAAACACATCATCAAATGAGGATCTGCAATAATTTTCCAGCATTAAAAGCCTATCAGAAAAATTGTAATTAATTGTTCTCCATGGCACCTGGAGGAAAAGAAAAAATCCATCTCATGTACAATTAAAAACTCCTTAGTATGACATTAGGAACACACTCTGACTGTAACAGAATTAGGCATTACAGCAAGCCATCCTTATTTAAAGGTGTGAGGAACAGACTGGACACACATTTGGCAGGGTTAGGGTTACAGTTAGAAATTAGATTATGCTCAATATTTTGCAAATTGGGATAGACAATTGTTCCTGTCATATTGCTGCAGTTTGTCTGCCCGAAAAAACTAAAAAAAAAAAAAAAAGATTGAGCAAAAGGATTTTTTTTTTTTTTTTAAATAACACACAAAACATTAAACACATGCTGCACTCTCCAGCTGCTAGAGAAGGAAAAACAATAGTATATCAAGTAATCTATGATGTTATAGCACAGAGAGTGGCTGTCAGGAACAGAGTATAGTTCGCTATAGTAACCATTATTTACAATTAAAAAAAAATAAGTTTCTTCTTATGCTTGTCTATATTTATTAGCACCTTAATAGTGAATTTGACATGTGACCAGTGTAAGTCTTACTTGCATTTCTTTTTGTACAGCTGTTAAGAATTTCTTAAACATTTTTTAAGTAATTTATCTTCACACATTGTAAAAAGACCTTTCTTCCTCTTCAAAAGTATTAAACTCCCATTAATATTAGAAGCAACCTTTAAAAAGTTTTCTGTTAAGTTTTTTAAGACCACCGGGTAATGTACTGTAAACCTGCAGTACAAGATTTTTTGCAGACTGAAAAGACTTATTACGTTCAGATTCTGAACATTCAGACTAAATATCCAGACAAAGGATCACATATAATTTAAGATAAATCACCTGAAAATAAAACCAGCTATCAGCTTCATTAGAGATTACTGTCATAACAATCCAAACACACTATGGCATTGGCTCATATACAGTAAACCGGGCATGCAAGGAAATACATATCTGTGAAATAAAACACAAGCACTTTCACTAAGATTTTCTGTTATACCACTGAAATTTCAGCATCAATAAAATGAAACAGTACAAAGAAAGGATGATGCAGAATGAGTCTCAGAGGGGCTGAGGATGGAAGGGACCTAGTCCACCCTCTAGTGCTAAAACCAGCACCAACTACAGCAGGTTGCTCAGGACAGCGTTTAGTTGAGTTTTGAAACTTCAAGGACGAAGACACCATAGTCCGTCTGGGAACCTTCCTCCAGTGTTTGATGACTCTCACAAGAAACATGTTTAAATGGTTTACTGCTGCCCCTTGGCCTTTCAGCTGGGTACCACTGATAAGAATCTGACTCCATCATCTTAGTACTTGTCAGGAGAGTTAAGGATGTATGATTTTACATGCATAACCATTTCCATAGTTAGCAAGAGCTGGGTATATTAACCTAGGAGCTGATCTTTATCATATTCATACATCTGCATCAAAAAACATCCAAGATATACACCGAGAATGCTGTCAGGCTGTGGCAAGCAAACAGTAGGATTATTAGCATTCACAATGGACACACAAGTCAATTAAGCACCCTATTCAGTAAACACATCACCTGTCTAGCAGAACTACAGTAAAACAGTCAAGTGTTATCCTTACACTTCTTTTCTATCCAGTTCCTTTACTGATGATACTTCCTAAAGGTACTTGCAGAACCTGTTACCTACAATGTAGTAGCACCAAGCCTTGGGCTTCTCTGCATTCATCCAAAAAGCAGCATAGTTCTTGAAATCTGTCTGCCCAAACATACAAGCTACTCGATTTTATCTCATCCTTGACAGTTTTGCCTTCCATGAACTGTAACTTCACCGTTGCACCAAATCTCCGAGTATGATAACAAATTGTTTACCGTGAAACTTAATGAAAACATTAAATATCAATTCCTCCACTACAAGTTCATCAAGGTGAAAATATACACCCCTGAGAATATCAAACTGTCTCCCACTTGCCAATTATCTATCATTCATTCTGTAACCTACCTGAAAAATTCTACAGTTAAGTTTCATGTTTTACTGATACTTGAAAGTACAGGAAATAACAGGAAAAAATCTAGGCCTCCTATTGAAATAAAATGACATAACGCGTCAATTATTCTACTCATTTTATTTTGTCACTGTATATCACAATGCAATTGTAATACTTATGTGGTTTGTTTCAACATGTAGGTAAGATATTTCCTTCCGCATTACTAGAATACAGCAGTGTTCTGTAGCAGAATTCAGACCCCTATGCACAGAAATCGTGGAATTCACAAAATTTAATCCAACACAAAACCCATCCAAATGCAAGATAATTCTAGCAACTTACTTTCTTCTGCTTGTAAATGCAGGAATATACGCCTGTTCATTTACAACTGGATCTCTTTTTCATGGTTCTCTTCACATCCATGACAGTTTGTAACACACACATTAATGAAAGTTTAGTATGATGAATCAGCAGGTGTAACTGCAATATATAATAATTTGAGAGCCTGCATTAATCATTGTTTGGAGGTTAACAGGAATGCAGTGTGTAGGCTTTTTATTTCGAGTATTTTACAGTTTCAAGAAGGGTGAATAGCTTGCTTATCCTCACTATCAGTAATAGCTTTAAAAAACACAACAACAAACCATCAAGGATTAGCATAACACATTAAATAATATGTAAAAATCATGTTAGAGCCTATCAAGATGTGGGCTAAAATACTGCACATATCTGTGCAATCTCTCCTATACAGCATGGTAGTAGGAACTTGAGAAATTAATGGCATGAAATTCAACCATACACAACCAGAGAATTTGTCTAGACTCTCCACAGATTTTGCTTACTAGTTCATATTACCATAATTAAGCTTAAATCAGTTTAATCTACTGAGCTTTAATAATTTTTTTAGTTATATAAACATGGGAAAAAATACACTGCAATTGCAATTTTTAACTCAGTAGGTAGCTGAAGTAAATCAGTATAACAATGCCAGGATTTATATGGCTTCACAAACATTTCAAAGCTTTCAATCTGCCTTCATGAAAGAACTTCAAGATCCCTATTTGGCTAACACATGTTAAAAAGCCATTTGTATTCTAAGCATGGTCTTTGACCAGAGATAAAAAAAGAGCTATCTCCAGATGCCAACTGGGACAATCAAGAACCATTAGCAACCTGTGGATTACTTCAATCACTAAAGCTATTGACAGGATAGTTGGATCCTAATTCTTTTAGGAACTAGAATGACTTTCTGTAGTTTAAAATCAAAAAGCTAGTACTTTTAAGGAAGAAAAAAAAAATACCTGGATAGGATTAGGAAATTTCTCGGTTTTATTCAGAACCCATTCTCTACCTATGCCAGGCTCTCCTACATATGTATGAAATACCTTTACAAAGAATATAGCTGACCATATAGAAAAATAAGGCCTATGACCTTTTAAAAGTGGACCTGTAAGATGACATATGAATTAGAATGTTGACAAACAGCCATAGTCAAACGTGTCTTTTTATTCCCCAGGAGAACTTAAGAAAAAACCCACTCCATCTTCAAAAGGGACAAGAGGAACAAAGGGGAGGAATATGAGTAAGGTGCATACTCTGTTCAAAAGCGCTGGATGATTTATACTGCTTTATACTTGAAGGACTAAACGGAGTTCTGTCCAAAGCCCAGTGGTCCTCAGATGTTTTATCTGTGAAACATCGCCTCTTCAAAGAAGTAATTAGAAGTGACAGATGGCTAGTATGGAATGCTTTGACTAAGGATAACATCCTCATTAATAAGCATTTCTTTTTTTTTAAGTTTTGGTGGAAGTAATGTGAAGGTTGAACAGGAAAGACAGTTCACAAAGGTACTCAAGGAACAATGGTCACCATAAAAGAAGCTGAAAGTATATTTATTTCTCAGAAACAGTGACAAAGTATTTTGATTTATGGAGTAAAAAGACAGAGAAAGATGAGCACAGAATTGGATTGAGTCATATATACAAGTGAACACATGAAATGTAAGACCTTGCGAACAAAACCAAGAAGTCTGCCCATGACAAAAAGCACAGAACTTTTTCTTACTTCTGAAAAATAATGCTTTTTTGTAACTCTTGCAAACAAACTGATTGAGGTACTTATTTCTCTAACCGTTGCTCTTGATGTTGCTACTGCATTCATCCCCGAGCCTCTTTTTTTCAGCTCCACAGAAAAAAAAGCCAGTGTAAAGTTGTTTTCTGCTCTCATCCCACAAAAGAAAAAAAAAAAAGAAAAAAAAAATCTATTTGCAGCTTTCAGTTTCTGAGCATATAGTGCCATCTATTTTCTCAGGATGTTTTCACAGTCTCTGCATGATAACAATTATTTTGCCTGTCCTAAAAGCTCAGCACATTTGAACACATTCTTTATTACTTAGATCCTAAAATAACACATACACTAGGATTTTCTAAAGTGACAACTGATTAGGACTGTTTTGCTTTATGGGTTGCTAATTTGAGAATCCTTCGATAGTCTGAGTGTCAAAAAGCATTAAGCATTAAGCACCCTCCTTCTTGAATTTACGACTTTTTAACACACTTCAGGACAGACACAAACTGAAACATATTCCATTTTTAACCAACAGCTGTGTGTTCTATTTGCCTAGACTCTGTACCTACTGGCCATTAAAAAATGTGGGAGATTCAAAGTAGGCTCTGTAGAACCTACTCCCATTATGTACCAAATAGGAACAGTGCTGTACAGGTCAATCTTGCTTCGGAAGTCCAAACAGGAAATGACCATATGGAAGGATCTGCCTCCCTTTGAAGCTGATAATAAGTACTACCCTCTGAATTCAGCTTTCACTGGAAAATAGAAGTTTTGCAAATCAAGATCTGAAAAAGCCCCCAAACCCCACCCCTGTGCTCAGAAAAAGAGAACAGGCCTGGAGACCACACTCCTAGATGTCATTTCAGAAGAAACACATTTGAATATGAAACACACAAGACTGGAGAAGCAGTTAAACTTCTTTCTTACAAAGGCATTATTGTTCCTTTAAGCCAGCCTTTATTTGGGCAGTCTTCCATTAGAACTTTGTATCCTGGCAAAGATCAGTGATAGACATGGACAATAAAAGAAGTGCTGAGACTTTACTTTAAGACCAGCAGTAAGCTGAATCAACCCAGAAAGACAAAAGATTCTTTACCGCTGCAGCTGAATCACTCTATGTATGCAAGACAGGTATAAAGATAAATAAACGACAGCACAAGGAGCCTTTTCCACATGCAACAGCAGTTATTGTGAAAGAAAAGCAGTAATGTTAAGTAAAGTCCTTTACTGTCTTGGATATACCTGGGCATACGAGGACAGATAAGCTGCACTGCTTGAAAAGAAATATTGACAAATACTCTTTACCTTAGAAAGCATTTTGCCACCTGACCACAGAATTCCTTGACAATGGTGAGAGACTTCTTCCTTTAAGGTACTTCAGCTTCTGCTTTACACAACTGACTGAACATTTTGTGAGTGATACAGGTCAATGCCTTAATAATGTACTTGACAAAGAGCGATACAATCTCAGCAAATGCATAAGAACATAATTATAGATGTGCCATGAACAGTAACAGTAAAAATATGAATCAAATTCAAAACTAGTATTAATCTTGTTTGCAATTCTGTTTCCAATTTTCCAAATCACCAGATTAAAGTACCATAAAAAGAAATTAGCAATGAGAAAAAGCTTATTAGATCATATTGTACATCTCCTTGGCAATATAAAATTGCTCTCTACAGCAAATATCTCAGTGCTTTGTTCTGAATGACTGAAGGGAAAGATATGCTACCGATCTACTATGAAAGAAAAAAAACTTCTATTGAAACTTTATTTAAAGAGATGTGTCCTTGCATTCCACCTGATTTTCCTTTGCTCAGTTTAATTCTATTTTTCACATCTCCTCAAACCTTCTATAATCTTTAGGTCCTGCTCTATGGCTGGCATTTACCTCAAGCAAATATTTTTCATCCTATACTCTTACTGGACAAAATAACTGAATAATTAAGCATGTAGATTATTTTTTTTTGCCTTTTACTTTTTAGGCACAGATGGATCTATAGTAAATGCTCCAAAACTGCAAATGGAAATGTTCTAATCATGTTAACATTTTAACAGAGGCCAAATTATTAATTTGGTATTAACATCCCCCAATATCTATGAGAAGTACAGTTTCCTAAGTTTGCATTTGACTTTTTGTGGTCGTGTCACATTAGTAACTTAGAGTCATCTTGATCCAACACTTTATTTTTCTCATTAAGATACTGTCTGCATTCAGTCAAGCCCACAAAATGTTATCTGATCTTCCTTTATGTTTTTAATTATTCCTTCCATTAAAATTAACTTTTTAGACTCGCATAACACCAAGATCAGACTAACAAGCATGCAGTTACTCAAATCCCATTGTTTCTTTCATAGACATAAAAAGGTTACTAGCATGTATCAACTGGACTGTATTTTCAGCTCTTGAAGTTTTTGGTTTTTTTAAAGTAGCATTTAATTCTACAATTAAAATATAGATCACATCATGAACACAAAGTAAGGCTAGCATATTTTTATAATGGCCATATAAATCATATGCATAATCAAGTTACACTTTTATAATTAGCATATAATTACCTTTTAACATAAATTTCCACTGGTTGCAAACCATTTACTGAAATAGTAGTTGAATTTTAATGATCACCCAATAAAACACCCAGATCTTATTACCCATCTCCATTTCCCCTATAGAAGCTTGGCTGTAGGAATAGCTGTTGTTTCCTCAAAGCAGAAATATTTTCCCCATGGGCACTGTTTTTAAGATGTGGCAATATGATTAACCTGCTTTTAAAGAGAACCACCAGCCTGTGACTATCTTTATGGTGAAGGGTTTTCCCTTTTGTATCTTCAAACTGAAGGTTAACAGAAATCAATCTTTGGCAATGATTTTATTAAATGTTTCCATCAGCAACTGCCTGATCACTGTGGGGTGAAGCAGTTTAACCCCAGTCCTCCATAAGGGTGTGTCTAATCCCTCGCAAACATTTTGTTTCCCGACTGGATGTCCAAGTCAAAGACAGTAAAAGAATTTTAGACTGATCATGTTTGTCATCTCTCCTTCATTATAGATCTTACCCTTGGTCTCTGATATAAATACCACTTAAGAGGGTTTTTTTTTCCCCTGTAGTATTTAGAAGTAAGAGTGGAATGAAAGATCTATAATGGCATGGCATTGAAGCTAAGAATACACTAGCCTGAAAATACAACAAAAAATATGGTACACTGAAATGCAACACGTCACTGAATACCATTAAAAAAGGCACTTCAACTTACAGAAATACCAGTAGTATAGATGGATCACCTAAATCCTACAAATCAAGTAAACAAACTGTAGAAGATAAATAGCACCACTGTAAAACTTACCTCACAGGGTGATGAAGAAGACTTAATACTTACGTTTCTTACTAAGATTGTTTCTGTCTTCATATTTGCCATGCAGTTATGATAAGAGTAGCATCCTGAAAGCGGGAGACAGATATGTGAACTCTGTAAAACACAGGAACCACATTATGGGCTCAGTTTCTCTGAACAGCTTAATTATACCAGAAATAATTGTGCCAGTATTTCAACAAATTTATCTTCAGTCTGATCCACTTTTCTCATGTCCCGAGTGTTTTGGAATGTAAATATCTTCTGTTGTATCACACAATATTTTCTGTCATTTTGCCCATGTGAAACTTGGCATACTCAACTGATCTCTATTTCGTGTGTCTTCTACCATAAACAAGATTCTTCTGATGAGCCCAACCTCTGGGCAGTTTAACTATCATTCCAAGTAATAAAGAATGAGAAGAAACAAACAAAAAAATCTACTAAAGGTAAGGGAATGTTTTTTCATCTCTTCAAACACAGAAACACCATTCTACCTAACTATAACAAGAATGGACATCACTGAATCCTTCACCAGCATATTCTCTCATAACCCAGGTAAACACCAAAAATATCATATCATGAACTATCTTGAAAAATCATAACCTAATTCAACTGGAACCAGTTACACGGCTTCTGTCTTAGTGACAATCTCACAACAGAGTATTCAGTTGTAAAAACCTTCATAACTAACACTTACCTACAACTCTCATTAGCAATATGCCAATAACACAATCACTCTGACAACTGTTGTTTAACAGTATTAATATAGTAATAAAAGCGTTGTTATATAATATAATAATAACACTGCTTTTATATATAATATATATAGTATAAATAATACAAAACCAACATTGTATGTAGGGGCTTTACTAAAGCATCACCTGATTTGTGAGGCTCTCAGCTTTTTTTTTTTTAAACAAAGCCTTCAGATCTCAAGATTCATAGACAATAAAACCAGACAGGACTGGTATGATCATTTCCACCTCCTGCACATCACTGTAGGATTTCCCTAAATTTATTCAAATTTGAAGCAGAGAATCATTTTTGAAGTGAAAATTTCTTCTGATAGAGATTCCATCACTGCAAGATTTCAGAGACAGGCTTGAAAAGATTGAGTCCACCTATCAAATTCAGAAATGAGAAAAATAAATATAAATATATGATTTTTAAAAGTAGAGGGTTTTTTAAAGCTACTAACATATTTTTATTTTTCACAGTAGGGATGACTAGGGAGATTTGACTCATAATTTGTTAATGTTGCTAATGTTTGGAGTTGAGAACAGTGTGCCAGTAAAGCTTCTAAGCCTTACCACATACAAAATATATCCATAATAGGTTAGCCCTGTATATTAGTTCTCACTAAAATATAGTTAATATGGCATTAAGAGATTAAGATTTTTTTTAGGATACATTGTCACATGGTCACCTTTTTGCTTTTATGAATTATCATACTGGCTGTGCTGGTATTAACAAGGTATTATTTGTTTACCAGCAAAATTATTGCCAGAAAATTGACAGAAAAAGGAGGAAATTTTGGACTCACTCCTTTTTTTTTCCTCATTCAAATCCAACAGGCTATGATAACGAAGCAATACTTTCCACACTTACTGATAGTGTACAAATATATCTGAGAACAAGCTAGAAGTAATTGACAAATATTCACCAAGTATTTGTCAGGACTTTTGCAAACATGTCTGAGTAGATTACAGTAACATTAGAGTAACATCACGGATGTTGAAGGAAATAAAAACTTGCAAGTAATGATATAGTGTTAGTTAAGAATATGTAAAACTAAAAATAATAAAATTCTTTGGATTATTGGTTTCTTGCATGGCTTTTACATTGGATTAACCCATACTTCAAGGCTTTCATCAACTGATGGGAAGAGTGGGATTCAGGAATAGTTTCTTCTTTCTCTTGATGTATAATATGGTTGACAGATTTGTTACATATTCCATTCACCTTCTTCAAATTACTAAAAACCAGCTGCGAACAGAGTTGGGACATGACATGGGCAGATTGGCATTTCTAGGAACATTAAAAATCTTTAATGTGTTAAGACATTAAAGTGCCCCATTGGTTTATGATCCTTCCACACTAAAGTTAAATCAGTAACTGGATTATTTAATCTGAATTTAGCTAAGGTCAGGAAGACAAACAGAAATAGTTGAGGGTTTTCCTTTTTTTCCCTTATAAATTCTGGGTTTGGTCAATCTCCTATGCCTATACCAGACCTTTACCCAACATTTCCCAAGCTGTTACAATGGTCTAGATAGCTGAATGTATCCTTGGTAATGTCTGATCTCTTCCTATGGCTTCCAACCTCTTCTCTGGTCTGAACTATCTTATGTAACGCTTTAAGTGTTCTTTGAGATGCAACTACTGGAGCACCTTGGCTAAATACATACTACATGGTTCCCTGTAAAGGCAACAAATCAGATTCAGAGACAGGGATTTTATCTCCCCTAATCCAATGTTATAATGGAAAAGACTTTCAAATACAGGCTTCAGTATTGGTATAATGAAGGTTCTATTATTTTCAATGGTTAGCAAAGAAGAAATTTTCATTCCAGTTTGAAATTAGTGTGAACAATATTTTGGTATGGTACCTTCTACATGATTTGTCATAAAAGTAACAGGCCTTTCTTATACCATGGCTTTCATCATAGATGCTGAAAATCTTTGAAAGTACAAATAAAATCTTACTGCAATGAAAATCTTTCAGGTATTTTACCAGATACAGGAATAAAACTAAGAACTCCAAATCTTTACCTCTCTTCTGAGCGTTGTCCCAAAAAGAGTAACCTGAAGTTAAAATGAATACTATATAAGTACATGAAAATGCTGTCCAAACAGCAGGCTACAGTATTTTTGTCAGATTCTAACAGTCCTTGAATTTCAACTTGTGTAAGTAAGTCAGAGCAAAAAAAGAACTCACTTTTTTCTAAGAATGTCGACCCCTCAGACTGAGAGTTGTAATCACAAGAAATTGCAAAAGCAATGCATATTTTATCTCTGTTTATTTTCTAACAGCTCAAACTTGAAAAATGGCTACTCATCATGCTATCTCAGCTCCTTCAACTTCATGCTCTTTAAAAATGAAGAATTCAGTAGTCCAGAATACATTCCACCCCCTTCTTTGACATATTATCTTTTGAAAAAAACAAGACTTCAAAACCTGAAGATACTAAGGTGATCAATAAACTCAGGTGTTTTTCCATTGGAGCAAGATACAATTCTTCACGTATATCACTCTCTTCTAACATTCAGAAATTTTAACAGTTGGTGCTTCAGTATAAGAAACTTTCAGTAATTTAAACAATAATCCACGAGAGAGTAGCAATTTCAATTAACTAGGTCTTTAATTACTATTTAATAAAATCCGCAGATTTGATGAGTGGACCATGTCTTATGTGCTCTTACTATTGAGAATTAGTTTACCATGATGGTATTTAAAGTATAAGAAGCTCTGCTATTCTAGTTGTTTAGTTGTAAAACGTTTGTGAAAGTTGTACTCTTCAAGTGTCTAATCTAAGGGTGCATAATCTAAATTAAAAGTCAGATTTAGGCTGAGGGAGCAAGTTAATACACAAGCCAAGTGAACTATGCAATAACTGCAAATGTCATGTAAATATCAAGAATTGTTGACCTTGGCTTTCATTCTTAAGTATTTTCTATGTATAATATTTCATTACAAGGTATTACAGCTTCTTAAAGACCCAGATAACTTCTGACTTTGTCTTCATGTTGCCACTCCACATTTCCTTCCTATGATAAAAGAAAAAGCAGTCTTCAGTTCGAGATCAGTATGGATTAATCAGTATGGACCTTATGCTATAAACTAGTGTATAGCCTTATGGATCATCGGAACTATATCTAGTTAAAAACAGAGGGAGAGAATAGAAATGTCTGTAATTTGCTCTGTAGAATTCTCTATTATATATGTACGTATATAACATGGTTTTTTTTCAGATTTCAAATGTTTGATTTCTTAGGGCAATTTTCTAAAAGGAAAATGTAGAAGAGGTTAGCACACAAAATCTGGTTGTTAACAGAATGCACATGCAACTTGCCTACATACACCTCAATATATACCACTTCCTAGCCAAAGAAAAGAATAAGGATAATTCTCTTGTCAGGAGAACCTATAATATGTTGAGTTAAACATTAATCATAGACAGCCTTAAAGGATGGATGCTACAGGACAAAGAGATATCATCCATTTAACTTTCATGATTTAATAATGAAAGATCCACACTTCAACAAAATTTTCAACTATATCAATATAATTTATGGTGTTTTCAGAAAAAAAAAAAAAAAAGAAAAAAAAGATAAAGTATTTCAATTGGCTATATAATTTTGGGACAATCTTTAATTTGCTCTACATACAAAATTCCTATTAAAAACAGAAAATGTGTAACAAAAATCTGCCGGCCTACAAACATGAGAACTAGTTATCCAATTCTCATGTAATTCTGGTATGCATTCCAGAGGTACCAGATGCTGTATTATGTGCAGTTCCAGGATATTCTAGTACACATTCATGCAATGACAAGTACTTGTTTCTGAGAACCTTGCTGCAGTTAAAATGACAGGGGTGGTCGATTTGAAATTACTGCTTCTGGATTTTATTTTTTTTTTTCTTCCCCCCTGAAAGTTCCTTTTGTCCAGTGTGTTTATAGTCTGTTTTTATTCTCATGAATTAAGGAAATTCTGGTAGATTTTCACCCCAAAGCTTTTTCTTTGCCTCTTAATTGGATTCATGCTGTTCTTTTTTCTTATAATATTCTATTTAATGTAATTAATATGCATTGGGGACAAAATTCTACTTCCCAAAGCACAGATTCAGTTAAAGGAAAGAATTTTGCCTTTTTCACTGCAACATAATAAAATGCTTTCATTGTTGTTGGGAATAGCCAGGCATATAAATTATATCAAGCACTGAGTATCCCAGAGAAAATAAAAAAGCCTGTGCTTAGAAAAGCTTATTTTTCTTACCACATTTTCTAGCAGAGACTTAAATAAAATAAAACCTGTGCATTTTTTCAAATCAATGTATCAGGAAAAAAGTGAGCTGTGTGAAATGTAAGACTAAGACATAGAATATGAAATGCTCAACTCTTCTGTGTTTTTATAAATTATATTGTATTTTTTAGGGTTTTCCAAATTATTCTCCCTCAATTTTCCTACTGCCCTTTACTAAGAATACAGGGAATTTCACATTTTCTAATCCAGAAGATACTGAGGCAAAGCTATAAAACTATCTCTACCTATGAAGAGCATGAGGTCTATTATGGGCCCACATACACTGTCTCTAAGACAACTCTTTCAAATCTACCTCAGATAATGTATAACATTTATACAGAAAATTTCACCTGTGAATTGCACCGAAGTTAGAGTTTTAAAATATCCTTAAGACAGGGAAGTTCCGATCCCTTCTTCAAAGTTTTGACTATGGAAGGCAAGAGAAGGGGCAAAGAAGGGAAAACACAGGAAGGTAGGATAGATGCATGTCCAAAACTGTACAATGAATGCTCATTTAGCACAAGGACATATCACTGAATCATTGGAAGGCACCTTAAAGATTATGAAGTTCCACATACAATGGAGAAGCAGAGGGGAAGAGAACATTAGGGTTCACAATCTGTCTTCTCACAAATCTGTTATAGGAGTCTGTTTTTAAAAGAGGAGGCTTATATCATTACTCAGCATAACACAGCAAAGTCCCTTGCTCTCTCCCAAGAAGATGTAGCACATGTTGAAGGAACCTTAAAACTTGGTTTCTTATTTAGGTTTTAGTATAAAATAAAGTAATGGAGAAGGATTATGACAAGTGAGTAAAACAGAGCAAGACTCTGTTTCTCTGACCAGAACAATACCTGGGAGGAATGGAAGAATACTTACAAATTCTGATACTTTTTTTGGTGGAGAACTAGAGTTACCTTTTGCTTTCTTTAAAACACATACTTTCACGGTTGCAAAGAAACTGGAGCTTGTTGGTGCCCCCACAATTAACTTTCTGGCAGCCAGAGCATCCACCTGTGGGAGGGAGAACGTGGGAAAACACTCTCATCATATTCTGTTTATGTTGCTTCTAAGTACATAACTCCTTTATTTTACGCCAGTATAAATGAACACTTTATACATATACACACATGCATAAGTATATATATGTAAACATACATACATCCATTTATTCTAGCTACACGTATGTATGTGTAATGTACAAATATCCACCCCACTACTGTTTCAGCAGGTAAGTTTCCTGCCTGCTTCCTCGCAGTAGTACTCAGAACAATGAAGCTACTAAGTAGAACATAAGAAAGTGCCCTGTAATTGAAAAATCTTTCACTTAAACATGTATCATGGATGTCAAATCACTGTTGTATACATGCCAGGGTCTGGTTTTTTCTCTTTTTTAATGATCTTGGTCTTCCAGGGTTGAAACAAAAGGAAATTCCTAAGCTTTTGAGATATATAGCACATTATTACCTCTAGAAGCCTGTTAGCATAGCAAAGGAAGAGCAAACTTTAAAAAAAAATTAAGAAAGCTTTTCCTAAATTAAGTTTACTTAGACCAGGAGGTTTGAAGTAAACACCTTTCATCTTGAAGCACAGGTTGTGGGGAAAAAAGGAAAACTGGTTATTTCTTGCAACAGTTTTCTTGAGCTGCCTAATGCAGATTCACTTAAGTAAAAATGAAACCTCCTGATATGCCTTTCAGCATTCTGAGCTTTAATGATGCCTAGCACAGCAGTGTAATTAACAGTACCAGTGATATATAACAATTCTGTGCTTTCCAGTGGCAGAAACAGAAGGCTAATGCCAGATTGCTTGTTAAAGGTACACCCGGTTGCAAAGTACACCAGATGAGACAATCCCCCAGTAGCCACGTAATGAGGTAAAGACATCTGTAAGATTATTTCAGAACTCTGAATGTGTAGATTTAAAGTCTTTGGTGATGCTGCAGATGCTATTTTCATCATCCCTGCAGCCGCTGGCACTGGAAATAGATCAGCTCTCCAATCAGACTGGACTGCAAATGGCTCAAACCTTGTTTTTCCTTAAACACTGTAGTACATAGTTATTCCTAAGTTACTCAAAACATTTCAGACTAAGTTAACAGAAGATAAAACATTCCCTTGCACATGCTTTTCCTTCTGAGAATTGTGCCGCACTGCTTTCAGAGAATACTAAGTGATCATTCAGCAACAAAGGAAAAAGGAACAAGAAGAGAAAGTGGGAATAATTCCACTCTCAATAATGAGAACACCATAATTTAAGATATTACCACAAAAAAAAAAAAAAAAAAAAAAAAAAAAAAAAAAAAAAAAAAAAAAAAAAAAAAAAAAAAAAAAAGTTTAGCTGGGGCAAAAGAGAACTCAGAAAAACTCACAAATGTACTGAAAAGACTAGGAACACGATAACAACTTTGAGATTATAAAGCCCAATATTTAAATAAAGTTATCAAAACATTATTTTCACATTCTGACTGAAGCAGCAACAAAGGTAAAAAATTAACCATGTAAAAGGGTTTTATGAAACCTCTTAGAAAGATTGTTAGCCCTGAAAATTATGCTAGGAACAAGCAAGGTTGCTTGTTTGTTCCTTTGTTTCTGCTAAAATCAAAACATCAATATATTGGCAGAAGGAGAGAAGAATCTAATTGTCATTTAAAAGTAATGGCACTTCGCATACACATGGTAAAAAAAAATTATGCCCACTTTCAGACCTCTTTCTATGGTCACTGTGGTGTAAAGGAGTCTCAGTGTAGGCACAGATCAGGGGTATAAAAAGTTTACTCAAGCTGGTATGAAAGTTTTACAAGAATGCACAGAAAGTCAAATGCTATCTGACAAAGAAATTAATTTCCTGAATTATAATTCTGTACTCTCATTTTCTTCTCACAGTGGTGAGGAAGTTTTCAGCTAAATGAAATGTTGAAACTTTTTAATACTGTAATGGAACTTAAGCAACAAGACATTTTTGTAAGGAAAGTGCTAGGCTCTTTCCTGCTCTTAGTGCTGTAAAAAGCCAAAAAATGATTGAATTACATTCACCTGGTAAAATAATAAAATTAAATTTTATAGTGCATATTAGATCAGAAGTCATGTTGCTGCAAGTATAATAGATATGGATGGGTCACTATTATCAGTGCAAACTGGTACATTTTCAGGAAAAAAAACTATTTCAGTTATTCTTTACAACTAGAATACGTAATTACGAGTGACATTATCACAGTAATCCTTAAATTCAGCCTGTTTTTAAAGATCAGTAAGTCATTCACAGTAAATAATGTGATCAATTTCAGTTAATGAATTGTCCGTGAACTGATTATTGTCTCTACTTAATCAAAATAACATCCATATGAGATGTTTCTCCAAAACATCTTAACAGCTATTTGCACCTAACACATGAATCTTCAAAACCTTACTTTTGTTTACAAGCAGGTTGAATTAAATGGCTTCCAAGCAAGACTGGGAAATATTTAAAGTCCATGGGATAGTCATTAGGCATATCTGAAACATCTGTTCAGCTTGGACATGTAGATGGTATGTTTCCATGCAAAGAACAGAATGCCATAACTTGGTTCCAGTGCAAATACCTAAATTTAGACTTAATTTGCACTGTCTTCAAAGTTACTAACAAATGTTACTTCTATATTCAAAGCAGCACATATATTTTCACTAATATATGGCTGAGGCAGCTAAATAACACTATCTGTGCTTAGAGGCTATTTTTTGACCACAAGCAGAGCACCTGAGCTACTTGGAACATTGTATCTATGAATATTCAAGAATATTCAAAAATATTCAACCTTTTTTACTTTTTATGCAGTAGAAAGTCAAAGGTAAATTTATAAACTTTATCTCATGTTCTGCATGGTATCAGAATTGTGCCTGCCTGGAAATATTACTCATTTACTGAGTAATTTCAGCAAAAAGTATGCACATTCAGTTAGACAAATAGGATTCTTTGTTAATGAAAATTTAGTTTTCTAATTAAGGATATCAGAGTTCATGGAATTCTTCAATTCTTTTTGATAGTGCATTTTACAAAAGAAGATAATTAAGAATATATGACTCATGATTCTTGTCTTTTACACTCTGAGGGAAAAATATATCAATACAAACAAGACAAAAAAGAGTAAGTCAGTCCTTGAGATTTGAACATTCTATTCTAACAAGAACTCTTTTTCTAGAACATTTTTATCAATTTGGTATTTTTGTATTTCTAGGATATTTTTTTTTTTCCTAAGAAAATATTTTCTTTGCTTACAAACCAAGATGTCTGCAAACCATGGAGTTAACCAAAGGAGTTGAACTCTACATTCAAATAAGAAACTTTATTCATTGTTAAATATAATATGCAACTTGAAAATTCTGAAATTAATTTCCAAAATGCGATCATAAAATGGAAGAGAGTTAAAAAAAACAGAAAATATTAATTAAAAGAAAGCACACAGTTAAATGGGGTATTAAAAGGGAATTGGGAGTGTGGGGTGTTTTCAAGTGTATTTTTAACTATTTTTTACTTTTAAATGAACTTGGGCAAGGTTCTACCAGAACTTCATATGGGATTTAAATAACCAGTAAGGAATCCGCTTCTGTACCATGCTGCCAGTGCCAGACATGGAATTTGTCTCTTTAGTTTCTAAACTAGTATGGTAATAATTTTGGTAATGCAAAACTTTCCCACTAATGCCCCTTCAGAAACCTTAATTTTCATATTCAACCACTGGAAAATAGCCGAATCAAATTTAAAGTGAGTATAATCCTGGAATATATAAAACTATTAGACATTCATTAGAAATGTTCTGTTGTCTGGGTGAAGATGTACATTTTATGAACTAAAAAGTTGTAAGCTGCTTTATGACTGTATTGTACAAAAAAAATAAAAGAAACCAACCAAATCGCTGAAATGGATATTAAGGTGAGAATACAATACATACCTTAAAATGAAAAGAATTCATTAGCAAGCATGGTTCTAATGAACAAAACTGTTGAAACATGATTAAATTCAATCAGAACAGATTTTTCAGATGACTAATTTCCAAAATACAGCAATCGGGGAAGAAGCTGAGTATAAAGTATCTAAATTTCCTCACCAGAAACCTTATGAAAGAAGTTACAGAACAGGGAATAAAGGTTCAATGAAAGGTTAAAAAGAAAAAATGTATACTGTTATTTACATTAGGTAGGTTTTTTTCATGTGTGTTAGGCTAGAATGCTGTTAATGACAGAAATCAATTCACATTTTACAAAAAGAAATAGTAACCAATCACATCCTACAAGATTTTCCATACAATGTGGGTTAACAGAGTGGACCTGCCTTAAATCAGCCAACAATAAAGAGAACAACTGAAGAAAATTCTTTTGTCAATCATATTTTTAGTCAGTGGTTGTCTATTTACTATCACTATCTCTAGCCTTCCTCAGAGGTCTCTTTATTTCCAGGATCATTCTGCCAAAACATTCAGATTTCCTTTTACCATTTTTCTCTTTCAGGTTTTCCTTCGTTTTCTTTATCATTCCTATTCTTCCACTCACAGGGTTTTGTCTTGAAAGATGTAAAAATTCTGAATAATAACAGGATTGATATGACTTTTGCTAACTCTCATCGTGCTGTTATTTTACAACCCAGTCTCTTCCTATTCGTTGCTCTTGATTACATAGGCCCACACTCACCAGCTGAATGTAATTAAACTGTTTCACATGGTTAAAAGCAAGCAAATCCTTGAGATTGCCTTAAGCTTTTTCTTTATACCTGCATTAGGAAGGAGCCTCCTTCAATTACCAATGTCATAAGCAATCACATTGTAAATTTATGAACCTTCATTTTGTAACCCATTGTGTATTCTCACCCAGGTACTACTTCTTTGTTTCAGGAGCTAATTCCTGAGGCTGTTAAAAAGCACAACTCTAGCTTACATTTACTTAGTTCAGGGGAATACTTGTTGGAAGTGAAATGAGAGTGATAGGCTGGAGAACGTAGCTTTCTCTTATCAGCTTCTCCTGGCCATGTGAGGCAGGCTTGGCTGAAGTTGCTGGAGTTTCATGCAACTTTATTATCATTCTTTAATTGATTATCTCAGTCTGGCTAAACCCTGTGCGATCATATTAACATCACGAGAAAATCAGAAGTAAATGAAGGGGACAATCAACTGATTTAAAATTGATTCAAAAAAATAATCTTGCATTCAAAAAAAACCAAACCAGAGAGTAGCATGGGGTCCCAAAGGTAGAAGACTCTAAGATGGTTATATAAACTCCTTTATCAAGAGTATATGTTTTCACAATAATATAAAAGTCTTGTAAATATTTATAAAAGAATAACCTTTTATTTTCATGAGAGCATATACAAAAGAATTCAAAAATAACGCAGGCTTTTTCAACTCAAAAGCACTATAAACTTTAGAAGAATCAACTGAAAAAAGCCAATGGCATAATATTTTAAAAAACTAAGAAAGAAAGATCTGGTCCTTCATAAAAGTAGCTGCTTTGTTTTGGTTTTTTTTTTTAGGGGGGAGGAGGAGGAACAACAACAATTTGTTGGGTTCTCTAAAATACTAATATCTCTACCCAACTCAGATATTCTCCCTATGGTTTTATTCTTTTTGCATTTCCTCCCATATCCCATATTCTCTTCTCATCTGTGTTTATAATCTTTTGACAGTATTTTCTCTTCTATGATGAATTTCAGTTCACAGAAGAAAAATATAAAATATATCCAAAGTTGCATCAACGTTTCTATATGTGCAGCAGAGTCTTTCTTCCTAAAACATTTTCAAAAGAGAGCTCATATATTACATGTTCTGCACAGAATATCATAGAGTAAAATAAATACAATCCATAAACAAAAAAGATCAAGTGAAGTTTAGTTGTTTTCCATTTGCACTCTGGATTCATTAATGTTCCTAGAGTTGACCAAACCTCAACACTTCTTACATGTGAGGAATTCATATGGCTTGGAAATTGCCCTTAGTCCTGAACAAAAGAGCAAGAATGCAACGACAGGCAAAACCCTCCAAACTTATCTAACAAAATCCTCTCTCTTGAGATAAAACACTGAAAATTTTCTGTCAATTTTCTGTGAAAGACATTTTATGACAGTAATGTGTTGATTTTTTTTTTGGTCTAAATCTACAATTTTCTGTTATCTTTTGCGGAGATTCAAAAACACTGTCAAAAAGAAAAAATAGATAGTAAAACCAGAAATCAAGTTGGCAAAGGTGCAGAATCACATATGGACTGCACACTACGATGTTCATAGGGGTGTTACTATTTTGGTTTCAGGGGGAACAGAAAAAGATCAGATAGCCTACCCCAAATTCCACTGCTGCAAGATTATTGTTTCTGTAATGACGACTGTGGAATACATATTTCCCTTTCTTATATCGCTGGGACTAAATCTAACTACACCATTATGACACATTTACTTTTCCCTCCCAGCCAGCAAGCACATCACTCTTGGTTTACTTAGATTTGTCTAGCATCTATTTTCCATAGTAAACACACAAAAACCCAAGAGAAAGGACGTTACTTAAGCTGAACTGAGATATCAGATGCAAAACAATTTCACAACTCTTTTTCACAAATAAATAAAAAGAAAACTTTTATAATTTGATTTCTTATACAATTGAGTTTTCAGTCACAAAATTTCTCTAATGCAACGTCCTATATGGGAAACACAAATATCAACATTCATAAGTCATTACATACCAACATTTTAAGTTATCACAGTATTCATTAGTACCCTTGTGTACATCACATCTCTGCCTGACTTATTGTTACAATAAGATCATTCGAGATTGAAAAGCCCAGACTGTGATAAACAGTCTTGCCTCATGACGAATTTAAGTTTTATACTTTTTTTTTTTTTTTTATTAGGTTGTGGTCTTTTTTAAATAAAGAAAAATTCATGGAGGGCCAGATGTCATGGCCTTGATGCAGGAATTATGAAGAAAAATTCTAAGACATGTTTTAAATATGAGGTCAGATCAGACAACCAAATGGTCGTCTCTACCCTTAGGAACAAGTGTGTGAAACAATTTTCTTTTTTTTTTTTTTTTATAAAAAGGATCTTTAAAGAACAAAGCATTTCACAATCATTTATTTTGTGTTTCTCATACTCCTCATCTCCATTATCCACTTGGTATGTTCTGCCTTTTAGACTATAAACTCTTTCAAGAGAGGGCTGTCACTTTTTGTATGCTTCTACAGTGTCTAGTACAATAGAGCTTGACCTCGTTAACTCCTAATCAATAGTACAATAGAAGTGTTAAACAATTATCATAGGGATGTTGTACGTCATACCACACAGTTGAGCTCCCTGAAAAACTCTGTTGCAATATAAGGGTACAGCTCTCTTACACAAGGCAACATCAATAAAACTGGGGAAAAAAAAAACCCAACCCTGAGATTTTCATGAATGAAAGCATCACAGAAACCTGGCATTAACAATGAATAAAGCTTATGTGGAATCACGTGGAGATTTATAAATATGCTCTTTCTGCTGTGTTCAAACTCAGATGCACTGAAATCTAACTTTGATTGCAGATATTTTGACTCAAAGTAATTAAAGGTCTACGGTACTGCTGAGAACAAATGCGTGCATACCAAAATACTTAAAACTGAAAAGAAAACTTTACAATAGCAAGCACTTTTAAATTGCTTTGTCGTTTAATTCCACCTCAGTTGCATACAGAAATTAACAAATCTGCTTTCAGACATCCCTGTTATTCTTCATAAAGTCTCAAAGGTGCTTTAGTGAAACTAGATTTAAAGCAAGTTAAGTGCATTACAGGAAATGTGTTCCCAAACACACAGTCCAATTAAGTACCAAATGATGCCTTCAAGTCTCACCCATGTAAACCATACAAGGCCAGTGAGATTTTTCAGTGAAAATTTAAGACAAAAAAAGACGACTTATTATTTGTTAAATTATGAATAAATATATTTTTCCTAATTGAGTTCTTTCCATTTTGAAACTTATGCTATGCTACAGCCTAAATTAACAATGGAAAAAAAAATAAAAATCTCTGTAAATCAGGAATCGATGCGGGGCATAAAGCACAAACAGATTTGTATTGAAGGATTAAAAAGACTGAAAAACAGGAAGAATTTCTAAGCAATGGTTGGGATTTGGAATGCCTTTCCTTCGGCTTTATCTTGTGGCTCCATCAGCTAGAATTTTGACAAATACAATTTAACAAAGCTATGTATACATACACACACAGTAAGAGTGGTATTTTGCCTTTAGTTGTTTAATTTCCTGTGGAATGAATCCAAATGATTGTTGCCTGTAGCACCAGTTTTGTATTAGAGAATACAGAGGTTTTGCTTAAATAGTGAGTCACCATTAAACACTGTACACAATTTCACTGGGTAAAATGGTTCTTCCTAAAAACCAGAAAACTCTCTTCCTAGTCATCATCTCTTTGTTATTTGTAGTGTAACCTATGCCTCTATCACACTGCTTCTTAAGCACAACCCTTTCCAAACTCAGACTGCCTAAAGAGTTCAGCCTTTCCTCGTGTATCAGCTATATCACAGCTCTGACCATCCTTGTCTATGTGTTTTTCTTTTAAAGAGGGTTCTTCCAAAGGGTGTAATGAGGACTCCAGCCAGCAGCTAGAATCACACAGTGGCTCACTCACTGCCCCTGGTTGTGATGGGAGCGAGAATCAGAAGAGCAAAAGGGAGGAAAAACTCAAGGGATGAAGTAAACACAGTTTAACAGGTAGAGTAAAACCTGCACATGCAAGCTAAATAAAACAAGAAAAAAGCCAAACCACAAAAACCCAAACAACCTGGCTAACATGGTATGGAACATCCCTTTGGTCAATTGTGGTGAGCTGCCCCAGCTGTTTCTCCCCACAGCTTCTTGAGCATCCCCAGCCTGTATTTACAGGGTGGTGTGAGGAGCAGGAAAGACCTTGACTGCCTGGCAACAATCAAAACCACCAGTGTACTATCAACACCTTTTCTCGTCCTGAATCCAAAACACTAGCAGCTTTCCAGCTGCTAGTAAAAAAGTTAACTCCATTGCAGCTGAAACCATCACGGCTTGTCAAAATCTGGTTAAGACACTTTCAAGGTTTTATTTTCATACACAAGCGTTTGGAACTGAATTATTAAGAATAAAGCAGTTATTTTTCGGTCTATTAGAGCAAGCAAACCTTTACTAACTTATGAAAATGCTAGCACTTTGCAGTTCAGAGTAGATTTTAAAACTATTACTCATCTTCAGCTGCATTTCACTGTGTGAGTAGACCTATTAACATGAAAGAGACTAAACTAGAACTAAAACATTTTCATCAGGAAAATATTTAAGAATCTGATCCTCCGTATTGAGAAGCTTGACTGCTATTTTTCGTTCCTGTTTATTTTTTTTTTTAATTAAACATACATCCTTAGCAACCCATAGTAATATAACAAATAGCAGTTCTTCAAAAATTAAATTAAACGCATTGCAAAAAAGCTACGCATACATCTTACATGCAAATCTGCAATCCCAGATAGCTCTACATTGGCAAATCTCTGAAAGCACATATTTTTTTTTCCATTATTTTAAATATTTTTTAAGGGAATTATTATCTAGTAAACTTGTTCTGAGATGAGCCACCTCTGCCATCTGAGAACAAAAAAAAAAAAAGGTACTAAAAAATATCTGTGCATAACTGATACCCTAATATGAAAACTGCCTTTCTCCCATTCATCAATCAAGCAAACACCAAGAGATATGATAGATTACATAGCATGTACAACTAAAATCTGTATTTACCTTATTTATCTTCAAGTTACATTCCTTTTGTCCCTGGGTTTGCCCTTGCTGACACCACACCTTCTAAATATTTCTTACTTTTTGCCTTTCTTACTGATAGAAGTTTAGAATCACTTCGCTGTTGCCACTGTAGTCTCTGCAAGACTAGCTTGCTCAATTTCCTCTCCTAGCTTATCTTTACAACTAATGGAGAATAAGAATGCAGAAGATACAAATGGCCAGTTATATTGTTAGGATAATACAGAACTTGGTGGAAATCTCAGCCAATCTCACAGTACAATATAAAAGGCATCAAGTTTGTATTCATAGTCATTTAAAATGTGATAAATAAATATGAATAATCTGATGCTACTAGAAGACTGGAAAAAAAAAAAAAAGAGGTACAACCAGAGCAAACAGCAAATTCAGCTGTGCACAGACACTGTCCACAAAAGATGCATCAGTTTTCATACCCTTGGTCTGTATCGCAGTTGGGTGAGAGCCACCAACCTGACAAAGCAACAAGACCAAACATACCACCCTCAACTGCAGAGAAAACTCTCCTCACAATCATTGTATGCACAACTTTAATTACAACCAAAGCTAGGGAACATATATATCAAGCAAGGCAGTTCAGCTTTTCAGAGCAAGATGTGCATACTTTGGTTATAGAAGAAGCTCCAGGAGAAACCAAGTAGCTGAGGGATAAATTGCCAGCCACAGTGCAAAGCTGTTGAGATATTTTTCAAGTTTGTATTGCTAATAAGCATTTCTTCCAATTCATCATCTCCTAAGGGGATTCAGAAGTCAGATGCTAAGTTTTGGTACAGTGGTATCTTAGAATTTTTGCAGGCTTTTATTAATATCCTCCTGCAGTTCTGATGCACTCTGTTTATGCAAGCCACTCTGCATCAGGCTTTCATAACCCAGAGAGGAAAATCCGCATGACCTGCTGGAGTGGACTTGAATTATCTCCATTGACACCTTGAAAGAATATTTACGTTTTAACAGTACATACACTTTTGTAGTGAGGACAGAAGTTCAGCACTGAGTCAACTAGGATGAGGAACTTTTTATACAATAAGCAGGTATTTAAGTGGTAGGCAGTGGACATTGTTTCAAACAGAATAAAGAAAGATTAAATTAAAAAAAATCTCAGTACATAGGTTATACCTACTGGAATTAAAGTGTAGGATTAATCTTCTTATAGAAAAATATTTGGATAAAATTTTGGTCTCTGCTAGTAAGATCGAATATGAAAATTAAAATCCATTGAAGTCAGGCTTTGCATTTTGTTATTTTATCTCAGTTCAAGTAGCAAAGCCTGTGACTGTGATAATACTTTGAAAATAAAAAGAAAACAAATCACTTTCTCCATGCAGTTTTTTATTTCTTTCTTTTCCTTTCCTTTTTTCTCCCTATCCTTTGTTAACTATAAGAAAGATGAATCATATCAGGCATTTTGCACTTCTGTCTAAAAGCAGTGATAGCTATGCGTATTCTGATCTCTTTGGCACTGAAACCTATGACTGGTTGCAGTGAAATAAGCTCTTTTCAGAGTTGCTCCTTTGAGGTTGATAGCTGTAATTTCTAGGGAGCACAATAGCTTGATGAAGTCATAGTCATTGAAAGGGACCAGAACTATTTTAGGTCACTTCCATAGAGAGCTAAAGGATATTAACATCCATAATGTCAAAGCACAAATTCATCAGCATAATCAAATAGGCTAGTTCAAGTAATTACTCTTCAAAAACCATAATCACAAGTCCTCTAACTAAACCTCAGTTCTGCTGCAACCCACATTGATACCATTGTGGCTTTTTGTCCTCTTGTGGTTAGACAACAAAAGGCTTTTATAAAGAGTTTTTTACTGCCTGCAAAACATAAAATTATGCATCAGTCACCTAAAAACATCCTGTAGGATGGTGTGGTAACAGTTTTCAAAAACCTAGATTGCAGGAATGAGAATGGATACTCACTGAACAAAAATCTCCAACTAACTAACGGGGTGGAAAGGAGGAACAAAATTGAAAGGAGGAAAATTTAATTTGGTCATTAGAATTGAGTTCTTAAAGACACTTAGTTAAAAACTGGAAGAGAATACTATCTGTAGAGGCCTCCAAGAATAAAATTTCTTAACAGACATTAACATACAGTTGAATCTACGCTGGGAGAAAGTATGGACGAGATGACCTCTTCAGCAATATTTTTCTATCATTGTATGATCATTATCTCCACCTTTGAAAAACTTTGAAGAGTTGAATCTGCTTGTTGCACAAATTTAGTAGTCTCTATGCAGATAATAGCGCACTGATTTAATAGGGTATTTTGTATAGATGTGTTAGTCGAGTCAATGCTTGCAGTCCTAGTTTTCCATGAGCATTGGCATTATTTTTTTCCCTAGTGGTTTAATTGTAACAATGTGATCTCAAATAGAAGCCACTTTCCTAATCCAGAATAAATATTTTAATTATCTATGTAGCACTTAAATATTACAGTGATAACATCTTATAAATTTACGTAGGAATAGTCATCATATCAAATAGCACCAGACTGTATCTTTTTTAACGTTAGCAAATATGCAATTAGGGATTAAGTTGGATCCTGCAAAGTCCTTTTCCAGAAGGCAAAAACCCCAATATACTAATCAGGCTATGCTGACAAAAATATATTTAAAAAACACTATCCTTTAACCACAGTGGGGAAAAAAACAATAACAATGCCCATTCTCTCACACTCAGCACTGTTCCACTGGGCAAACAATTACTGCTTCCTATATTATTCTAGTTTAAGGATGTTTTGAAGAACAGCATTATGACAGTTAGTATTCTTGTTTTTAAGATGGGAGAATATCGCTGAAGTGCGCAAAATGTGTACGTTTCAGTTCCCAAGTCAGTATTAGGTGCAATTACCACCAAACTTACTGTTTCCAAATTAAAAAATGACCAGTATAAAAAAAATTTCGGGAAAGTTCTAAAATTACAGAATATACTTTTCTTACAAATTCCTGCGCAAGAAGTCCAACTTTATACTTCTCCCCATCAAACAAAGAGAAATTCTACACAGGAGAAAGGAAAAAGGCATTATATGATGCTTCAACATAAAGCGAGCCAAACTGAAATCTCTAAACACATGCTTACTTTTGACATGCAAATTACGCAAATTATTTTAAATAATATTAAATATGATCTTAATATACATATTATTTCCTGAAGCCAAGGCAGAATAAATATGCTAAAAAGAACTGTATTAACAAAATTATGAACCAAAACTAGGTGTTTTTTTTTTTTTTTAAATGCATAGAAACCTGAATTTGTTAATATGTCCAAGCATTTGTGTGCATTACAATTACAAACAAAACTTATTCTAAAGGCAGCAAGTCAGATGTACTACTGTTATTCAGTTTAATTCTGAGCTCCTTACTGAACTTGGCAGTCAGTACCTGTTCTACTTTCATAATATCAACAGCAGTTGTGCCTAAGGACACAGTCTTTCCTAGTGTCACTAGATTATACTGCAAAATGTTTACAGTTTCCTTAGTGTTTAGTTACAGCTCTCCTGGTGTGTGCAATTGTTTTCAATCAAAACAATATTTCCTCTTGTGGATACTGCAGGCCTTCACAAACACAGGAAATCTTCAGCAGCTTACTGTGATGAAGCATGAAGCACTTCAGACTGAGCTAGGAAAATGATCATTTGCAATACAACGAAAGTTATTCTGTGAGCCAGTCTAAAGACAGTGGTCAGACTCCAGCATGTGGAGGTGTGTCATGCGAATGTGCAGTCAGGAAAGGAATGCCCTGAACATCATTAGCATTCCCATTCCCAGGTTCTGGTGAAACAAGAGCAATGCACCTGCAGTTTCATCATGATAAAATATTGAGCTAAGACAAAGCAGAGAAGAAGGAACCAAAGTTCCAAATACCACATTTGGACAATGAAAGCAAATTAGTTGACAGGTTTCTCTTGTCAACAGAACATAATGCCCTCACCAGAGAAGGGCTGTGTTAGCAATGATTTGCACCATGCTTTCACCCCAGTAGAGTTACTCCTTCTTTAAGGGGTAAGGTTAAGAGATTCAGGAACATTAATTCTTTGTTTAGTAAGTAAATATTAGAATAAGAGAGATTTGGGAAATATCACCCATTTATCAATTTCAGCAGAAACCTCTTCTGTACATTTCACTTCAGCATCTTAACGTGCCCCAGCCGGAATAGCTACCTGTCCATTTAAATGTTATATATATTTTCTTTGCCATAATAATCTGAAGAAACTGGATTATAAAATGCAAAGATGCATAGGTCACTTCATAGTCAGATTGCACTCAGCTTAAAACCCTTACTAACTAAACAGTATGGTTACATTATGTTTCTGCTCCCTAAGAAGAAATTAAAAACCTATAAACTGTGTACGTATGGTCTGTTACATCAGGGAAACAATAAAAAGGACATGGCTATTCAATAATGCACCATTCCAACATCCTTTCATGTAGTCCAACCCCTCAAGCCAGGACTCTGGAACCACTATGAACAGATTTAATAGGAAAAGTAGTTTCAAATTTCACTTTCTTTTTTTAAAAGGCTGTGTTTCAACCACCATCTCTAAAATAAATGCTCATATCCAGCAGGCTAAAAGACTATTGGCAACATATCATATGATAATGTTTTATATACAGGCCACAATCCTGTCAGCTTTATTTCAATCAAAATATCCTAATGCCACAATAGTTCAAGTTCAAGGTAAGAATTCAAGTGGACAACAGTCAAGCGAATGCAACCTCAGTGTCAGGACACCACCAGCACATAACCTGGACTTCAAAGAAAATTACATACAAAATGTAATGAGGAAATAATTTTCCATCGGCTAAATTATCTGCTCCTTGTAAATATCTAGTTTGCCGTCAGTTATGAATGGCAGCACTTACCATTCACTTTCACTGTTTGCTAAAAGTAGTTTTCAGAAAAGTTGTCATCAGGGTACATATGAAAGTCTTTGTAAGCAGGAATTTTCATATAAATTCTACAAGAGTTCTGTATTTATCAAAAGCTTGCATAACCTAAAGGAAATGTTAGCAGAGCATAACATAATTTGGAGTGTACTACATAGCAGAGTATGAAGCTTCCTTTGTTCACGCAGTGCTAACAGAGAAAAGGCAGATTATTCCTTACTGAATATTTTGCAGAAGTATTTCCATAACTAAAGGCTATTTTCTTCTCTTCTACCTATCAGATTTTCAGAATAAAACCCATTCTACCACTGTCCTTCAGCGTATCTTTATCTTTGCCCTTAGCATTTTTTACAGAAATACCTTTGGACACATCTGGTTGCTTGCTGCCTGCCTAATTTTTTTTTTTTTTTTT
>VXBW01002687.1:74423-103218 GCA_013400375.1 Thinocorus orbignyianus
TTTTTGATGGGGACAGTGTGAACTAGAACTATGGGTCTAAATGTTCATTTCCATTTATCTAGCAAGCAATCAAGTATGTACACTAGAAATGTATCTGTGATACTGAAGCTAAAAAAACCCCAGCCTGATGATATTTCCCTGTGTTTCCTTCCTCTTCAGCATATATATTAAGAGGGAAAATAAAAAAATAAAAAGGAAAACAAACAAACAAAAAAAGACAGACAGAGAAGGTACTTGGTCAAACAAGTCTAGTCACACTGTTTCAGATCTATCCAGGAGAAATCTCTTGATTTTTGGGGACTTAGAGTTTTGAAGCAAGGAATTACCTCCCCATTGCCCCTTTTATAAATATTGCATATGGACTATATAGTGCTCGAGTTCCATTTGAAAAGTAAGTTGTATCATGCATGCTTACCTACCTTTTTTAAAACATATATCTTTAGCTCCTTAATCCATGGTATAACAAATGGAAAATAAGTAGCAAAGAGAAAAAAATAAAAAGGTTTTAGCAGCCCAGATCCAGAGATGTTTTTTTGTTTTGTTTTGCTTATCTAATAACTTAATGATTGTAATAGTATGTATTTGCAATAAACGGGTTTTGCACTCATATTGTCACCTTTGCTTCTGTGTTTAACACTTCTTACCCTTATCCTGCCATGAGCATTTTAAAACTCATAGAACATGAGTTCAGCTTTTTACACTCCACATCCTGGTTATCTGAAATTAGTCTGATGATTAAAAAATGTAATGAAAATTCTCTTAATAACTCTTCAAATGCTTTCCATGTGCTTAATCTACTCTTCTCTTTGCATTTGTGTATAAGTTTCCTGTGCTACTGCCTAGCTACTTTAACTTGGTTGAAAGCTGCGGTTTGTTCTTGAGCTGTTTTTTAGTTGTTGGGCTTTTTTTCCCCCCACTCCATGTCACCTGTAGTCTACATGAACACCATTACACACTACGTAAACTTCACCACCAGATTTGTTCCCTATGAACATCAGGTTTTGATGAACATATTCATGACAACCCAAGTATACTGGATATCATGGGTGGGGCTAATAATTCAATCTGAGTTAATGTCTACATTCACATCTCTAGTTTAACTATATTAAACTTTATCTTACATAGAAAATATACAGACCTATCTGTAATGTTTTACATTTTTAGGAAGAGAAAGGCAGCTGTGATTAGATGTGCAATCTAGCAGTTTTAAGATTCTGATTTTCTCTCAGAGCATGACAATATCTTTTCAACACAAAAGTAGCTAAAATTCCAATGGATTTGTGTCAGAGTGTGTGAAAGATGAAAGGACAATTACTCAGTTGCTACCTTTCTTGCATATTGGTGTCTTGATAGAAGACCACTCCAAATTCTTACTGCTGACAGTAGGGAAAAGACACAGAATGACGAACATACAGTTCCAGACACAGTTCCACACAGGCAGTGTCTAGAAACTGGTATTTTAAAATATCTTCTTGTACTCCCTTCTGTTTATCATAACATTTCTCCAGGACTGAGTTCTGCTGGTCTTTGCTCTGCTTGTCCGCTGAGTACTTGTTTTCATTCATTGAACCTAGGAAGTTTTCTTTCTGTCTTTGCCCTTGACTTTTCATAGTTTCTTCTAATACAGCTTTAACACAGCTAATTCGACTCTAAAGCACCCTATTCAGCTTTTTCATGCAAACTTTGGATGCAGTGAGCTAAAGTTGATGAGGCCAACCTTTCCTTCTACTTTTTGAGCCAAGAGAATGGCAACTTTTTTAAGTTCCAGTGCAGAGCAAGTATTACACAGTGGCTCTTTGATTTGCATAAAGAAATATGTGAAAATGAGTAATGTGCATAACAACCCAACCTAAAATTATAAAAATCAGTATAAAAACCACTTTACTTTCCAAATATAGATAATCAACCGTCCTGTTAAACCATCTAAGTTATGTAAAAGTTAAGTCCATAAGGAAAAAAATAAGGAAAAAAATAGAGATCTACATAAACAGGAATTGGCTTCTGGACTGTAATGATTCTCTGTAAAGAAAATATTATTTCCTTCTGTAAAAAGAAAGGCAAAAAAATTTCAACCAAAAAAATGAAATCCAACAAAAAATGAAAAGCACATGCTGTCCAGATGGAAAACCTTTTACTTCTGTAAACAGAACATGACTGAACTAGAAATAAGATCTGGATTCCCTCTCTAGCCTAAAAGTGAGTTCTGCAATGCTTGAGTAGGGGAGCTGGACTAGACAACCTCAAGAGGGCCCTTCCAACCTCAATTGTGTTTGCAATTTAGGTACCACGTATTACCAGTGCAAAATTTAACTTAGCCTAGCTGACAATTAACTTGACTTGACAATTAACAGGACAAGGGTTAACTCTCATAATTTAGTTATAAGAACTGAGAAGTAACTTAAGCTTAAACCACCTCTTACTTAAAGTTACAAAACTCCAGATAACCTTTGAGACAAGCAGACTATAAGTGCTGGGATCAGTCAGTTGGTTAAGCACCATTTGACTTCGAACAAGTCAATCAACAATTAAGACTTCTCTACTCAGTTCTATAAACAACAGCATCCAGAGTCTACCAGACATAAAAACCAAGGTACTCCACAACCAGGCAGCAGGACTTGGGACCATCTCTTCCACTTTTGGAGATGCCCGAGAAGATAAGGATGCTCATAACCAAAGGAGGGTGTATGGCACAGCTCAAAAGGCTGTACTAACTCACCTGACTATTTCTTCTGGAGAACAATGAGTCCTGCACAAAACTAAGCAATTCATAAAAATTTTTATACCTGTGATTAAAGTGATTTAGGGTCCAAAACAAAATGTAGTCCCCACACAACCATTTTGTTTTCAAATGCAACATCAACATACATGTTTTTCTATTTGGCTTTGACAGTAAAAGCAAATATTGAAATGTTTCTATCAGACAAAATTCAAACAAAGTTGGTTATGAAAGAGTACAGGATTTATTTTGAAATGACAGAATAAATTCTGAATTCAGCTTTACTGTTTACTTTAGTTATAACACTACATATTGTAACGGTTACATGAAACAGCATGCTGGCAGTGCGCACTGGCAGCCCAGAAAGCAAACTGCATCCTGGGTTTCATCAAAAGCAGCAGGTCACAGGAGGTGATTCTACCCCTCTACTCTGTTCTCATGAGACCCTACCTGGAGCGCTATGTCCAGCTTTGTAGTCCTCAGAACAGGAAGGACACGGACAGTTGGAGTGAGTCCAGTAGAGGGCCACAAAAATGATCAGTGGGCTGGAGCACCTCTCCTATGAAGACAGGCTGAGAGAGTTGGGACTGTTCAGCCTGGAGAAGAGAAGGTTCCGGGCAGACCTTATAGCAGCCTTCCAGTATCTGAAGGGAGCCTACAGGAGAGCTGGAGAGGGACTCTTTGTCAGAGAGTGTAGCAATAGGACAAGGGGTAATGGCTTTAAATTGAAAGAAGGGAGATTTAGATTAGATACTAGGAAGAAATTCTTTACTGTGAGGGTGGTGAGACACTGGAACAGGGTGCCCAAGGAAGCTGTGGATGCCCCAAAGCTGGGGCAGCGTTCAAGGCCAGACTGGATAGGGCTTTGAACAACCTGGTCTTGTGGGAGGTGTCCCTGCCCATGGCAGGGAGGTTGGAACTTGATAATCTTTAATGTCCTTTTGAACTCTAACCATTCTGTGATTATAGGATTTTCAAGATTCCGTGATTTTATGCTTTCACAAGCACTTCTCTCACAGTGAGAATTCGGTAGATACTCGCTAATCCTTCTAAAACAATAGAAGGGAGAAAAGAATGTTACTTTTATGATCATGTTTCCTGCTCTAGGTTTAGCCTTCAACATTTGTGTTTGGCAACCATCATGATGGTTAAACATGGGAAATGTTCCATTGTTTTAATGTCCCACTATATGACTCCATTTTTTTATTGTTAATCACACCTATTTACTTTCCTACTTTACTCTTATTTAGCACTTTTAACTGATTCTTGCTGCATTAATGATGTAAAAGTGCTCCCCATTATACTACTTGGCACTCTTCCTATCCACAAGAGTGTGGATACATACCAGTGTCCAGGGCTCAAGACTGCTGAGAAAAGTACATAAGATGTCCTACAATCCATACAATCTATGGCTGCCAGACTTGGCTTCTTTTGTAGATTCTGGAAAGCAACAGTCCCAGTGCCAAAATTTGGAACTGAGCCTTGTTGCAGGCATCTGTCTGAATCCCATTCACTTTTAGGATTTCAGTCGCATAGAGAAAGAAGTCTGTACCTACATGTTATTTTTGATCTAGACTTTATAACTGGTACCTCAATATTCAATTACACTGCCCCAGTGGCTTCTACACCGAGAAAATTTCCAGTTACTAGAGGAACAGATTACTAGTTCTGTCTGCATCTCTTCTTTTTTTTTTTTTTTTTTTTTTTTTAAATATCTAATTGCTGTATCATGCAATTTCTTTTACATGTGGAAAATCAGGCTTCTACTCAACAAATGCAAATATTTTCATGAGACCATCCTGCTGTGTGTTTCTAACCAGGAAGTTCCCTTCAGCTATGACAAATTCTTTGATAATACCATTTCTCCCCGGGAAGGACAGGTAGAAGTCTAAAGAAATTCCGAGTTTTTTTTTTCCGCACTAAAAAAAAAAAAATCTTAATCACTTTTTGCTTATAATTTGCTAGCCAGCTATTGTATTCCTTCAAAACAAAGCACTTGCACTGTTTTATCTCTGCAATACCACAGAGGCTATTAGCAAGCAGAATGGAAACAAGTCAGATGAATTTAACCCAAGCATGCTTCCTCACCAGAAATAAAGCTTCCTACAGGGATTTTTTCCACCTCTTTAGAAACAGGTTCTACACCATCCTTTTCCCTTATATAATACACAATAAACCACTTCATTTATCAAGCTACAATAATACGTAGGAAAGATGGATAAAGCATAAACACCTCATGATAATGAGAAGACAGAAAATACTGTCTAAACACCATCAAAATAATATATTTTTAAAGAATTTGTTGTTATTTTAATATGCAGAGTTTTTACCACTTGCACATATTTAATTGAAACTGCACTTTCAAGTTTTTATAAGTCATTATCATGTGATGAGAACGCTGAAAAAGGCTGAAATAAAATGAATCAAAAAATTGGCATTTTGTTACTTGAAAAATGTATTTCTCATTGTGATAAATTAATCAACTGAGGAATATCAACTGTCATTAAATACATTCCTTTATAATTCCATGAGGTCAAGTAACTTTCTGTTTTACCCAACAATTCAACATCATCCATTCTTCTTTGTTTTGTTTTAATGTATACAGCATCCAACAATTTGTGCCTCTATGTGACTACTTTAATTTTTGCCATGTGGTCTACAAAACCACTGAGAAAAGGCAACACTGAGAAGGGTGGTTGGGTTTTTTTTTTTACATCAGGCATTATGGCAGTCTGTAACCTGTAGTAGTTATACCCCCTTTTCTCAAGCTCGTTGCACCTTGGTGATCTCTTTCGACTAAAACCAAACTACAGCTGTCAAATCTGCAGAGCACGGCTCCATCAGCCATTCTGCACTCTAACCTTGATCAGAAAGATTACCATTCATTTCAGTTATCTTTTTCTTGCTCACAAGCAAAATTCTCCATCAGACTGAAGATTCAGTTTGGAATGTCCAAATCTGAGCATACTTATGACCCAGTAACAGGACTTTATCTTAAATATTGCTAATTTGATTTTTACTTTTTTTAGGTAGATAAGAAACCAGCATCTCCTACAACTTAGAAGGAAGATTGAACTGCAGAGCAATCTTGCCTGATGATTCTCTTTTACTTTATTAATTGAATACACCTATTGTTTTTATAATCTTGTGGGAAGAACATTAGCATCAAGTAATATTGTGTACATTGTCAAATTATGTCAAAACTTACCATATCTGAATGACTGACTTGCTGACAGATGCAGAGTAATTTTCTTTTTTTCCCCTCTGAAGAAATTTTAAGGCTGCAAGCAGCTTGAAAAAAAGGTGCCTGGACTGCCATTTCTGCAGTTCTCTGAAGTTTCCATTGGCACAGATGCAGGAAGCAAGGAATTTCAGAAATCAGAGGAACGTGGATGCAGTTGAGGTAAATTAACCCAACAAATGAGAGCTACTTCAAAAGGACTGTGTCATCCCTATTTGGCTGAGATCCACTCTTAGTTTGAAATATGTTGGCTGCAGATTTCACCACTACACGTATCAGCATCAAAAAAGAGGTGAAAAAAGTGAATATCAAAAGTGAATATATACTAAGGAGGAGCCAAGGCAGGAGAAGTACCTTCCTTCACAAATATATCCATCAACTCTATGACTGATCCCTGCCTGTCACACCGTATTGGGTTTCTGTGGCAAGGTTTTCATAGCGGATGTCTACAGGGGTGGCTTGCATGAGAAGTTGCTAGAAGCTTACCCTGTGTCTGATAGAGCCAATGCCAGTTGGCTCCAAGACAGACCTGCCAATGGCCAAAGCCATCAACAACAATGGTAACGTCTCCGGGATAACATATTTAAGAAGGGGTAAAAAAAAAAAAAGAGACTGAGAGGCAACACAACTAGACAGAGAAAAAACTGAGACCACTCGAGAACAACAGCTCTGCAGACACCAAAGTCAGTGAAAAAGGAGGGGGAGGTGCCTTATGAGACTTAGTTCAGGTCACCTGGATGGCATTACAAATGCTCTTAAACTTACGAGTCTCAATTTTCACAGATCAAGCTCTCCTCCTTAGGCAGCTATATTTTTTGCCACAAATTTGAGCTTTTGTTCTCAGGCCCAGACTAGTTATAGACTGCCAGTTAACACAGCAGAAAGGCCAAAGGGAGGGAGGAAATCTGTTCCCCGTAGCTTGAAGGTTCACCATCCACAGAGTATCCTGTGGAGCTCTATGCAGGTCTAGCACTTGTGATAGAAAAGGACTGGCCCAGACTGTATCAGCTCATGCTCTGCTCCTAAGAATCAACTTCACATTCTGGAAAACCCAGGGAAAGTTTTTAAGAAAGAGCAAGAGCTACAAAGAGTGGGAGAACTAAGTTTTCACTCAAATTGGTTGATACTGCTCTTTTCCTATCTTCCTCAATAACTAACCGGTCAGAAAAATCTGTTGGAAGCTAGTACATACTGCTATCACTTAAAAATATTACTCAAAGGTCTTCTAACCCATTTAACAGCTATCACTTCAGTAATGAAGTAACTGAAATATATTTAGTTTTACACACAACTAAATTGGTCAATGCAGTAAGTAAAATAAACCTGTGTTGTAAAACTTCAACCACTATCCAAAATTCACCTCACCTTTTTTGAGAGCTTTATTGCCACACTATTTATCAAAAATATTCATAATTGGAATAGAAAATGTTTCATTAATGCCATGTCAGGATGAACAATTATTAGCTTTGACTGAGTACAACATTTTCTTTACCCACTGGAGTACAGCTCTTTAAAAAACGGATACACCAGCATAAAATGATCTGAAGGAAGTGTGAACCTTGCAACTTTATTTAACTGATGTGAAATTAAACTGAAGCTAACACACATTTTACATTGTAGGCTGTTTCATCAGAAGTATAATAATTTACATTCTAGTTTTGTATGTTGATGTGTATTTCTTCTTTACCTGCTATTCTGTTTCAGTTTTTAACATCTAATCTTAGAGATATGTCTTGATCATAGCTGACAATCTTACCAAAGTCCCTTAGAAAACAGCAAAAACCTACTGGTGTCAAGTAGTAATTTACAAAGGAATATCCTTGCATATCAATCTCATTCAGCAAAACTTCTTTTGAGTAGTCGTATTCTTCTCAGTTTCTTTGAAGTTTCCAGTCAGAATTTTACAGTACAAGTTTCAGTTTGCTACCTATTTGATACCTGTCTTGAAATTGTTAGGGTTTGCAACAACCTCCAACAAACATTTCATTCAGCAGGATCTAGCACAGTTGGTTTATTACCTGTGAACAAGACTATATTCTAAGAATATTCTTAAACATCCTCTTCCACAATTGAAGTTTCTTCCTGAATTGAAGTCTTAGAGCTGAATGGGTATTTTCAAAGTTTTAGAAGTATCCTAAAGTAACAACCACTTCAGAGAAGGTGCTTTACACACATATTAAATACAGTAGTTTTAGTCTGAGCCAGTATTTGCAACACATATCATGGTAACTATGAAGTGTCAGAAAATACGTATCACTAGCTGAGATAAGAAACATACATAGATCAAGACAGAATAACAGTTACCAGTTCTTCTCAAATGCCTAAAACAAGACTAAAGACAGATCAAAAGGTTAATATTAAATATTATATTCAGAGTAGTCTGTGAGAACAAACTGATAGTTTATAATTTTTGCCTAGCCTTTGTCAATTTTTTTTAACCTCTTTCAAACAAAAACCTAAGTGCTGCATCTTAAACTTTCACAAGTCTACTAGCAATTTTCACAAGTGTAAAAGCCACCTCTTTAGCTAGACAGAAATACAAACACACAAAGGCAAAGCTGTCATTCATCATTCAAGGTAGAAAGAAAAGCCGTTTGAAAAGTGCATTACAATAAGCAGAAGACAGAATACCATTTAATTGCTAATCTTGTAAGTGACATTTATCAAACAAATATGATCATAACTCATGACTGTACCCCAAAGTCAAGAGTTTTCACATTATCAGCAACATGTAATTTTTTAATTTTTCTCTCATGCTACAATAGAAGTGAGTAAACATAGCATCACAGGGGCCCCACAAATTCAAATATGCACTCAGTGGGCCCAACTGAGTAGAAATGCTTTAAAATCTCCTCAGTCATTTCAAAATGAATGCTAACTAAAACTGAATCATGGGTTTTGAGGAAGCAAAAACTTTGTCTTCTTCTGCCACAATCCCAGTATTTTTGGAAATGCTTCAGGAGACATCTGCAATACTTTTCTCCACTATACATTTCTACACAGGTTGTATTAGAGATCTAATTTGCTTGCATTAAGATTTTGAAAAGGAGCTAGAAAAATGCTAATTTGTGAAATGTTAAAATGCAGTGTACTTGAGAGGAAAAATGAACGCAGGGAATGATGAGGGGATAAGTAGGAAGAATCAGCAGATCATTGCCTGGCTCCAAGCCTTGATTTAAAAGACACCAGGTCTGTTGGTAACAGATGGGAATAGCTTATCTCGCAGGGGTAAGAGAATTCTTGGACAAGAATTATCTGGGTTCATTGAGAGAGTTTTAAACTAGATTCAAAGAGGGATGAGGATGTAACTGGGCTTGCTAGAGAGGTGCTTGGGTGTAGTAGCTCAACACTTGTGGGGCAGTATGCTATTATTTTTGAGAAGCAGAAGGCCTACCACCCCTCTAGCGGGAAAACTACACGCTCAACTCCCTCTCTGAAATGCTTATACACCAATGGACCCAGCATGGGGAATAAACAGGAAAAACTGGAGATCTGTGCAGTTTCAAGTCCATGATCTCATTGCTGTTACAGAGACATGGTAAGATAGCTCATGTGACTGGAACATTGACATGGATGACTATGTCCTTTTTGGGAAATAATAGGCCAGCAAGGCAACGGGGTGGAGTTCTCTGTGTGACAGAGCATCGGGAATGTATTAAGCTCTTCCTGGGGGCAGATGAAGAGAGTTGAGAGCCTATGGGTAAAGATTAAGGGGCAGGCCAACATGAGAGACACTGTTGTGGGTGTTTACTAAGGGCGACCTGATCAGCATGGGGAAGCTGATGCGATCTTCTCCAGACGGCTCAAAGTAACAGGCTACCCGGGCAAGTGGTGGAGTCTCCGTCTCTGGAGACATTAAAAAACCTCCTGGACACTACTCTGTGCAACCTGCTCTAGGTGAACCCAGCTCTGTCAGGGGAGCTGGGCTGATGTTCTCCAGAGGTCCCTTCCAACCCCCATAATTCTGTGATTTATGGTTCAGAATTAGCACATTAAAAATTTTTATGGTTCTGTTTTTTTCCCTACTCCAAGCTTATAAATAGCTATTATAATCAAGTATGGTTTACTCATGAGGTTTATCTTTAATGACGCTGACTCAGCTGATGCTGATGAGATTTTAAAACTTGGACTTTCTTGATTATATCGCAGCATTAAGGGCTGCTAGTACCACTAGGAAGCTAGTGTCTAGATACAGAGTGTCGTTTTGGGAATGAAGGTGGTTTCTTAATTCTTTTTCTCCCGTGCAATCTGAACACATTACTGCTGTACAAAGCAGCATTAGTCTATTCTTTGTAGATAAGAGCGCCTCCTTTCAGATTCCCAGAAAAATCCAGGCACCATCAGAGACGTACCTGAAATGTAGATGCTAAGCAAAAGCAAAATCTGCATGTATTCCACTGAGTGCCATACATTGCTATTTTTAGAGTCAAAGGTCTAGTTGCAGACAAAATGTTACTGATTACATGTGTAGCTACACTGAACCAACTCCACTTGGGTTCTGATCAGCAATAGAATGTCACATTACTCATCTGAGGTGTAATCAAATAATTGAAGATACAAAGGGATATTCATAGATGAGCTAAGTAAAGCTCTGCTCTTAATAGCCAGATTCTTTCACCACCCTTCATCCAGCCAAAAAAAACCTACTTCACTGTGTCATCTGACTCCTAAATGTATTTTTTGAGTTATCAGTAAAATTCTGTGTCTTGCCTGGACATTTGCATCAAACTTTGATCAATGTATATAAAATTATACTTTAGAAATCAGTGGCGTTACTGTGGCACAAAAGTAAAACAGGTAAAAGTAATCTTATTCATCATATCAATTAAAAGAATTTTCCTCAAACACTGATTAACAAATAACAAAACAAGCATGCTGACTATTTGCATGCCATGTACAGACTGCTCCATCAGTAAGGCAGGTTTATGAAAGGAAAAGTTTCCTTTGTATCATTAGTTCATTTCTACTTACCATGATGTAAATTGATACACAAAAATGCAGTATTAAAAATCACGCTGTTCGTAGACTTAAGGGAAGAGACAGAAAGCAAATTCCTATATAAGAAAGTGGAGTGGAAGTGAAATTACCAGTTTATTCTACAGTAATGTAGGAGATACAAATAACAATATGCACCCAGAAGAGGTTAAGTATAAAAAGGGGCTGACTTATTAAAACTTGAAATTTTAAAACAGGAAAAAAGCCACTCCAAAACACCAAAAAACAAACCAATCAACCAACTCAAGGGAAAAAGTTTGAAATAACAAGTTTGAAGAAGGTGAAGAGTCCGTGAAAGCAAAGAAGAAATGTTTGTTTATAGGCTATTTCTGCATAATATTCTCAGTCTTTCTGCATTTCATTTGGCTGAATATGTGGCAAAGGAAACAGGATCCCAGCCTGGATGAAATCAGACCTGCATAATGTAATCAAGAACAAGGAGTTATTATATATCAGATATAACATAAAACAGGTAGAAGCTGAAATGAGGAAAGGAAAGGAAAGATAAGTCAAATACGGAAAATGGACATAAACTGTACAAGTAGCTGAGATAAGATTTTTCTCCAAGTACATTAAAAACATTGTGAAAGCAATAGATCAGATTCAGAGAGATGGCAAAAATAATGTGCTGACAGCAGAGGTATGAATGAAAGTAAATGCACTCATTAATTCCATATTCACAAGAGGCCACGGCCACAACAGAAATTGTTTGTTTAGGATGAAAAATCATTATCAGGAAAGGTATCATGCCAGATGAATGCTAAAGAAACCCGAAGACATAAAATAACAAAAACTACAGGGCATCAGTAGAAAACTAAATACACTGAGATGGTCTCTAATCTTAAATTCATTCAGACACTTTTCAGTTATGTGCTGAAAATAACAGGAAATTGTCTTGAAAATCCAGTATCAAAAATGTAAATAAAAGTGTACATTTAAATTAACATTTTGCTTTAAGAAGTCAAGTGAAGAATCTCAGTAAAGTTGTAATATAAAGTGACCATTAGGAATAAGATATCCCAGTGTTTGCTGCTTTTTTAAACTGCCCATCAAATCAAGATTTCAGCACTACAGGAACACTCTGTTTGCCTACTGCTATGATTATTCACACAAAAAATCCTAACGTTGAACAACACAGCACTACATAAATCATGTCAATTGCAAAGGCAAGGCTCCCTGGATATTTTTCCCTGATGAATTAGGACCTTGTTACCTACAGAAGGAAATTAGCATTGACCTTTTTAAATATATAAATATTCAAAACCTACCTGGATGCATTCCTGTCCAACCCGCTCTAGTGGAACTTACTTTGGCAGGGGAGTTGAGCTAGATGATGTCCGAAGGCTCCTTCCAACCCCTACCATTCTGTGAATATCCAGAGAATTTTTTTAAATTTTTTTTTTATTTATTTTTTATTTAAGGTAATTCCTGATGTGCTTATGTTTGTACTTTAGACAACAGTCACAGCCAGCAAGAACTGCAACCCTTGACTAAGCAACTACATAATGAATTATAGTTTCTCTTCTAATACTGAAACAAACCAGAATCTGAGCCCAGCAGTTACGTACTTTGCAGAACTTACCAGTGAGGCTGCCAGCCCTGCACATGTATTTCAGTGAAGAGCCCCCAGATCAATAAAGGACTAAGCATATGCTTAATTATACTTAAGCATGTGCTTAAGTATCTCTTAAATTGGCACTGTAATTAAGATTACATTTTCTAGGATATCAGTTTGACACTAATTGTAATCAATGCAAATTTATTCTTTCTGTTATTTGTTCATGGAGCAATCCTGATTTCAGTTGAATGTATCTATTACTCTCATAACACAACTCAGCAATTTTCTGTCTGCGGGTTGAAATGAGCAGTTTCATGAGTATTTCTGGATTGCTTAAACCTCATGGAATCGCTTTGTTCTGCTACAGATAAATAAATAAATAAAGCATTTTGAAACATTACACTGGTCATATGGTATGAATAGTTAAAAGAAAATATTTACGTAAAATTAAATGCATAACTAATAAACTACAATTCTACCAAAACAACAGCAGTCAACAGCTTTTAAGTGGAAGTCTACAGGCCATATTTGTTCTATAAATCAGTTGAACATAGAAAAGACCTCTCTCAACTCTCATAGCTGCCTGGATAGCTTAGTGGAAATAATTTCAGTGTTCAGAGATAGCTGGGGAAAAGCAGCTTTTCTTCTCTCTGGCTTGCTACTACAGATGCAAAAGCAAGGGTTTGGGTTGGGTGGTTGTTTTGTTTTTTTGTTTTTTTTTCCCCCCCCCTGCTGCGTATAATCAATGAGTTAGTAAGGACTCTCCTACTCGGGTTACCAGATTTGAGGGCTTATCTCTTCCATGAGTAAAATGCCATGATAAGGAGTTAAAAATAAGGGGGGACTGGGTTCCCATGAGAGAAAAATTACACTCACGTACACCACAGGAGAGCTGCTTATACACACTCCAAGCAATGCTGATGTTAGAAAAAAGAGAATCAGCATTTTCCAGCATCATCCTTTATAGATCACTAAATGTAAATTGTCAAGTAGTAGTTCACCAATAGTTTTACCTGTAATAGCTTGCAGTTAGCTGAATTTAGAACCACTTCCTGCATGACAAATGAAAGAGCCTATAGTAACCTTTACATCCAGTCCATAAAATTCTGTTTGATCCACAACTCACCCCTGCATCTGAGTCTTAACTTTACAGACTTCAAATAATAAATTACATCTACAGACTTCACCACATCCTCAAGAAAGCCTTTCAATATCTGAAATACTTCAAGCTAAAAACATGCATTTAACTACCTAGCTTCAACTTCATACAACCAGATCTTGTGTTATTTCCCCTGTGCTGTGAAGAATTACTTGCTTCTAGATACCTCATTTCCACAAACATACTTGTAAATGGTACTCAGATCACCTCTATACATTAATTTCGGAAACTTCCAAGTTTACTTACTAGACAAAACTTTTTCTTTCCAGGAATTCCAGGAAGATTAATTCTTCTTTTTTTTTTTCTCCTTTTTTTTTTCTCCCCTGAAATCTTACTCAACTTTTCAACAAGTCTTTCAAAATTCTAGGCTGAACACAGAATATGAAGACAGTCTAGCACTACGCTCAGTAATACTGAACAGTGAAGTAACTCAGCCTTCCTATTATGAGCTCATATCGCACTTCACAGTTTTAGCTTCCAGGTTTTAGTAAAGTTCATATCCATTAGACTAAGACAGGCATTTTAAAATCCAAATGCATACATTAAGTCTGAAAGTGAGATTTACAGATGGTTTGCAAATTAAAGTTATGATCTCTATACAGTTACATTTGCCTAGAAAGATCCAAACTTCATAGACCTATCAGATTTCAAAACTCGGGTTCCTTATGATTTCCAAAATTCTGCTGGAGAAGATTAGAAGTGACTCAGGTCTTGACACAGCTGAGGAACTTGACTTATTTCATGCTTACCTCCCAACAATGTCGAAAAACTAAGCCTTCTATGCATCCTGCACAGCAAATGCAGCTGAAATGCAGCAGAATTCTGATTCCTTACAAATAGAGCTGGAGGATATCATATACCATCTTTATTTATAGATCAGTTAACTCACCACTTAGACTAAATCCTCTCTTTTAAGGAAGGATTCAAACACACCTGCAGAACTGTTCAGTAAAGCGTACTTACCTTTAGTAAGTAAGGTTAACTTTCAGTGTATAAATATAAATACACATATGAATTATAGAGGATTATTAAGGAATGCTCTATGAATACCTCTAGGAAATGGTCCCCTTGGAACCTGAGGCTTTTATTTCTTAAGATAAGAGTGAACAAGATTCTTCCTTTATTCCTACTCAAAGGACTCTGAGATACTTTATAGACTTCCTTGTTAATAATTTCTTGAATGAGGAAGAGATACCCAAGACTCATCTTTCAGTTGTTTCTCCTAATTTAGAGGTGCATAGTTTTCTTCACTTTCTCTCTAGCCTGACGAATCTGCCAGTATACCACGTTCCATCCTAGAAAGCAAAGAACAGAGAATATTCTTCTGATATCACTGAACAATTCACCTAAATCTCGACAAGTCAGAATGACTGAAAATGAGCACAGAACTTTGTTCTTCAGATAGCTGTCTTTTCTGAAACTTTCTGCACAAGAGTAGTGCATAGTTTGGGTTTAACTGTCCGTTCCTATTTTAACACAACTTCTAATGAGAACCATGAATTTAAGCTTCAAGCTGGCAAATGTTTAGCTGAGGTATCACCTCCCTACTTGAGTCCTGTGAGTAAATCCCCTTTCTTAGACAATGTCTTCATATTCTGTTATTCCCATATTGCAAATAGACTTTTTGTTTCTGAACATACAAATTTCACTTTACTATAGTAATTATCTTCAAATGATCCTGATAATTGATTTACTGTTTCACTGTTTATTTTTTTATTTGTATGGCAATGTATCATGTGCTAGGAGTACACCTGTGAAAATCCAAAACAAACACCCCTGCTGATGAACCCTTTTTTCCAATACCTTGAGATGCACTACTTTGCTCCTAAGATAGTCACAAAGTCAAGTTTTGACACAGATGTTCTCTACTCCACTGATTTGTATTATCACAATTTTAGTGTAGAACATTTTAGTCAGTATTGATTCTACCAGGTGACGGTCACTATCATTTATTTGCTAGTACTCCATAATATTGATAGGTCCAGATACTTCTTAAATTCATCCATACAAAGCTACCCATTAATATTGTTACAGCCACATGAAAACCGAACATTATTCTCACTTTTAAGAGATATTTCTTCAGCATCAAAAATAGGAGAAGGGGTAGTGTTGGACAGGGGGAGGATTACACTGCCACTACTTAAGGTGTATCTGTTACATAGATAAATGAAAGATTTCGGTCTCCAGAAATAACAATCCAACATCTTTCACAAGCACTAAATTCAGTTGAATAAAAGCTAAAAAGCAGAAAATAGACTAACTTGAATTGCAAATGTAATCACAGACATCAGACACTAACCTTAAAGCTTTCAAGGTGAAATGTACCCATCCCTGCACCATGCTGAGGATTGAGTGCAATGCCCTGAGTAGGCATTGTGGGAATAAGAGCCACCCACCCCAGTTGTGCACATGATAAAGAGTTGCTGCAAAGCCTTCTGATTCCAATTCTATTCATAAGCTGTTAGAATAGCTGCATTTTTTTTCTTCCCCCTATGTGGGAAGGATCTTCAGGATCTTCATAATCATGGAAGGATAACTCCTGTTAGGATAACTCTCAGTCATATAGCCAGTTTGACTATATGTCACAAAAAGTTGGGTGTCAAGGCCCTTATATCAGGGTTTCAACTTATCTTTTGGCAGATATGTTATGCTCTAAGGAATACACAGGTTGGATCTTCAGCCATTCAAAATCAGAAAACTAAACGTTTCACTTCCAGCACATAAAGCCACTTGTTTTAAGTAATGATCCCAGATAACCCCTTTCTTGTTTTTCCTTCTCTGTCTCTGTTTTACTCATGTTATCTACTTGAGGGGCTCAAGCTGACTGCACTGCAGCTAAGGATCAAACTCTTAAAGGTTTACTTTCAAGCATCAGGCACATTCTTATTAATATTCACCAGATAATTTCCTACTTTGCTGATAAAAGTTCTCTCAAAAGAGCTTTCTTTGGTGGAAAAAAAATAAATCCACACACAGCAAATAAACGAGTAACTACTATGAATTATTTGAAGGCAACCGTATGCAACAATGACCTTGAGAACTAAGTGACTGTGAATATCCAACATTCAAATAGTTTAATCCTGCTCCTGCAGCCAGTCTTTAGTGAATGCTGATGATCTATGACACATGAAATAAGACTGAATCATCAATCCTTCCCACGCAGGCAGGTGTATGTGAGAGCATCTACCAGAAAACAACAGCTTCCACAGACGATGCTAGGGTTTGAATAAGGTGGGAGAATACCCTCTGACTTTCAGCAATATCCCTTTCCCAAACCGAAGCTGAGACTGGCATATTAGCTAGACAAGACACTATTAAACAAATGTAAAATGTTCAGAATTTAATACATTCTCTGATGGTTTTTAGCTCTTTATGCCCCGAACGATTAATTTCTATCACTCAAATATATCTAAGCTATACACCATTCGCCCCCCAAAAAAGAACAGGGTTACTCTGTGGACATTTTTTTCAGCTACTGTAATAACAGGCTTGATAACCAAAAGCAGATTTCTGGTATTATACTTGCAATATTAAAACAGATCAATTTGATACAGGTATCTTAAGGCCCTCTTGCATATACAGGTTCAGAATAAATGTCCTAGAGTTTGGGAAGGTCCTGACTAAGCATCAAACTATAAGCAATGGGTGCTCGTGTCTCAACAGTAACCAAAAATTCCACTTGTCAGTGACTGGAAAGCAATAATTCTAAAGTACCTAATAAACCAACCGAAGAAGTAGGAAATAATGCCTCTTCCTTCTCCTGTCTCTTTTTTATTAAGCACTACGTAACGAAACATCAGAAATAGCCAATGGATAAACTGATGAGCAAGAGAACAATGAGACAAGGAAGATTAATTGTGACAGAAAGGAAGAACACGTACAACTTCAGAACCACACCATATCACATGTATATTTGCAAATCTCATACCAACAAGCCTATGCTGTTGGTGAATGCATGCATGTTATCAAAGCTAAGTAAAGCAAGATAATTCCCCCCTTCCCCGCCAAAGGGTATATGTTATCTAGCTCTACCAAGTTATCCTTCTGCTGAACAGATGAATTTAATTTAATAACACTAATTTTATAAATATATTTAATGTCATGATGAGGAAGTACATTCAAAACTATAAACAAATCCAAGGAAACTAAGGATGTTTGAACATCCTTTACTTAATTTCGTCTGTTGTGTTACAATGCTTATGGAGAGTGCGCAGGTGTTAAAATAATGTAGGACATTTAAAAATTATGCCTGTTGAAAACCGAAGGTGAAATACGTGGTTTTACTATGAAAAGCTGCTGCATTTTTTTAATAGCTTTTCTTATCTGAAATAGAACAGCAGACTAGCATGGAAGAGAGGAATGAATAATACTTTATTTTAAAGTAGCAAATCTAAATAGCTTAATAATAATAATTGTTTAACATAAATTGCCTTTATAAATGAATGATTATGTGATGTGTTTGATACATTGTGAGAAAACAATTGTATATAACTATGTTCTTCAGTTCATAAGTGGGCTGTACAAGTTTTAATAGCAACTATTCTATAAAGCATTTCAAAATCACGTACAAACAACTGTGATATTACCTTTAAAAGAAGACAACTCCTCATACTGTGTGTATCAGAACTGAAAATTATAGGTCATAGGACTATGCCGAGATCTAAGAATAGAATGCATTTTTCCCAACAGAAATACAACCTGTTTTGAAATATATTCTCCTCAACACGGGATGGTATGGATCATAAACCACCTCAGGAGAACAGAGTTATTCTCTTCCTTACAATCACTGAAGAACAGTGAGCCAGTTCATAAGCTGAGAGGCAAATTTTGGTGGGGGGAGGGGAATAAAAGGTCTATACTGTGCATTTCTCTGTGTCCTTTGATGCACCCTGCCATGCTGGTCTTTTAACTGCTACAACTCCTGGCAACACACCTCAAGTATGAATCACAACCTCACGTTTCCAGGTACTTGAAGAACACTACAAAAAAAGCCACCATGTACACACACAAAAAAATATCTAACAGTTCAAATGAAGATCACATTTAGAGAGCTATAACCAAATTATGAAAAAAAAAAAGTTATCCTCATTCATTTATCAGCAACTTGTTTTGTCAACAAGAATACAAATTTTGGGCTTGAATTTTAAGGACTAAGATAGATTTGTTCTGAAAATTCATAAAGAGGCCTTTCTGAAGTAAAAGAGAAACAATATTTTCAGTTGTGAATATTCATAAGAGTTATGAAAGTTGGTTTTATGGGTGAAAGGAAAGAAGAGAAAAAGATCACTGAGACAGAACAGACTGTGGATGGTCCCTGAAGGGTGCTGAAAGTGTATCAAACAAACTCCTAATCAAAGATGGAAGAAGATAATCAGTGGAGAGATACACAGAATGAGTAGATGATCAAAACAATCAATGCTCTTTGAAGCAACATCCTAGAGAGATCACAGTGAACTAAGTCAAATTGTCAAATTCAGGGAAGTGAACATGATAATAATCAAGCTGTTAGATAACAGCCCAGACTGGAGTTTAGAGGCAAGGAGTAAGCATTGCACTACTTTGCACACATTTTATGAAATCGCCTACAAAACTTAGCCAGTCTGGGAAATTCAAATCTTCTGAAACATGCCTGGGTCAACAAGGAAATGAAATTCACCAAAGTGATGTTGATGTTCACATGATTAATATTAGGAATGGTAAAAAAGGCTCTCAAGAGAAACAGAAGTACAATGTCCCCCCGAAACACAGTAGGCTCTAGGCTAAGGGATATTTAGCTGAAGATGTCAGGGACAGACTAGCACCATTTGGACATGAGAAAAATAGATCCTTCCCTTAATTTGTGTTTATGTATAAAATTGTCCCACAGTGTGTGTGGGGGAGTGTTGGGGAGGGGAGAGTGGGGAGATGAAAAGAAAAAACATAGATGCACCAATGACAGTGCCACAGAAAGCTGGCAGGGACATTAAAAGGAATTCCCTTGTTCTCCAAAGGATCTATCAAGACTGGGTATAGGTGTAGCAGAGAACAAGGGGACAAAAAGATATTTTTTAAAAAAAGAAAGAACAGTAATTTGTCCTGAAAGTAACTGACAGGTCGCGGAGATCCAGACTTGGATAGGAAGGAGTTAGAAACAACACTAGCAAAAGTTAACCTCAACAAATAAAACATCTAAATGGAGAGGACCAAGGATAACGTCACATGTGAATTCAGCAAGCTTAACTATAAAAGGAAGAAATGTGGGATACTGGGGATACAGCTGGAGAGTTAACTAGGATAAAGGGAAGTGCTTTTGTTTTTAAAGGCTGCTGTTTGCTTCTTTGTGTATGAAACAAGAGCAACGAAGTGGACTTTTTCAGCAAAAGAGAAGCCCAAAGAGATCAAAATTAAAGGGAGAAGCGAACACAAGAAATGTGACAGAAATTTAGATTACTGAGGGAAAGCAGTAGAATAAAGAAGAATATACAAGAATCTGCAGTAGCTGCAGCTACCAAGAATGAGAGAACAGAGCTGAGAGGGAAGAAGCTTATATCAGACTTTGTATATAACATTATTGGCACTCACTTTCAAGGCTTCAGTATCAAGAATAGATAAAAGTGATATACAGAAGTCTGCTATAGCAATAGTAATTGCTACAAGAAGGACTGCCAGAAAGTAAAATTAACGGCAGCACCTGGACTGCAGAATAAATTATACATTGAAGTGCTTGAGAATTCTTCTTAGGCAAAACCTTTCCCCAGGGAGAGCAGTATTCTATAGTCCTTATAGAGAAAATTGGTATAACTTCCCTACCAGTGCTCCCAGACAGATGTTCTGGTATTCTGCTTCACCTAAGAAATATTACCATTGTTAAACTCCCTATTGTTTACACGACGTTTATTAAGCATCCAGTGACCTTAAGTAGGTTGAGTCCCTTCTCACTGGAACAGACTGAATCCAACAGACCTCTCCCAAAGGTTTTACTTTGTTAATGTTGAATGGAAGACATGGAATGAGAGGCAAAGAAAAGCAAATCATGGAACCACAGAATTGTCAAAGTTGGAAGGGACCTCTAGAGATCATCTAGTCCAACACCCCTGCTAAAGCAGGATTGCCCAGAGCACATTACTCAGGACTGCATCCAGGAAGGTCTTGAAGGTCTCCAGAGAAGGGGACTCCACAGCCTCCCTGGGCAGTCTGTTCCAGTACTCTGTCACCTTCACCGTGAAGAAGACTTTCCCTAATATTTGAATGGAACTTCCTATGTCCCAGCTTGTGACCATTACCCCTCATCTTGTCATTGGGAACCACTGAAGAGAGTCTGGCTCCATGTTCCCTCAATCCACCATTTAGATACTTGTAAGCATTAATAAGGTCTCCCCTCAGCCTTCTCTTCTCCAGGCTGAAGAGTCCCAGCTCTCTCAGCCTTTCCTTATAAGGGAGGTGCTCTAACCCCTTAATCATCTTTATTGTCCTACACTGGACAATAGTAGTTCCCCATCTCTCTTGAACTGGGGAGCCCAGAACTGGATGCAATATTCCAGTTGTGGCCTCACCAGTGAAGAGTAGAAGGGGAGAATGACCTCCCTCAACCTACTGGCCACACTCCTCCCTGTGCAGCCCAGGATTCCACTGGCCCTCTTGGTGACAAGGACATACTGCTGGCTCATGGATAGTTTACTATCTACCAGGATCCCCAGATCCTTCTCCTCACATGTACTTTCCAACAGGTCCACCTGTACTGGTATCTGGCGTTCTTCTTCCCCAGGTGCAGGACCCTACACAATTGCTCTTGTTGAACCTCATTAGGTTCTTCTCTGTGCAGCTCTCCAGCCTGTCCAGGTCATGCTGGATGGTGTCACAGTCCTCTAGAGTGTCAGTCAGCCCTCCCGGTTTGCTATCATCAGCAGACCTGCTGAGGGTAAACTCGGTCCCCTGATCCAGGTCATTGATGAACTTGTTGAACAAGATTGGACCAAGTATTGACCCTCAGGGGACATGACCGGTTACAGGCCTTCAACTCGACCCTGTTCCATTAATCACAACCCTCTCAGTTCTGTCATACAGACAGCTCTCAATTCACCTCACCGTCCCCTCATCTAGCTCACCCTTTCTCAGTTAATTAATGAGGATACTATGTGAGACAGTGTCAAAAGCCTTGCTGAAGCCAAGGTAGATGACATCTGCTGCTCTCCCCTCATCCAGAAATCCAGTTAAAACATCACAGAAGGCTATCATATTGGTCAAGCATGATTTCCCTTTGGTAAATACATGTTGACAACTTCCAATAACTCCCTGATCTTCAACATCTCTGGAGATCACATTCAGAACAAATTGCTCCATTTCCTTTCAAGGGATGGAGGTAAGACTAACTAGCTTACAGTTGCCTCCTTCTTGCCCTTTTTGAAGACTGGAGTGATACTGGCCTTCCTCCAGTCCTCAGGCACCTCTCCTGTTCTCCAAGACCTTTCAAAGATGATGGAGTAGCCCAGCAATAACATCTGCCGGTTCTCTCAGCACTTGTGGGCACATCCCATCTGGGCCCATGGGTTTATGGACCTCTAGTTTGGCCAAGGGGTCTCTAACCCAGTCCTCCTCTACAGAGAGAAAATCTTCCTCTCTCCAGACCTTCTCCCTTGTCTCCAGGGTCTGGGATTCATTGGGGACAGTTTTAGCAGTGAAGACGGAAGCAAAGAAGGCATTCAGTAACTCCACCTTCTCTGTGTCTTCCACCAGTAGGGCACCCAACTCATTCATCAGTGGGCCTACATTTTCCCTAGTCTTCCTTTTCCTATTGATATATTGAAAAAAACCTCTTCTTGTTATGCTTAACCAGAGTGGCCAAGTTAAGTTCTGCTTGAGCTTTGATCCTTTTAATTTTCCCCCCGCACTTGCTCTTCCATTCAGTAATTCCAGCAAAACATTGTCGCTGTGTTCACCAGTCCCCATTCTTACAAAGATTATCAGCTGCTCATGCCATATATTACTGTTTCTCCAGACTAACTATACTCCATCACTAGCATAAGACTCCTGAGATGAATTTAGTGTAGTAGAGATAATAAACACAGTATTTGAGAATGAAATTCTGATTATTTTTTTTTAAGATGCACACAGAACAGTGGGCAAAACTGTTAAGGGTCTAATTGCTGAACATTTATTGAACAGATTGCAATATAATGTAAAAAGCAGAGTGAAAGTGATTCCAGTGAAAAGACAATAGAAAGCTCTTACTTTTTGCACACTTCATTTTGTTACAAACATTTCTTCCAGTGTAAGGGAAATTCCTTTTGTCCAGACTTTGAAATATTCTCCCTGCTAAATGTGAAATCATTCACAAAGGATTCCCACTGAAATCAACAAAGAGTAGTGATTAATGGTTCACACTGTACCTAGAAGCAGGGTTCCTCAGGGGTCCATCTTGGGACCTATCCTGTGTAATAGATTCACTGGTGACCTGGAGATGAGGCAAACTGCACCCTTGCTGCCAGGCCCTTTACTAAGAGTTTAGCTGCTGGTGCTCAGGCCCAGCACTGATAAGGTGCAGCTGTGTAACCTTATAGAAAGAGCTGTGAGAAAAAGAGCCATGGGTATCTTCCCCCTACACAATTTACAAAAGAAAAGAAATTAAATATAAAATTGTGGCATAAAGCTTAGTTTGCCAGATACATATTCATCTTTTTCTAAGTAGTAAAATACTTCAAGAAAAATTTTTAGGAATTAAAAGCCTGCTAAATCAATAAAAATTCATAATATCAGTGGAGTTTATCACAGGGTATGCCAATAGGGAAAATTAAGGAGGGAGAGACTAGAATAGCTTGTGTTGACAAGTTTGAATACATAGCATGTCTTTGGAGATATTATATTATATACTATGCAAATAACTATATGATTGAGATGTACTGAGGATCATGCTCTCATGATTAAAAAGAGGGTCTAAAGCAGATAAAGAACTCCACAGTATGGCACAGTTCAGCAGCGTTAAAAAGATGGAAGGATTATCAGGATGTATTAACTCAGCAATTAGACCGCAAAAGAAAATACCCAGGCACTTCACATATTCACAGAACCCTCAGTTCACACAAAAAAACAGTACTGGAACATGACAACCTATCAGCTCCAAATGCTGTCATTTATAGGCTGTCACCAGTGCACACCACATACTACATATACACTTAATAATTACCAGCAAAACACTGAACCTACTATTTTAGAATTATTTCAAAAAACCCATCCCTTTGAGTTTAGATAACCTTTGTAACAAAAATTGTTTCAGAAACTAGTACAAGAACCGCTAACAGAAGTGACAGGAATCCAAGTCATCCTTGGTGACAGCACAGTACACGTCAGGAGCAGAAAATAAAATGAGGAAAGCCTAATGAAACAAGAACACAATCTGCAAGTTTTCATGAAAAATGTCAATCAGTATATACTAAACAAGTTACTTTGGTCATATCTTCAAAAGAGGAGACATGAAGTTTGACTGAAAAAACTGTATCGGTTACGAACACAAAACAAGATCTGTAGAAATCAAAGCATTCTCAAGGAAAAACAGAAGCATGTAACTGATACTACAGACACTATAATAAAGTACACTTTAACTGATGTACCATCTCTCTAGGTAGTACAGAAACTGAACTACTCTGGCTGGATTTTCATTCTGATGAGCACTTTAAATTTAGAGTGAGATACACAGTAAATAAATTATTTGATCAAGATCGTAAAGGAAGAATGTGGAAGAGCACAGATGAGAACCCAAGTCTTGGCCAGATCTTCAGGTATTGGTTTCCTCAATCTTGCCATGCTTAAATCGAGAGTTGCAATCAAGACATACCATGCATAGGAATTCAATAAGATCAAATTACATATGCGGCCACCAAGTAAAAATCCTACCATCAAAAATCTCTTTGCTGTAGTGAGGAATTTGTACATGTAAAGTTGAAGGCACAGAAATAAGCATCCTAACCTAGAATTAGCTGTATACTTCACTGCTGTGCTCAAGAATAGCTTCTTCACTTGGTGGCATCTTCCCTCCTTAAAAAAATGATGTCTTCAAAACAAAAGTTCTTCTCAAATACAGCAAGTTCTTCTCAGCAGATCAAAAGTCCATGCTGCATTCAGGTAGCTTTCCTAGTGACCTCTTAGACGCCTTTCTGTTTCATGAGCTCTGCATTAGTTCCATAATAAAACAGGCTTTTAAGGGGCAAAGTGTAAGGATTTAGATGCAGTAGATTATCTCAGTTGTGGTTGTTGGGTTTTTTTCCTACAAATTCCCTAACGATCTTACCGAGAGTTCTGCAAACGCTATAAGGGCAAAGGATTGCTGATAGTTAATCCTTTTTCTAAATATCATAATCCCATGTGATTTTTGTTTCAGCGTAACTACAATTGCTACATGTTATTGCAAGGTCTATCAACAATTAACTTTGTACCAGGTGATTAGGAGGATCAGCAAGAGTTTTCCTCTGTCTCCAAATACCCCAAGTCACATTCACCCATGTATTGAAAGCACAATTATTTTTTATTATTTATAAATTATATAGTCTTCTATATGCAAAGTTCAGGCTGATTACCGAAATCACAAATACAGAGGCACATTTTATAAGCATGAATACTCATTTTCAAAGCAATGCTGACTGACATCCAAGATTATGTGTCATAGGAAGTTCTAGCTAAGGATGCTAAATTTGGCGCCCTTCTGATCTTAATCCACAATGAAGCTCCCCTGTGTAAGCAGGAGTATACAAAAGTGATACACAATCCATACCTCTGAGTTTAGAAAAAAAATTAAATCATATCTTTGCACTCTGAAAATAAACAGAATATACCACCCTGCAGAAACTCAAAAATTTCCAGGCTGTAATAATCTTCCACTGTGATGTACTGATGAAAAAATGTTCTTCTGATTAAAAAAATATTTCCAATTTAAAAGGACATACTACTTTGTTTGTACATTGCATACTATAAGGTATGCCTCAGAAGTGTTTATCAAACAACATGTCACACAGTTCTAAACCAATTCTTCATGCGTATGAAAATCTGCCTCATTTACAGTCTTTGAAGTGAGCCCTAAGGGAATATTCACATACATACCCTAATGCTGATTATTTTATCAGCCACAGGAGCAAAAAGTGCTTTATCACAAAGACACCAATTAATGCAAAAACAAAAAGCCCTTCACTTTTATGTCTGATGTTGAAAGAAACTCAGTTACAAAATAATTAAAAGGAAACATAGCTTCTGTAATACACATTGTGAATATACTCTCCCTGATGCTTTGTAAAAAAAAAGTGCTCCATTAGGATTACAAAGGAAATACGAATTTTGTTTTCCTTCTCTGCTGCTACGTATTGTATGCATATTATTATCCTTTCATGTGTCATACACAGCTGCACAGCTTTTTATGAAACACACAACCTAAGAAGTAAATGATATTGCAAGCCGTATGAGTACTGGTTAATAAAAAACATTTGTAACACTGTACCAATTATTCAAAGTTTTATCTTAGAGACCCATATTAACAATTCACTACTTGTGTGTAAGATTCAATTTCTATCTTGCATGAGGGCAAATCCCTCAAAAATTAAATATATTAAAAAAACATATTAAAGTTCCTGAAAAGTCAGGGTACTTTCTATTTAGTTACTGCTGTTTAGAATTTTTTAAATGGCTACTTAAACTGCCCTCATTTAGGGTTTTTTCTGGAGTGTGATCTGCCCTGAAACTATCAGCCCAAGGATGGCAAACTGTTGCAAACTGAAGATTAGATTCATATCAACATAGTTCAGCTGAACTACAAACTTGTAAGTTGGTCAAGAGAATGCTGTCATGCTGCTTGGTTTGTTGGGGAAGTATTCACCACACATGTAACAGTGGTAATTTGAATAGTTCTTCACAATCACCTTGGGAAAACATAAGAGACTAGTTAAAGTTACAGTAAAGCACTTCACTTTTCCTACTGGAAATCCATGTGTTCTTGCCTCACCAACATTAAGCTCCAGTGGCAGTGACCAACTTTTGAAAACTTCACAGGTTTTAGTATACTTTTCTATTTGTGATCGTGCCCAGAATCCAGTCAAGCCAAAACCCCTTTATGCCTGAACCTGCAGATACCAGTCTTGCTCCAAGGAGCTCACAGCCCAAGAGTTAAGTCATCTTTGCCCAATACACACTTCTACTTATGCTGGGAGTGCTGCTGTGTCTGCAAAAATATAATGTCCATGCTGCTTCATTTGGTAGAAATAAAAAAGGTGTGCCTATACAGCACATGGACAACAGGCAGAAGATGCCTTTGCTGCTAAAATGACTGGGGCAGGATTCCAGGTTGCAGCCTCTGGGACAGTAGGATCTGTTACAGACAGCTGATCTGAACCCTGCAGGGCATCTATACCTTGCAGGCACTGTGAATCCAGTCTCAGTAAATAGAATGCAGAATTGCTTAGTGCTTGTGGAGTACCATGCCCATGGCTCCCAGAACAGTGACAATGCTTTTACATGTAGCCCATCTCAACTCTCGCTACAACCTCTAGCAAGTGGAAGGTTCCCTGAAGGAGTATCTCAGTGATACTAATCTCCTGTTCTTTCTCACAAATATAATGTGCCTGAGATTTTTTAAGCCACTGGGGAAAAAAAAAAATCAACACAAAACCCACAACAAACCAACAAGCCAATAGACTTTCTTCCTCCTCATGTATCCTCCTCTAAATCTCTAAATAGGCAGATTGACTTTAGGCTCTGATTTCCTCACATCTCCATGCTCTCCTTCCATTCCTCAAGGTTCCATACTCTAAACAAGCATTATTACGACTAACACTAATCAGAGAGCTACATGGGTATCCACAAACATTCTTTTTGTGTTGGGTGGAAACCCGCTGGCTTTAGGTTGTTGGGTGTGTTTATTATTTTTTTTTTTCTGGTGCAAATCTAGGATATTCATATTTTATAGAGAGAGCACTTGGTAATAATCTGTGTCAGAACTACTGATCTGTACATATGTAAATTGGAGGAAGCCTGTTCTTTGAGCCAGCATGCCTTTTGCTGATTTACAAACACATTTGTAAGACTGGCAAACTTAATTAAAGGTAATAGAAAATTTTAAAGCAAAAATAAAAAATAGAACAGTAAGAAAAATTAATTAAAAAAAATTATCTATCATCTGAAATATGCAGAAGAGGCTGCATTCTCACAGGGGATACAAATGACTGCCATTTTATACTTTAACTTCTTCCAGACAGTACAGCACAACAGACTAATCAACTGTGTCTGTGTAATATCTGACTAATAATTGGGCTTAGGTTGCCAGCTAGGGATTTCCTCATTCATTACTTTCGACATATCTACCAAGTCTCAAAACACTACAGACTTTTTTAGCTTCTCATCTTCTGCAGAAAGGAAGAAAAGTTCTGTGATTATGGCTCAGCACACTGTCAAATGTCATTTCCTTCCTTGGCTTTGCTCTACTCCTTTGAGAATTTTAGTGTTTCATCAACACTGTGTTTGCCTTTATTTGTCCCTCTGCATAATGCAGGTGTCCACAGTATACAGAAGAAGAGTAATTGACTAATATTTATAAAATACTTATGGATATCCATATGCAAAATAATGTAAAACCCTAAGCTCTTATGACACTACGTGCAACTTTATGCTTTCGCAAAAGAGTGTATGTAAAGGATCATTCTGCAAAGGCATAAAAGTTATGGTTAAAAATACACAATACATTTGCAAGATTTTCTTCCTTATTCTTACATGCACACACTGAAATGAGGTATTGGTGCTAAGAATCAGGAATTTATAAATCCAGAATTTATCACTGTTCCTTCCAGTAATATTTTTAAGCTATGGAGAAGTTACTTCCGTTTGCCAAAATTTATCTTCCTGGGAAAAGGAAGGACTGCCTTGTGGAACAGATGTGAAATTCAGTGTCTCAAGTTTTTAAGATACAAAGTATCTTTAAAAGGCACAGTCATGGATCTGTTAATCTCTGACTCCATTCACTTTAAAATTGAGCCCAGAAACTAAATGACTTTAGAAAGCATATGCATGCTCTTAAATTCCTCTGAGAATCAGACTATCCTCATTTTAGAATATGATACAGATTTGCTTAACAGGAATACAGAGTCATCATTTCTGCCCCCGCCTTTTTTTTTTTTTTTT
>VXBW01002687.1:103248-116515 GCA_013400375.1 Thinocorus orbignyianus
TAAATAATATTGGTCTCGTTTTAAAAAATAGTAATAAAAAAGCCCAAATATGTCCAATACTGATGATTACTTTTTGCTGCCTCTGGATTGTTAGTCTGGGTCTGCCTCAATTCTGCCCAGGAACAGCAAGTTCTGACTTGCTTACATATCCACCAATCCCTTGTGAAAAGGGAGTTTTGAAAAGTGCAAGTAGTTTGTGATGATCCTCTGCACGCTGATAGGAAAGAGCTAAGATATCGCTGGTCCCAGTTAGAAGTTTTCTTCAATAACTACTAGCATAAATCAATTCAATTCAACCAGAATTGAAAGACAGATGAACTTCATTCCCTGTCTTCATGATGTCAAAAGGTTAAGAGAAACCAAACACCTTCTCTTTCATCAGAGAAAGAGAAGAAACTTTTCTTTTAGAACTTTTAAGCTACTTTGCCTCAAAATTTCCCAACTTTCATCTTTCCAACCAATTCTCCACAAATCCAGGGATTTTCTAACATTCCTAGCATAAACATTTTATTATTCTAACCAATAAGATATTGAAGGACTGTTTCCTTTTTACTTCCATCATCCATGTTGAAAGACAAGGGGAACTGAAGATTGTGTCATATTAAACACCTATCTCCTCTCTTTCAGCTAACATCAGGATAGTAAGTGACAAGCTGAGTTGTTATTTGTCACCAGAACTGAGCCCCTTTTGCTCTAGCATTCTGGCCTTAACCTACTTGATGTGTGAGTTAATATTGCTTAAATATAATAACCAATATTAAATCTTTAGCTAACTTTCAGCTGATTCAAATTTGAATATTTACCCTGAGAGGTCACTTCATGCAACACACCACCTTCAGTAATGCTCAGTCAAGGGAAAGTAAACAGAAAAAAGGTTCCACAACAGTCAAAATAAATTAGCAAACTAAAATTAAATAACCAGTTACAAAAAAAAATATTTGCAACTGTTATTAACTTGTAAAGAAGCAAAAATCTTCTGCAAGGATTGGTTTGGTTTTAAGAAGGATTAAGATGGCTGTTTCTATAGAACACAAAGTGAAATTTTGTCACTTGCAGAAAAGGATCTCCTATTTCAAGACTGAACTGAAAACATCACATCAATAACGAATGTTGCATTTCTCTGGCACCAAAATGCCAGCCAAATTTGTGACAATGCCAAGGAGAATATGGATGCTGTCAGAGTATTTATTTTTCAAATTTCTATCAGCAATCTCCATATGAATCAATTTTCTAACTCTGGGCAACAACAATGCATGAATTCTTGAACAAAAATATACAACATTTCATTGACAAACAGCAAGGAAATACAATGAGGTTTCATACATTTACACAAATATATTGCCTGGCACATCCATTATTTCAAGTCATCAGATGACCTATATGCCACGCTATAAAGGTTAAAATTGGAAGAAAAAGAGGAAAAAAATTAAAGAGATAGGTCCTTCGGGGGAAAAAAAAAAAAAAAAACAAAAAAAAAAACAAAAAAACACCAAAAAACCCCAACCAAACCCATTTCATATCAGTATGTACTTATTAACTAGGACTATATACACAAAAACTAAAGAACACATCAGATTACTCTCCCAGCAAATGTACCACCCTAAAGCTGTCACTCGAGTTCTTTTTCTTTCTTCCTAATAATTTACCTTTGTGTAATGTCATTTCCATTTCACCTCTCATATTATGATTATTGTGCATTTACAGTCTTGTTGTGACGGTGCTATGTTTTCTAGTTTCTAGTGCTCTACAGGTGAATAGATATTCTAGGAAAGGACATCTGTAGATGTTTCCACTCTAGATACTCGAGACACTTGATTTTTATTATTGTAGACCTGCCATTCTCTTTTAATGAACATGTCTCTAAAGCTTGATTTATCATCAGAGCTTTACACCTGTTAAACTTATCCTTGAATCTGTTTCAGGAAAATTACTTGTGAAATCTAGCTTGTTTAAAAGAAAAAAAAGAAAAGATGAGGTAAAAGGGGACGGGTAAGCGCTGGTCAATCCACTGCTTTCAATGCGTATCCAATTAAATATACATTATGTAAACTGTAATCTATGTAAGTGTCTGAGCACAAACATCTTCACCCTCATAAAAATAAAGGTGCACTATCAGGAACCTCAATTTTGCAAAATTACTACTTTCCTTTGATTAGTCATAACTGCATTACTGGCATATTTAACATGATTCTTCATTCAGTTAAATTACCATTAATTTGAAAGCATAAGAGATTTAAATTCCATGAAGGAGGCTATAGGTCAAAATTAAATATGTATTGACCTATTTCTGTTGTTTCCTTTATACTCAAATTGCTTAAGAATATACAAGTAATTTCAAGGAAAGGAGAAATAAAATAATTGAAGTACAACAAGGCACACTGATATAAAGAAAGTGAGTCAATTTCAATTACCTTTTTGATGGTCATTAAGTGAAGAAATGGCGATTTTTTAAAAGGGCTAAGTGATACTGACACATTAATTAAATGTATATCATACCAGAACGGCAAAGCAGTTGACAGAAAGGTGATAGCAACTTTGTCTTTCCCCTTGTATTAATAATATAATTACTAAATGTAAATTCATGTAATTAGGTCTATTCCCCATGTTCATCAGATTTTACTGGTAGTAAAATCTAGAATGTATGACTTCATACTTTCCAGCTAGAACTTCAGGAAACTTTGAACATTGTAAAGGTTCTTTTGAGGTAAAGACATTCCAAACTAAACAATCTAACACATTTCTAAAAGTACCAGATAACATTTTCTACAGCAAGTTAATCCACCTATTACACAACCTGAACACTAATGCATTAGGTTTGTGACTTCCAGAAATAGCATTAAAAATGTCAAAGTGTGGACAGAGTCAAGTGCTAATTTTCAACTCCTGTTTATGTACATCATGCATAAACAAGATAAAAGCAAATCTAGACAGAGAATAAGTGTGTTTGTCATAACATCTGGGAAGTTTGTTGATACACTATTAAATGCTACTAGCTCTTGAGCAGGCACATAGTATCATAGAACTCAAAACTTAATATTTTTAAACCTGCCACCTTTAACATCAATGTATCTTATGCATGAGGACTCCAATACAAATTATCCTGTGACTAAGGGCAGCCCTTGTGTTTCCCCACCAGAATTTTGGACTGGGCATTATAAACGAATGCAGTCAATGACTGAATTAATTCTGCAGACTTGCAAGTGTTAACTTATTATATCATGTCTTGCGATATCAAGACCTCAGTGTTTGTGTTTTTACAAGTTAGCACAGCAGATCTTGCAAGTCTCACGCTGAAGGAAGGATCTGCAGATCACATTGTGTGGGACTCATTGGAGTGCACAACAGCTACTGTCCTGCTTCTTCACCCATCTACAGATCCTTATGTCATTAGTACTTTCCAGTTATGAAGATCTGGCTAATAGGCACCAATGCCACTCATGGACCAGAGGACAAGGAGTGTATATAGGAATCCACAGAGACTGATATGGCAGTTTGCTTTGTTACTCTATTCTGTGTGTATTCATGCAAAGACTTCTTTTGGAGCTTTAAATAAATAGCTGACTAAGCTGACTAAACTGAACTGGAAACCAAAGGTGGAAACAAGGCCTTTGCCAAAGGTGCTATGAAAAGCAAGGCTCAAAGGAATGAAAAAGATACTTCCCAAAATCCTTTAACCAAAAAAACCAGTACAAACAATACTTCTCAAGAGACTTTTCTAAATAAGAATGGGTAGGTGAAACTAGTATTTCACCCACCACCATTTCAGACATTTGAATGGAATAATTCCAACTCCCTCAAAGGGCGGGGTGGGGGGGGAGGGGGAAGGTGGAAAAAAGCAATACCCAACTTCAGGTTCTTCCAATAATTTCTTCATCTTTGGAAAAGTCACACATTTATACAAAACATACATTTAGTTTTCATCTTTATTTAATGGAATTTCCTGTGAAAGCTAGTGGAGCTGGAAAATAGAAGCAATTTCCATAAATTTATTTCTGCTTCTTTCGAAAACAAACAAAGCAATATCTTTCTTCTTGTTATATATAATTTTTTTCTCTTGACTATCTAATTTAATTTATATAACTATTTTTATAAGTTTTTTCTCTTCAGATTTAAATAAAATGGAAAATCTATTGTTTTGCTGTATAGCCTCTTTTAAAAGCTCTTGTTGTTGTGTCAAATCAATGCGTCTCAAGGCTAATCTGTATAAGTGGATTTTCTTTCTCTTATGCTCCTATCCTTTTTCTCTCTCCTATCCTTTTTCTGTTACAGCTCACTGATCAACTTCATGATGAGAAAAGTAAGCTGCAGAAGAACACCGCCTTGTCCACTCAACATCCCAAGGGTTTTCCCATTTTATGCAATCACTATGCAGAAGCAGAGCAAGGAACATGCTCTTCTTACTAATAAGAATATCTTGTCAGTCCAAGGTCAAGATGCGCTTGCTTCAAAGGTAATCTGGAATAACAAACAGCTACTGCGCCAGCCTATTAAGTCAGCCTCAGAAAAGAAGTTCATGCAGCTGAAGAGTATATAAAAGACTAAAGGACCAAGGAGTCAACATATCTTTGATGCTGCAAACCGTCTAATGCCATGCTTACCGCTCTTCCTGTTGCGCTTTCTACATTCTCCATGTTAAGTGACCCCATCTGCTCACATACCTCCAGATACCAGCCAAACAGAAAACTTTCAAGCCCCATTTCTCTTTCCATAACATACACCCCTGGAAGCAAACCAGCTGGGAAAAAAAAAAAAAAATCATTGGCATTACAGAAAGGGACAAGACTGGACATCATGTTCGGTAGGTTGAAAGACAGCAACTATGGGAATGGGCATTCAATAACCCCAGTAAGTCCATTCTCTTTTTCTTTATGACAACATTAGTGAAAAAAAAACAACAACCAGCAACAAAATTATTGAAATAACGGAACAGCTATGATTTCTATTTATAATCAGTGAGAAGGAAGCAGATATTAAAGAAGGTGATTTTTCAAACTTGAATAGCTTTAAATAAAATGGCAAAACTAAACTGAGCGGAAATGAGAAGTATCAAATGCACTGTGTCTCATGATTACTACATATTGCCGCCACCGGAATGAAAAGTTCTGTTTTAATCCTTAGGGCTTTTTCTCTGAGCGAATTTGGTAATTCAGCAAAAAGAAACCTTGGCAACGAAAGGTCTGACATTTTTCATCCTAAAATATTTTTACTTTTTATCATAAGGAAATTAATCAAATATGCCTTAGACTCAAACAGGTATTATCACATGTAAATTTAAGTAACTGAATTAAGTAAGTAACTGAAGCCCATGTGTATATGGAAGTGTTTGAAATCATGAACACATTGAAATATTTTGCTAAATCAGTTCCTTAAACATTAATCCAGTGTTTGTTAGAGCCCAAAGCTGATCTCAAATTATTCCTGGGCAAGTATCAGACTCATTGCACCGAGATCATTCACACTTAACGGTCAATGTCTATCAGCTTTTTTCCTGGATAGCACTACACTAGAGAATATTTAAGTAAATGTTATATGAACAATAAAAATAAGCAACACTTCATATTTAAGAGGGAATCCTAACAAAACATAATTACAGAGATTAGATGCCATTTATGTAGAGTCTTGTATTATTTATTTGAACAGCAGACATTCGATGTAATTCACCTAATCAGGTCTATAAGGTTATTTAACTAGCTTAAATTAGGAATTAAATTAATGCCATACTCTATAATAAAAAGGCTTAATTAAGTAATTTAGAGTTAACTCTTCTGAGCTGATTAACAGTACTGAAGAAGAAATAGTTTGTCTGACAGCTGAAAAATATGTTTTGGGGGCAGCAAACTAGGGAGAATACATATTTTAACTGATTAAACTCAGTACAGGGATTTAAACACTTATGACTGCTCTGGGAACGACGCCACTATTAAAAACTTCCAAACTCCTATGGAATGACTAAAGTGTGATCATTAAAGCAAAATGCTTATTAAGCAAGCTTGAAAATGCAAATGATGCTTCCCAAATGGCAATTTCTTTTTTAACTCCTATTCATCCCCCTTGGGTTTTAATACAGGTAGCCACATCACTCTGGATGGAAGAAAAAAAAACAAACACCCATCAATTTATGCAAATACACATTTCAATATTTGAAATCACTTTCATATTTTTTTCCTCTACTTTTGTTATTGGAAAATAAAAAAATTAAATAAGTAATGAAAAAGCAAAGCAAAGTCTACTGATCATCATAGCCAGTAAGGAAATTTCTAGTAAAATTATTTATTCATAAAAATTTCAAATTCATTAAAGCCTTTATTTAGTGGGGTTTGGGGAGTTTGGATATTATTAATATACACAAACATAAATATATATTTTTTGTCCAGTTTATGTATAAAATTATTATTTTCATTTTACGTCAGATCAATCAGCCCCTTGTACTTAATATTCACCCAGAACAGGAGCATTAATAAACTAGTGAATATCAATTCACACACAGAACAACTTCTTTAACAACATTAATCATGAGCAAGAAGACTATCTTGGTGGTTAGAAAATTTATCTGTAATACAGATAGACTGTTGCAACCAGCTAAAAAAGGGAAGGAGAAAAGGGGAAAGAAAAGAAAATAAAAAAAGCAGCTTGTGTAAGAGACTGCAAACTTTTATTTACTCAGTGGACATCTGATGTCAAAATACTCAGATCTTCAACTTCTGATAATGATCTAGGTCATGTGATTATTTGGCTCAGATTCCCCATCAAGTCAACTCCTGATCACTTACACAAATTACAATCACATGACTCTTTCAATTATCAACTACTTCTGCTCTTCTATCAAAAGTGTTCACAAAATAGCACCACTTGGGCAAAATTTGGCTTTCCAACAGAGGGTGGCAAACTGACAGGCATCCTCTCAGTCTGATCCACATTTCTTGAACAAATTAGTATTCTTTCCCTTCCAGTACTGATCAGCATACACTTAATTTGTTACAATGTTCAGAGGTCAAATTATTGTCATTAACACTGGACCCAGTTATTCTTCAAGTGCATTTTACTGAACTCCTCGCATAAGCATTTAAGAAGCTTAGGGATGTCTATCCCCAAGAGCACCAGGACTGAAATTCTGAAGGCTGATCTCCCTCCTCTTGCCTCCTCCCACTCTGGTCCCAGACCTGTTCCCAAGTGATTGACTTTTCCTGATGACTGCAAACAAATTATTTGTTCCTGGAGATGCAAATGAGAACATACACAAAAAAAACACAGTCCAAAAAGCTAACACCCAATCCCCCATTGCTCACCCACGCCCCAAAACTAGGGATGTAGGATATTATGGAGTACAAATCTCTACTTTACACAGTGGTAAATGCAATGTCTGTTTAACAAGTGCTGAGAAACATCACTTACTAGCTGAAAGATCAGATAATATACCATAACAAACTGAACACCTGTAAACAATGTAATATTCCCACTATGCAATAACACATCTCTATTTGAAGTACAAAAATGTCATATTAAGTATGCTTAACTTCCCTCTCTTCTCGTCCTCATGTCCTTGTTCTCCCTGCCCTGCCCTTCCCCACTTCCCACCTTGATATACTTGCCCCTACGCTCTCCAAAACCTAGAGTTGCTGATATTTCAAGATATTACTTTAAGAAGAGAAGTTAAGACAGGCAACAAAATTGATATCCAATTGATAGAAACATCATCTCTCTGTGAGCCAGTAAAGAGAACATCTTTATAGGAAAGTCTTACTAGGCCCCACCTCAAAAGAAACAAACAAAAATGCAATCCAATGAACTCTAATGAAGTCTGGTATCTTATAGATTTGTGCCTTGTGGTTGATTGACCTTGATGAGTATTGAAGGCATAAACTCCAATTGAGCCTCTTTGCAAGCCTAGGACATTTATCTCACTTTTACTGGATAATCAAGTAATACGGTGTCTCTCTCATTTGGGCACGATATCCATCTCTTTATTTTAATGCAATTTCATCTTTGAGACCTTTATCACACTGTCAAATGTGGTCAAAATAGATTCTTATGACTAAAAAGTTATCTAAAAATGATTAGAGGCAAAATTATCACGTGACTGTAAAAATCCTGTTTCTCTGGGAAAACAGACTGAAATTATGAAATTAACATTGTTTCTACATATAAAATGGATTACGTGTATCTTCAGCAGCAAGGATCCTTCTGATTCTCACAACTTTGCTACACATTTACTTCATTAAATATTCCACATCCTATTAACCCTCCAAAATTTATATAATCTAGCTCTTCAACCTGATTGACCCCCTATTTTTTTAAGATTTAACTATACTACAGACCCTAGTTTAAATTAATGCAAAACATACAAGTCCTTGCTCAACTGCTACAGTTCTAAACGTTTTTCACGACTTATGGAAATATTTTAAAACATTTCCATTTATAAACTCTTTAGCTACTATATTAAAATCCATAATGAAGGGAAATACAATTCCTTTTATGTTCTTACATATTTTTTCAAATCTTTATGATAACCTTAGGCAGTAGATCCAAGTTTTTCAGAAATAAAGGTATTGAAAATCTTTAAGAAGTCTTAGATCAGCTGCAACAATGTTGAGCATGAGCTGCAAAGCAAGAAATAAAAGACAAATAGCTACTACTCTTACGTATAGTCTGTATAATCTTACTCCCAGCTTCATAAAGTCCAACTGGCAACTTTTTCCCCATTTTCACAAAGCCCCAACAGTTGCTTAAAAAAGAAAAACAATTAAAAATAAGATAAGCCACCTCACAAGATTTTTAAACAACAACAAAAAAGAGCAAATCTCTATTTGCCTGATAACAGTCATAGTACGCTTCAAATTAACAAACCAAAAGCCAAGAAAACAAAGCGTGGTAGAAAAATGTGCACAACAAAACTGCAAGGGAATGAAAACTTGTCACAGTTCATGAAATAAAACTATAGAGAATGCTTTCTCAGTAAACAGGAGTAGCAAGTAAAGACTACTGAAGCTATCTGAAGTTACCCACACTGATCTTTAGCATAAATGTTGAAAACAACAACAACAACAAAAAAACCACCAAAAAACAAACCCAGATAATACCATCCTTCATTTAAGCAGAACAAGGAAAACGATAAAGGAAACATATTCAAATTTAGATTTTATGAAAGCTGGAAAAACTAACTCTGATGAATTTCCAGTTACTGAGACTTTTTTGTCCCTTCATAGTCGTATAAATTATTTTATTTTCCTTTGTTTTCAGATCACAATCATTGTATCTCAGGAAACAGAAGACTAAATCCAGTTCTCCTTGGGTGCCTAAATATACAGTTCAGGAAAAAACCTACAGAATCAGTGACAGCTACAAAAAGTACATAATATCCCATTGCTCCCTTCACAGAGATAGTATAACATATGGTTAGCGTGGGGCTTTTCTCATCAATTCAGGCTGATGCAAAATGATCCAGTTAGAGTCAATTTGCATGTATAATATCAGAGCAGTGTCTACAGATTTATAAGCCAAAAGAAAAAGTATTCACAAGTTTGGGAAATGAAAATTTAGAGTTGCAGACAGCTTTAGCTGATCTTAAGTCCCATGCAGCTACTAGCTAAATCTCAGTAAGGCATGCAGGGAATTAAACATGCAATTCCCATCATTATCAAAGACTGCTGCTACTTGGAGCCTTTATATGCTGAAAACCTACCCTCTAGGTTTACTAATAGCATCCATTTAGTACAGCAGGTGAAATGCTGATTACTTAATTTATTTCTTAGTCATTTTGAAAACCTCCCACTGCATTTATTTTGCATATCCTGCTTTTCTTCATCTGAAGATGAAGGCCACTGAAAAATCCTCAGGGATACAACAGGGATATGGCACAACAAATGAGCATCGCAGCATGCATACATTACAGGGCATCAGAGTGCAACATAAAAATCTTCTCAACAGTCCATTTACACACTGTGAACTAAATTCAGTCACTGTATTTGTATATGAAACTTCTACCTACCCCTGCAGGGCTGATATGTGCTTACTCAAGAGTACACTTCAACCTTTGATTGCTTTACCATCTAGTTCATAATTTCACAGATACAAAAATACACCATTCAAGAACTTTAGAAGCGTTACATGAAGTACAGAGGCAAAGAAATACTTTGATACAGTAAGATCTAATAAGTTGCTTTCCTGAATAAGGGCCAGATCCTGCACATTTTATACTCCCTACTGAGATAAAGCAATCTCAATTTGTTACTACAGAAAAATAAAATCTAAGTTATTCATTATTTCACGCCTTTCTGGCTCATGTGCTCTTGATAGTTGTTTCCCTATTCTCTACTAATGTTCAGATGTAAACAGCATTTTGCTGGGAATACATACTGTTCATGGGTTTGGGTTTTGCAAATAATGAGTAAGATGACCTACGCAGAAAGAAAGGTGATGTTTTCAGTTTGATGTTACCTCTTTCAAGACTGACTCACAGTAGAAAAGTTAAAGGAACTCCTGATGCATGGTATGTAGTTATTTTATTCTGCTTTATGAAGACAGGCATGCAGTAACTGGGGGTGGGGAGGGTGGGAAAGCAGCAAATTTAAACTTGAGAATTTTCCATAGAACTCATCAGTATAGTAGCTTAATCTCCTCTCAGATGAGACTTTCAGGGATTTTACATAGTCTGCAGTCCTCCTTTCCTTAATTATAAAAAGTTAAATTAAATGAATTGTGGTCCTGGCAATCCTCCNGCTTACTTGAAACAAATCTTTTTAGCAGTAGATGAGTAGATGCTGAGATACAACTCAGATACAGCAGAATTCCTTGTCTCCTCTCCTCTCTCCCCAAATTTTAAAAACCCTCCTCAGTTTTTCCCATCTCCACACACTTATTTTTCTTCTAATAAAGCAAGAGAAAGAGCTGCCTACCTACTAAACAGCTAGTTTATAATCTGGCATGTTGCATAACAGAGGTTGGTTAACAGACTTCTGTCCTTCCTGCTCTCTGATGGCTATAGCAAAGCCGGTGAAGTCGTTTGTAAGCAGCACAGGAATCATGTAAAAGAAGATACGATCAAATGAGTACCTTTCAGGGACCATTTGCCACCAAACTTATTTTATAATTCATCTATTCTCTGACACTGGGAGTTGCACTATTCTGTAAGGTACAACTGTACTTCCAATGCACTACTTAAATGTTAATGGAGTGAAATTGCTCACATTCATATTTTAACAGGCTTAAGTACGTCAGCTCATTCACTTCTAGAAAGAAACTTATCTCAAGATATAAGAAAAAGTCTACCAGAGAAATGCAACTAAGTTGACTACAAATAAATTATATAAGTTTGGCTATTTCAGTAGGGATCTGGGTAGGAGGGTGTTAGCTTTGAAGGTTTGGGGTTGAGTTTATTTTGGATGTGGATTTAAATATGTAGCTATGTTATGACTTGCTACTCACTTTTAGCTCCTAACAGTCAAACAGACGGATTGTGAGGCTTATGCTTTTGAAATTTTCTCATGCTTTAGGGATACATGAAATATTTTCTCCCTAAGTCCAATTTTCATTATATATAAGCATGCCTATTCTTTAGCTTACACTTGATTTAATTAGACCAGAGTATTTCAACCAATAAATGGTGAAATGTGTGTGACATATTTTGACATAACTTGCACATGTTGGGCTTTCAGATGGAACAGAATTGAGACACTTGTGGATGTTAAAGATATATATGTGTGTGCATGTGTGCATACACACACACACACACATATATAAAAAACTATGTAGTATCAAACTCTACAGCAACTAAAGTCAATCAAAACTTGGACAAATGCTTTTTAAACCCTCCAATACCACACAATCAGGCCTGCTATTTGATTAATTGTTCTCTCCTTCATAGAGGTATTTGAGGCAAACAGTTAAACAGCCAAGGCAAGGAAATAAATGGCTGACCATGTCACTAACAATGTCAACAGTGCAGGAAGAAGCAAATGCAAACAAAATATATGAGAAAGAACTCCAAAAAATTAAGTCTGTAGTCTACTGCATCCAGAGGAGGGTGATAAAGATGGTGAAAGGGCCAGAAGGAATGTCCTGTGAGGAGTAGCTAAGGACTTGGTTTGTCTAGTTTTGAAAGAAGGTGACTGAGGGACAATCACATTGCTGTCTACAGCTTCCTGAGGAGGGAAGCGGAGAGGGAATCATTACTATCTTCTCCCTGGTATCCACACGGAAATGGTTCAAAGCTGCAGTAAGGGAGGTTTAGACTGGGCATTAGTGTTCAAACGCTGGAACAAACCCCCTAGAGAGGTGGTCAATGCCCCAAGGCTGCTGGTGTTTGAGGTATTTGGACAACACCTTTAATAACATGCTTTAACTTTTGGTGAGTCCTCAATCGGTCAGGCAGTTGAACTAGATGAGCATTGTAGATCTCTTCCAACTGAAATACTCTATTCTGTAAATGCACTAGTCTAACAAGCAACTAAAGACAGGAATCTACAATTTTACGAAGCAATATTAATAACACCAGATGTGAGTGTGGGCTGGGGAATTCTTTTTTTGGCAAATATTGCAATTTTCTTAACCACCTTATCAGCTTAGTCAGTCTCCCCATGGTCCTTATTTTCTTACGTGCTAAGCCAACAATTCTCCTCATTCAATTGAATTTGAATACAATCAACTAGCTGTTCATAGGAATAAGGGCCATTTGAGAAAGATGTTTGAACTGCTGCTATCTCACACAAGAAAAGACAACATAAAATAGATATACACTGCTTCTGGAAGAGTCACTTGACATCTCAGATTCTCTTGGATATAACACAGAATCTGACAGTCTCCATTGACGGTGTGTCAAATGTGAAGTAATTTTAGAGGAAATTTCATTTAAATAGGTCAGGTGATTGTGGTGTGTTAAACCAATGATGAGCCAAGAGCCCTAGAAATTCATATTTAGAAGACAGAAAGAGATACAGAAAGTCCTTCCACTAATACACATAGTATGTAACCAGAAATAACGGTAATAAGTAGTCAATTGTACAAGACAATTCAGAACATGAAAAGGGAGGAATAGAGACTTCATAAAAACAATGTGACCATCCAAATAACAGAAAGAGCACACTCAACCCTGCTGTGTAAGAGCTCAGTGTGTTTTAAATTGTCTATAACACAAGAAGCAAATCAATATTTTGAAGGCAGAGTATGCTGACATAATGTTCAGATTATCTATGCTTCAGGGCACCCCTAACAGTTGTCGAAGCTCATGAAGATATTAACAAATAAATTAAAATCGTGGAGTAACCATAACAAT
>VXBW01002687.1:125032-184588 GCA_013400375.1 Thinocorus orbignyianus
ATAAAAAGGAACCAAAAAACCAAACACAAAAAACAACCAAAGAAAATGCAAAATAACTGATTTTCCCTTCTTTCTACCAATTGCTATTGCAAGGCTGATATCCCAGTGCCCTGCTCAGTTTTCATTTAGTGAAAATCCTTCCAATATTTTTTGTTATTTTCTCTTTTCAAAATTAACATTATTATAGATACCTCTGAGCTCGTCAACTTCTACAGATGAGGCTTGGTCAGCACCAAACAGAGAGAAGTAATAACCATAACTCCTACACAGTAATTCTATTAATGCGTTCCAGAATGACTGGCTTTTCTGGAACAATGTGGGTGACTTGGAGAGTGGAGAGTTGCATGCCTTTTCAGCAGCACTATTGCACAGCTAATTATTCCCCATCTTCTCACTTGCATTTGTCTTTGTTGATCTTATTAATCATAAAATTTTATTTTACCAAGAAAATTTTGAATTTCCAACCTGGATTCCAAGTTCTTGCCACCCTTTGCACTGTAACAGTCACATAAGTTTTAATAAATATCTTTTCTATTACAGAGGATACTAATTAAAGACAAATTTAGAGTCAATCCATAATAAATATCCTTCCAACTCCACAATGAAAAACTAAGAATTTTCATCTCAGCATCTCGTGTGTTTGCTCTTGGTGATTTACTTCTGAACTGTCTACAGGTCAGCGTAAGAAATCTCTCTGAAATCAAAACTCATCACAGCTGCTGCTTCCCACTTACTCAACAGTGCATGAAAACATTGCACCAGTTTGATGTGGTTTGTTCTTGAAAATCCAGGCTGGTTGTTTCTTAAATCCTTATTAATTCCCACATTAAACGGATACTAGAACAAATTATGAAACATTTAAGTCAACCATATCTGTAGTCCACTTTTTCTTGAGACCAACAGAAAAGATTTTGGCCATCAAATACTTCGTTTTCTTTCCCATTTTGCACCTTGCCTGCACCTTCCTCTTTTAAGGTAACTTTAAGAAACCTATTTATTATGCATTTTGATTGAGAGGTCTGGATTTTACCTTTAAGCTATTCCTTTACACCCCTCTTTTATAGCACAGGTAAACACCAAACCTCAGGACTGCATCTGGTTGTACCCATGTCAATTCAAATTATTAACACCTTACATCAAAACTTGTATCTTTAAAAATCAATATTCATAACACTAGGTTATGGATTCTAAGTAGATAGCATCAATGAAAACTATTTAGTCACATTTACTGCACATTTCTGAAGGCTTGAAACAGTATGCAAATATAAAGGACATCTAAATGCAAAAAATCAGATGCACCCTTTAATGAATGCATCCCTTAATGTTGCACAATAATTTCAAAGTGTTTGTTTATGTTAGATGAAAAAATAAAATCTTATTAGAGTAACTGCTGTAATTTAATTTTATGGAAAATTATCTCCAAAGTCAGCACCCACCACAAAATTAAACATACAAAAGTTCTAGGTAATCAGAATAAAACCATTCTGAGAAAAGCAATTATCTAAATAGTTCAATTTCACTGTGTATGGGACTCCGTGGTGCGGGGTTTTTTTCATGTTTGTGTATTTCTCGGGTAGCAGAACACAGCACGGGGCTGAGCTGTGACTCACAGCAAATTTGGTCCTTGTTTCCCAAGTTCCTTATCTTCGATAAATCAAAAAATCCCAACAAAACAACCACCCACTCTCCTCCACAAGGAAGGCAACAGTCAACTGGCTACACACAAACTCGCTGATCCACTTTGCCATCCTGATTGGGATATTACATGTGATTCACATGGTGTGGACACACAAAGAAAAACTTTTCCTCTCTTTCTTAGTTCTCAGGCAAGACATAGCCAGAACTGTAGCCTGACCTACTGAAAGCATAAAATTAACATCTTTGTTGTGGGAAATTCATTGTTCCTCCTCTTTACATTTACTATAAATAGAACATATTCCAAGATTTTTAACCAGGAAAAAGTAGAGAAGAGGGTGGAATGACAATGTAACTGCATAAATAACCTGACTCTTTACAAATGTCACCTATATGAAATTAAAAAAAAACAACATGAATTAAAACATTTACATTTTCCTCAATTTTTCCAAAGTTGAACATGAAAAAGAAAAGCTGCAGTATGATCCAGGCTAAAAATCTTTTTTTCAGTGACAGAGATTTCAGAAAAGATATTCCACGCAATTTTTCAGAGATACATCCCTAGTGTGAACATTTCATTTTCTCTGATTATCATAATATGTGCATGCTTAATTCACTTCTCACAACAGTAGATTGGTTTCTGGAAGTGGGAAAGTAACGGCCTACAAAGTGAATGCATTCAAATCCCTTGCCACTAAAAATCAATAAACTGACCAATTTTGAAGCTGAGCTGTTTTATTATGCAGTAATGAAGCTTAGAACTTTGTCAACCACCACGTAGCACTGGGACCAACCAAGCAGTTAAAGACAAGGAGAGTTAGGTACAGATTTTCTTAAATTAATCAAATGATTCTGCAAAGATATACAGATGTCCAAAATTATTATATGTAAGTGAAATTTTTTTTAAGCTATGTAGAGCTGAACCTGAAATTGGCTTACTTTGAAACCATAAATATGAAAAGCATGAAGTGGTAGAATGGTTTCACTGCCTGAACTGAGGAATTTCACATTATTCCTGTGATAAAGCCTACTTAAATACCAGTAAAGCTATAGACCTCATTTATTTTACCTCGTGTTTATTGAGAGAAAACTCAAACTGTTTCAGAGAATCTACCATTATTTTTACAAACGTAGTGCAACTTTTTGTGTAACACCAGCTGTTCAAGGGCTTCTTTTTCCTCCAAATTCAGAGAACAAAACAATTCAAAATGACTACACCTATTTACTTTCAACAACTTCACCCATTGCATAATGTGTATTTTCAAATTCTAACATTTGTTACTGTCAGACTTTCCAGTATTGACACCCAGTGTGGCATTCAATGACCAGAGAGGTGTTGCCTCTTCTCCCTCCCCTGAAACAGACCTGACGGTATCTTTCTATTTCCTATGATGAAGTCTCAATAAATTTATTTTATACCATGGCCCCATAAAAACAATTAAGGTGTTCTTCCATTTGGTGGAAGACACAAACATTTCTGTAGCAAGGTAGAGAAGACAGCTTTTTAAAACTGCTTACAATTTCAGAATGAAGTGAGCATCCCGTTTGCAATGGGCATTCTGATGCTTCTCTGGGAAATACTAGGTTATTTATCCCATCTAGAAACTATACTGTTTACAGCTCCATTTGTCTTGAATTTCTTCATTTGTTTACTTTAATCTTGGTATATAGCAGCCTACAGCTTTGTTTTGAAGTTCAATGGCTACTTCCATGCATAACTACATCAACGCTTATTCAAGTCTCCACATTTTCGGGTATGCCATATAGAAAAAGGAGAAAACATTTAATGTTACTATCTCCCAGAACACTCAAGCTTCTCCCAAATTTAGTTGCTGCTGATCATGTTGCTTACTGCCTTTTCTTTCTTTGCCTCATTAATTTCTGATATCTGCTGCATGGCTTACTGAACAATAACATATGCTCTCTGATCTCCCACTCTCTCCTGCAACCTTTTTCAAGTACACCTTGCAAAAGAAAACTAATTTGTTTGTAGGTTACCTCTGGAAGAATTATATTACATTTGGCAGAAGTGAGAATACTCACTCAGGGCTAAATGTTGTTTGTGCAACAGAGTGAAATTGAGTTTCACCTGAATATATTTGATCATGCATCAGTAAAGGATAGGTGTATTTTGATTTTTATGTACCAAATGTGGTTAAGAATACATGTCACCATTGTAATAAAATATCTTACATATATATATACACACATATACAAACACTATATATTTCAATTATCCTTTTTTCCACATTCAAAGATTGCAGTGATTCTCTCAGTTATCCCATTAAGAGTTCCTGATGCTATATACTTTGAAATACTGATATCTAGTTCTAGAGATCTAAATGGACATTTTGTGCCTTGTTGATCTTCTGTCTTAAAAAGCCATTTTGAGTACTTTAAAAATCATGAATGCCTTAAAGAGTTTATCAGCAATATGAAATGTCCTGAGAAACACAGAGACATGTTATCACTTAGGCAGGTATAGGAAAGATTGAGGGCCTGCTTGTTGGTTCAGCAGCCAAGCCCCTAAATTAGAATGGAAATTCTACAGTCCAATTTTATATGTTTTGTCAGTGAAAGAGAGTTTATTTTTACATCTTTAAAAAAGTCTACTTCTACATCTTAAAAAAAAAAGTCATTCAATCAGAAAAATACTTTTTTTTAAACAACAAACATATATGTGCAGACAAAGATTCATTGCAAGCGCTTGTGGAAAACTGGACCTTCAATTTCAGTGACATATCTTCCCCAGGAGTTTCATTTTCCCCTGTTTTTAACAGTCTGCTGTGCCTCAAATTCTTGTAAAACTGCTCATATCACCAATGTCATCCATAGACAGGAGATTTTCTGTTCGTAACATGCATGAAAGAAATAAGTGTGCTAAGTTCTACATGCTCAATTCCATCCTTTGTCCCATAGATAAGTGGAAAGCTTGATGATAGATTATTTCTTTTAGTAACAATAAACCTGCTCTCATTTCCATTTGACTACCAAGTCTATTAGCCTGTTTTTTTTCCTTATGCACCCTTAAAATAGGTTGAAAACTGGCTTCTTAAGAGGCATCCATCTCCTCTTCTGTCATTTTGTTCTTCCTAGCTAAAACAGCCATCATGTATTTGCTTTCCTGAAATTTTCTAGGGAGCCCGTGGTTAGCAACTAACACTACTTTGTCACTTTTACTAAGGGTATGGTTCTGTAGATGCTGTGTAGGCAGAGTCACCACCAAGTTCACTGTTTTCCCAGGCTGCTAACAAAGAATAGAATCCTCAAAGAATGTGAAGGTTTAAACAGATCTAATATGTCAGCATGTCACCAAAAATATAAATATGGAGCCTTATCTTGCATCTGCTAGTTTCCAGAGCTGCAAACACACATATTTTTGAGACAGTAAGAAACCAATGTACTAAAAAAACCACACGTGTGACGCCCAGTCTTCTACCATCATTCTACCATTTTATTCAGCGTAGAAGATTTTAATTTTATCTCAGCTTCATAATTTCAGTGAATTATTATTTCGATAAATGCTAAAATACTGCTCTACTAAAAGATAAAATACATGCTTATGCTAGACATTAAAGGCTCAAAAAACTTCCACCCATGCAAAATCCCTTTGGAATAGAATATTATATGACTTTTTGAAATAAACGTTTTACACATAATTAATACAGAAATGGTGGTTGTGAATTTTTTCATCAGTTTTGACCATCAGAGTAGTAAGAGGTCATGGTCTTCTCCATCATTCTTTCCTACACGAACTAAAATTCTTAGGGAGTAGATGCAAAAAGCTCCACAGTGCTGTCCATACCTCTCCGTACTTACTCTAACTGAAACCAACAACAAGCAATTTTTGTCCTCACTTAGGAATCGTATTCAAACTTTAGAAACCTTTTTCAGGTAAAATATTGTTCCCTTTTATAAAAAGGAAACCATGTCCATCCCTACACAAAGCTGAAGGTTGTTTACTATGATATGAGCAATTCTAACATTTTCCAGAAGGGAATAGTCTAAAGAAAAGATGGCAAAGAAAACTAGAATCTATTTAGGACAATAGAAGATAATTATATAACACATAAGAAGGGGATAGTGTGCCTGTGCATATGTGTTATATTTTGTCATACAGCTGCACATTTTTATGTGAGATGGTTTACGCATCAAAATAATTTCCTGATTAAAGAGAAAGAAAAGTGGCAGCTAGAATTATTGTTTATCTAATGATTCAATGAGTAGGCTTCTAGGAATCATCCAGAGTCTGAATTTAAAGTTAAACAACAAAACTGCAACCCTGTATGCAATTAATTCTTGAACATTAGAGCAAATTCTGTTTTGAGAACATTCACCTAACTGTGACTGAAGAAACTGACTGACAAAGCTCTTGACCTCTCCAACACTCTAGAGCAGCCCTTTGTTAGCAAATTCGTCTCCCCTAGCCTCTCTGCAACAGTTACAAATAAATCACAGACTTCATTCCCATACATACATGTCTAAAAAGCTAAAGGGAAAGTCAGATATACTCTATATCACTAAAATATTATAGAAGCAAAGCAGTAATGATAGCAAAAGGACTTTATTCAAGTAGTGTCACTATGTCCAATAATCTAATAGCGCTACTAGACACTGCTGAGGAAATTCCCATCACCAGTATGGAATATTTTTTCACACTTCTAAAAGTCACCACTGCACCGCTTATGCTCTCTTCCTCAGGAGTTTTATTCGAAAGAATGACTACTGTAACATGAGGATTTTGGTTTCTACTCACGAACCGCATCTAAACATGTGGTTATAAGCAAATATTTCACTGTAAAAAACACTTATTTCATGCTAGAATTCTATGTTCTCAATAGACCACAGAAACATAAAGGAATAATCCTCATTTATTTCATCATGAGTTGAAATAGTATCTGCAAATCTTGTAAATTCTGTCAAATTAAGACACAACTTCAAAACCAGCACAAATGTAAGAGGAAGGCTTAGTTGGATTTTCCATCCGGTGTTATGGGCTGTCATGTAGATTTTAATTTAGAAATCCCTATTGTTGTTGAAACTCAAAAGTGAAGAACAACTTTGGTTTTCCCGGACCAATAAGAAAAATCAGGATTAACCCATAATCTAAGCACATTTAGCACATAACGTATCAGTAAACATGAATGCCTGTTTTCAGTTATTTTCTAAGCAAAATTGTCTTTTACTGTAGTTTCACTGCAAAGCTGAGTATTATAGAGCACAGCATTAACAAAACTTAAAAAAAAATCTGTAATTCATTAGAAAGTTCAACTTTAAAGCACTCAAAATACAAAAAATACAGAGGGGTTTTTTTTATTACTGTCACCTGTACCTCCCCCTTGGAAACAATTTGCTTTACTTCCCTGCTGTTTGTTCTCTGACCTACACAGAAATGTCTTGGTAGCCTAATTAATGTCACACCCTAATTAGAGTATCTATTCAGTAAACTTCCTGCCATTGCTATCTCCATTATGTCAGGGAGTCTTCTCTCTGCATGCACACAATTCAGAGAACGAAGTACGAGAGGTGAGTCGTGAACTGTGAACAAATGTACAGTCAAGAAGGCTTCAGATCCAGCAAAAGAATGACTACAGAAGATATCTGAAAACGTTTAAAAGGTGTTCAAAGGGAATGGAATATCTCTTCTCATAACACAAGAATTAGCTGGCACTTGATGAAACAGGCATTAAGTTAAGAAACATTTTATTTTCCCCATACTCCACAATTGTTTGCGGAAGTACTGGCACAGTATTTTTACTGGAAAAATATTTTAAAATTCAACAAGTAATTACATCAATTAGTGGAATAAAAATCTATAGAAAATCTTTATTAAATGCAGTATTTACATAAAAGAGCTGACTCAAACCTCTATGCTGCTGATTATAGAAATCTGAGACTATTTTGGAAGAAAGATCATTCCATACTTGCCTTCTTTTTCTATTGTTTTCTTAATCATTCCTTCTAACCACTGCTAGAAATAACACATTGAGTTAGGAAGACCTTATATCTTAGGCAGTATGCTCACTCTTCTCAGCAAACCAGATCACCTTTACTTGCCATGTGACTTGCCATGTGACTTAACAAGCAGGACACTGCTCTTCTGGCTCTTCTCAGGTTCCAAACATCATTTCAGTAATAGTGTTCTGGGTTCACACAGATCTCAGATTAAACTAGTGTTAATTACTGGTATGAAACATCAACAGCTTTAACTTGACTTTTTCTTCCATCTGCATCTTATTCACCTCTAAGACAAGGCAACAAGGCAAAATACTAGGCACTCTAGACCCAAGGAAAGTCACTTATGATTTAACTGTAGTTTAAATTTAATATTTCTTAAACTTTCTAGTAATGAAGTTTGAGGTGGAGTTTTGTTTGCTTGTTTTTTCACTGAAAAACTTGCTAACATCAAAAAGTAACATACCCTATATATGGAGCAAATAATTTATTGCTCTAAATAAAGTCTTAATAACCTAATTAAAATACAACAAATACCTATTATTAGTTCAGTGACCACAATACATAAGCTCAGAACCCACCTTAACTGCTAAACACAGGAGAACCTCAAGACAAATTCAGTTAAAAGCTCTGTAGAGAAACACTTACTGGTACCTACCTAGCTTTCTGTAGCATTTTTTTGGCTCATTCCTTTACCGTCTCCTGAATCCTAAGGCTGATGCTGCCAATCTTCTGCAAGAGGGGATGAGGGAGTCACAGAAAAATCCATACGTTTTCAGAGAGGGACAGGGGACAAAGACCGGCTTCTCAGTGTTGGGATTTATTTGTGTTTATCCAAATATGTTTTCTTAACAGAGCCTGTTTTTTCTTCATTAATTTCTAGGTAAAGTCTGCAAAAACTGATGGCATGCAATTTTTGATACAAAGCTTTCTACTAAGCAGATCAGTCTGCTTTTTTGTTCCTTGACTGCAAAATAGCATTAAAACACTATTTTGCAAGTATTTAGAGAGTATGTGTATGGTGCATGGTTTTTAATATGGCAAGGTTCCCCTTATAAGTTGGTTTCTGATATACTTGTGCCGTGTAGCCACTGAAATAATTATCTGGGATATATACCAGACACATCTCACGTACACATACAGAACTTTTATCTAACCTAGAAGAAAATACAGCTTCAGATATCGGTAAGTTTATGTCCTACTTTTCCAGATGTATTGTCATGGTTTAGCCTCGGCGGCAATAAAAGCGCCACGTGGCAGTCCCTTGGCTCCGCCCCCCAGCGGTGTGGAGAGGATGAGAAAGAAAAGGCATACTCGTAGGTTGAGATAAAAACTGTTTACCAGAGCAGCAGGTATTGCAGGGAAACAGTAACACAGATGGAGGAGACAAACATGAGTACAATACAGACCGCGCCCCGCGCCGCCCCTCCCCGACCGCCACAGACGCCGCTGAGATGCACCCTGGCACCGCCCGCCCATATATACGCCTACGCTGTGACACCGCCACGCCCAGTCCCGGTTGTGGCCCCTCCCCTCCCCAGCTAGCTCCCTGCTGCCCCTGGGCCTGGCACACATGGGGTGGAATAGCTGTGCTGAATAGAGACAGAGGAGAATCAACCCCGTCCCTGCTGGAAACCAGGACATGTATAAATACACTTTTCTATCAAAAAAGAAAAAAAAAAAAAGAAAAAAAAAAGAAAAAAGAAAAAAAAGCCGGTAAAATAAGCCAGCTAGTATATTAAAGTCACAGACTTAAGACTGTAGAAACATAAATCCCTAGAACAATAGCATACAAGTCCTCATTTTGTAGTTCACATTGAAAATTTTGACCCTTGTTCTACTTACATTCTAGATTATGCAGATACAAATCTGATTTTTCTAGCATGCTCTGTGTATCTGCAGGGAAGAGTGGTTTTCTGCTTCTTTCTACCTGAAACAAAATTACGTAACGAGCCCTGAAAGATTCCACAATTCTCTTTGAAAAGGTGGGCTTAAAAAAGCAAAGGGGTGCCAGACAGATCTCTGTGCAAGGTGCTAACTGATGCATATATGAGATCGGAAGCTGCAGATTCTTGGTTGGAAAAGTATATATTGACAAAATGATTTATGTCCCTTTGTGCATAGCTACAGAAGCATTACTGAAGTTTCTCCATCCACCATGTACTTGCACTCCTTTAAGATTTGCTAGATTTACAACAGTGATCAGAGAACATTCAGAACTTACCTTCAAAATAATAATCACAACATTAAGCTGCTTATCAAAAATATCACACCTTTTGCTATTCTATTTACTGTGATTCCTTTCTTGTTTCCCCATTTGCTGTGATCACTCTTTCAACAAACTTCTCCCTACTCTCCCTGCCAGAGACTGCAGCAGTATTCCCTTAAAAAGCTGACTGTTCTCTGGTCTCCTCTCCTCTCTCATCCCCCTTCCTCCTCTCTGCCCCCTCAATTTACACAACTACATGCATAACCCACTTCAGTCGCTGGTTTATTTTTCTTCCTCACCGATCTCTAGTTTGAATTTTCAAGTATTCTGACATCTAAGCAAGACAAATCCTCCAATGTGTCAGATTATCTTGCTTAGCTTTTAAGTCACTGAATAGCTCAAGGGATTGCTAATGTCTAGAGAGTTTCTTGTTTATAGGCTGTGGTTTCAATACCAAATCATGCCCACGATGGCCTTGAGTCAGTTTTATCTGATGCCTGGATACATAATACGAGTTGTTGAGCCCAGCATCAGAGTTTACAACAGATTATCACAGCTAGCACTTCTGTTGTCAGTCTTGGGCAGGGAAAAAAATAGGCTGAGCACAGCAACAGAAAGTAAGGGAATGCTTTACAGGTGCAGAGATCCCTGAAGCAGTAAACGTTTGTGTTACTAGACCTGCATGATGCAGTGCAGTGCATTGCCAAGCCAGGTTACCAGTTTGGTCCTAGAAGCAGTACATAGCTATAAATACACCAAGCTGGATTTCTTAATTTAGGCACAGCATCTCCCTAACAAAAGTGTTCTTCTTAAAGACCTAATATGAGGCCCAAGCTTGTCTATTTCCTCATTGCAGGGAGGGCTGTCCTTGTTTTGTGAGAGAGTGCTGGGAGTTTAGCTGCCTTTGGGTGTGCTTTGCTAAGCCCAGACAGCAACCTGGAAATTTGGGGTTATGATCATCAGGACTTAATTCACACAACACATATGGTAATACCACCTTTTCTTGAATAACTAAAACATGTTTTTTTTATCCACAGCACACAGAAAAGAAAAAAACAAAAACAACAAACAATTCTCTTGACCATTACCTACAGCCAGTAGGTTCAGATGTCTGTTTGCCTGTGAAAGAATGTACTGGATTGAACAAGCTATCATGGCTGCAACAGCGAGCAGCTTCAGGTGTTAGGAGAGCCACACAAATATAGAGCAATACTTTCCACGCTAAATGCTCCCAGCTTCCAACAGTTTGCCATTCTTGAACTTCTCCATGCAAAGGTTGCATTCAACACTGAATTTAACAGCCACTCATGAATCCTACTTAACTGTATCTGTGATGTCCCTCTTATTTAATTATATAAAAAAGCATAAATGGCTATGCCAGTAGATTTATGCCTGTGCATTAAAACATACACAAAAAAAAAACCAGTAACCACGAGAAAAAAGCACAAACATCCATCATAGCTCTTTGGAATAGAACCAAATCAATAGACTGGCTATATCGTACAGGCTCTTCCTATCAAAATCCTTTCCATTCTCAGTATCTCCCCAACAAAAGGGGAGCTGTATTACTACAGAAGGGATGAGTCCTGTCATTAGTCCAGAGTCAATTAAACATTGTGGGGGGAAGGGGAATGGTATACAGATGTAGGGATCTTACCCACACACACACCTGGAAGAAGGCACTTTGTTTAAAACAAAGAATTTCAGACTTCTCCTGAGGAGAGAGTATGAATAGCTCACAGCTGCCTTAAACCTTCCTGAGATATGCATAAACTACATTTTTATTAGAGCTGGATTATACTAGCAGCTATCCAGGAGGTTAAAATGCCTAACCACTGGAGACAATCAGAAGCACAGAAAGATTTCTGCATAATGAACATAAATATCCTTTCAAACAGAAAATCATAATCTACTCTGCTGTAATCAAGTCTATATTGTTGCATAAAGAATTTTAAGCAGAAGAGCTTTAGATAGGACAAAAAAAAAAGAAAGGAACAAAGGAAACAAATGTTTCTTCATGATCCCTCTGTTTTAATAATTTTTTCAATAAAATAGTTATATATGATTATTTATTATAAGATAGTTTCTTTCATCTTACAAGTACGATTCTAACACTAACAAGGTAGACTGTCATCCTCATATTTTAAATCAAAACTTCTTTCAGGAGTTTAAAAATGGGTCCAGGATTTCAGCATACATTTTTGAGACTAACTACTACCTGAAAACCGTGCAGATAGTCACAGCCTATTGACAGCATTATGGGAACAGCTTGAACAGTTTAGAATCCTTTCAAATAAATGCAAGCCCAGTGCCAAAACACAGTCCAGGTAAAGAGCTGGCTGTCAAAGATGCCTGAAGCATTTCTTTAATTGTTCACCCATTACCTGACCCCCTTTTCTGCCATGTAACAACTTAACAGGACTTTGGCAAGTGACTTTTCAACAACAGAGTAATAATATCACGACTTTGAATTTTACACATCTGCTTTGCAAAGTTTAGAAAAGAGGATCATACAGGAAATCTGGGACGAACCTACAGAAAAAAATGCAGTCTACTTTGGACAGCGTTTCTTTCAGTAAATTCATACCCCTTAATATTCTGAGGAATGGAAAACATATTAAGTTATATTAATCCAGAACAGATGCCACCTTTGGTTTCTTGGCAGCAAAATCCTTTTAGAGGCATCATCTTTACTGGATTCAATGAGCAGGAATTAAATAAAATGGAATAGAACAAACAAAACCAGGTGCATTTACTCCTAGAAAGAATCCTGCTGCAGAAGGAATGCATTGCCTGCTGCAATTGAATGTACGGTAAAATAGTCAGAAGAACCTTTGGAAATATTTATCACAAAGTCTTCCCTACAATTACCTGAAGTATCTTCAAAAAAATCAGCTGCTTATTGAAAGAGTATATCATGTTTACATTTTATGCCTACAGACACTGTATCTCCAGTAAGTGCTATTTATGGGGCACAATTAAATGACTTGTTTTCCCACCACATTCCTGATAGCACCTCCAAAACGTGAAGAATTTCTGCTACATCATACAGGCTTTTTCACGGCAGGTAGAAATAATTGTATCTGACTGCAGAACTGAGTATTTAGGTGATATATAAAAGTAGTGATTCACACATGTATTTAACAGTACAGACATGAAAAATGTCAAACAGCTATTAAAGGGATACAATTTGTTCTAATAAAAAATAGGCATAGAAAAATCTAGCAATAATCTTCATTAAGGGCTTATTTCTATGTAAAATGTAAAAAAAGCTATTTTAGAAAGACTGTATTAAAAAAAAAAAAAAACAAACAACAAAAATAACGAACAACCAACCACAAGATACAAATAAACAGGAAAATTGTAAGACCAAATCAAACTTCAGGTAAAGCTAGCAAGGCACGTATATCTATGTTACACACTAAACGAGCAGTCTGCACTGCAAACCCCTGAGCAAAATCCTGAGCATCCCCCAACTGTCGCGATTTTTCCACTATCTCATTACTAACAAATCCAAAATCCTAATTAAAAAATAAAGTGTAGCACTATACAGTTTATGGATTTTGAAAGCACGCTGGAAATGCTGCTTAAAGGAAATGTTAAGGGGAAAAAAAAAAAAAAAAAGAAACAGAGAAAAAGCAAAAAGGATAGAAATTGTGGCACAAAACTACCCCCACCTTAATAGTGGGACCCACTGTGCTCTGGATTAGTTTCCTGAGATACGTGCTGAAAGACTCATCACTTGATTAGTTAAAACAATGCACAAGAAAATATATGTTCTAAATATGTTAAGGTAATCTTGCACAGGATAAGACTGAATTGAATGGCATAACACATATTTTTCCAACTGTAATTTCTATGACTATGAACATATTGCATTTAAAATGTAAATGCATTATTAATGGTATACACAGAGCTTAATAATTTACTATCAGTTTTTATGTTGCTTAAACAATGCAGTATATCATTTCATTAGTACATGAAGATCCCGGGAGAGTCTAACCAACAGGGGCGGGGGGGGGGGAAAGAAAGGAAAAGAAAAAAAAAAGAAAGAATAAAAACCACTTAGGTCTTCAGGAACGTAATAGCTATTTACGGTCATAAGGCACAAGTACAGGGCAATGAGGAACAGCAGGTTCTACAGCTTATAAGGCAAATGCAGAACTCAGCTTTGAGAAGGGGAGGAGGAAGGAGACATAGTTTTGTTTTAAGTTTAAAAAAAAACCAAAACAGGCTTAGATGTTAAATGACAAACTCAGACAACATTAATTGCTTCAGGTCTGTTGCCTTTGAAATGGGGGCTTCAGCTATGTAAGTGTAATAGCATATTGCATATGCAGCCAGAGGAATCTAATTTGCAGTGCTGATGTCCCGATCGCCGAGGGAGATCACCTACAGACAACTCAATATCTCACACAGCCTTTTGGAAGAAGGAAGGCGCAGGGGGGGCGGGGTGGGAGAAATGGAGCAGTGGATTTGTAAAAAGAAATAAATATAAAAATAATAAGGAAGATAACTCCCTTTTCAATCGAGGCAGAATTTAGCATAGTCAGAAGCTAAAAGGGATCATTTTAAACAGCCTACTACTACTACCTAAATACAAGAGACTGTAAGAATCACTTCGCTGCAGCAAGACCTCAAATATTAACAAATAAATAAATAAATAAAAAGCACTTAGTAACAGGAATGAAAAGCAATTAGAGCTCTTTCATGGAAACATCCTGACAAGAAGCTACTAAGACAAAGGTTGGATATAACTACACAGCAGCTGGTATCTGATATCATGCTAGTGCCATTAACATGAGAAAGAAAAGCGTTTTTTAATTAACATACCAGTGCATTTACAGTGTGTACCTATGACAAGGTTCAGTATATTTTGAATGCTCCTAACCTCTGTATTCACACATGTGAAATTGTATCATCTTTCAAACTATGTTCTGCATTAGTTTCCTTGGTGGAAGAAATGAACACTGCAATGTTTTCTCTTAACCAGCCCATTTTGACAGGTTGGGGTGGAGGTGGAAGGAAACAGGAATTTTCAATTTCATACTTCCCATCCATTAACCAGAGCAGGGGGTAGGTTAATCTTAATATTTGTTAAAAATTACTAACCACAGTGCCTGGGTTTCATCTTTCCAGGCAAGACTATATCATTTGAAAAAACATCACAAAACAAAAAAAAACAAAAAAAATCCCATACAGATCTCTACAGGGAATCTGCGGTTGCTACCTCAGAACACCTCTGTACTGTTGAAGTTGCATAAAGGGACTGGGATGTGCACACCACAACACATTGCAGATTTCTTTCCTCCTTAATAAAAATTATCTTTAATTATGAAAATTTATATTTAAAGCCATGTGTTTTTTTAAAAAATGCAGAACTCTTTTACACTGCAGATGTACAGGAATTTTCTGACTTAATACATAACATGCTTGATTGTTTTTTATAGAGTGGTTCCACTGACATCAGCTTTTCAAGCCTGTAGATACCAGGAGCACAGGGATCAAAAAAAGAGAAAAAAAAACCCATTCCACCCCTCAAAAAACCCTCAAACACAAAATAAACAGAAGAGTGAGCAGCTCAACTCTTAAGCAGCAAAACCCAAAAGATTGGGTTGATGGCATTCCCCCTCTGAGACCTTCATACAGGAGCATGAAGGACAGAAGGCGCAATCCTTAATGTTGACAAATCATTTGCATTTAAAACAAAACCTTTCTTATAATTCATGCCTTTCTGAATCAAGTAGTCCAGAGGGACAACTACATAAAGATAGCTACTCTATTTTGTCACTTCTTTTTATAGAAAGAAAATACAAAAAAAAAGATAAAAAGAAATCAAACGGTTCCATTTTCCTAAAAATTAACAAGGATCTTTAGTAACCACCACCATTTGGATACTTTCACTCCAGAAGCATAGCGCTTCTTGACTGAGTAAATTTCTGTCCACATTCCATACAGCAGACAAAGTTTATTACCCCATGTTTCAAAAATAAGTGGTGTCAATTAAGTGAAACAATGCGAGATTATCAAGTAGCTATTTAGTTTACAGAAATTACACCTCCCCCTCTGCTGCTTGGAAAGACAGTAAAAGTACATTACTGAAAGTATGCAGGTGAAATTAATTTGCAGGAATGGAGCACATGCATGCTCCCCACTATATACCCCAGCAGTTTGACTAACAAACATTACAGTAGCTGGCATCCTTCAGCCCTCAGCTCTTCTTGCAGGCTCTTTTTCTGCCCTTTCTAACCTCATTCCCCTTTGCACAGAGACACGCATTACAGTAGGGACCGAAGGGCAAGGACTAAAGCCCTAAGCATGCATTAAATTAACTAATTTTAAATTTAGAGATGCATGGACACACCAAACTATATAAGACTTGGTCTCAGGAGCAAATCTTTATGCTGCTACAACGTTCTATTTTCACTGTACCACATCTTCAAATGGAAAGGCAGTAATTTAGCTTAGCTCTAACCTAATATCATACACTTATAATTAAAGGGAAATATTTAAAGCAGGACTCAGAAGAATATTTTTTTTTTTAAAATGTGTGAAATGGGTCTATCCTGATATAGGTGTTATTATGTAATTGAACACCTACCAAGGCACTTGACAGACAAAAACTTTTTAATAATCTGTTTAAAGTCAGGGTTATACTTCAGTCACAGTTATGTGTATTCAGTTGGAAGTCATGGAAAGTTTCAGTAATACTCCATCAAAATAAGGGAAGCTAGTGATTTCAAACGGCCAAACATACATATCTAACATACATACACACACATAATTAGTACACACATGTGAAGTACACACACTTTTAAACACAAAGCTGATTTTTTTTCCCTTTGAACTTCTGTAGTGACCAGAACTTCAAATGATCCTCAGCAAGCCAGACACAAAGAAATCCTCTGCCTCATTTGGAAAAGTTTTAAATTTACAGTGCTGTAGCTTTGAAACTTCCTCCAGACAAAAGTAAGCTTAAAAACTGGTAATTACAGTGTCACAGCTGTGGGAACATTCAAGTTCGGGCTGAGATGGTGCTTCCAATCTTGTTGCAACATTGTCAGAAAATAACACTTTGGGCTGAAACTTCTTGTGCTTGATCTCGTTGCAGACATTTGCATTTATAGACTTCTGTTTGTTCGTTTGAAGGAAAACGGACAGAGGGTAAAACAGAAAAAGAAAATGATAGGTTGCATACACAGCTTTGTTCTTAAAACTAGTATGTCCATAGTTTTTAAGCCTAGATAACGTAAAATTAATTGTGAGCCATGTTATTACCTAATTTTTAATCCTACTGTGCTTCACTGAGCAGAATGTAGACATTTGATTTCAAAACTGGAAAATGTCTCTGCCTTTAAATGGTACATGATATCACACTGTGGTTCTTTCTGACTGTTCCTCTGTGTCATTAGCCCCATGAGACTTTGCTAAATCCTAAACCCATGTTCAGTATAGAGCTGTCCAGAGAAAGCAGATGAACAGACCTGGAGTATTCTGGAGAGTGATCTGCACTACTGAATATGGAGGATATACATGCATATTGCTTTTCTCATCTACAGATTCTCAACTGGCCTGATCCTGAGTGTTTAGGTAGGTCAGAACTGCCTAAAATTTTTCTGATGTAGCACAAAAGTACTCTTTTAGTCCTCTCATAAGAGAGTTATCTAGTAGTGATATCTATGGTAGCTCTGCCATTCACTTCCATACGAACACTCCCAATCCTGTGTTAACCTTCACTCAATATTAAGTAGTTAAGCAGATGAAATTGAAAATATTTTCAGCACACTCCCATCACTGTGACATTGCACAACTGATAAAACCAACAAAGTCAGTAACAATGAAAATTGAAGATCATCTGGGAATTTCTCCCAAGCTGTAGAAAGCATCATACTAGTTACAGAAGTTTATGATAATATATCATTACAATTTTTAATTTTACTGTAATTTTTGAAATTGTACATCAGTGGAAATCAATCACTAGAAGTAATGAATTCTCAGCTTCCAATCACGAGTATTTTATGTAGCTTCACTTCATGATTTCAACCAACCCACTTAACCTACGGGTAAATCAAAACAGCAATGTAATCGACTTACTTACCATATAAGGATAATATTAACAACTTCTAATTATACATATATGGTAATATCCATGATTTCTAAACATCACCACAATGCGACTTGTGTTGTATTTTGCATTAAGGCCCCCTGGGTCATGCACTCCAGAACAGGAAGATCTGTTACCATGCATACATTTCAACACAAGCAAAGATGGACTATTCTCTCTGGTATGTCACTGACTACAACTGGCAAAGGAAAGTCAGTACCCTATTGACACAGAATTGTTCATGCATTAGGTGTTCAATAGTTAATTTTTTAGCTTATTTGTACAACTGTGATTTCTGTATTTAGGTTAAGACAACCAGCAGAGTTACTCTGTAATAAATCTTTTAAATATAACATTATTCTTTTTCTTTTTTTTTTTTTTAACCTCCCCCTTTTTTTCTTTTTTCTTTTTTTTTTTATTTTATTTTTTAATATTCATGTATTCCTGTGGTGTAATTGTAAAATAAAGTCCTTCACTGCAGTGCATACACTCGGAGGGATGAAGATAAGGTTATAGTGGGAAAAATTAACTGTAAATTTCTTGACTTGTGTATAATAAAATATAAATTTAAATACTATATTAATATTCATATATTTAATTCTGTAATTGTTTTAATTGAGAGAGACCAATTAGTGAGGAAGAAAGTACCTATTAGCCCACAATAAAAATAATACATAAAAGTACTTAATTTTGTAAAGATGTCTCTGCTGGTTTTTATAGAAATTTCCACTTAAGCAGTTTGCTGGGGTTTCTAACCTGCTTTTTTAAAACTGAAAAAGTTTTCAACAATTATACCATAAAACTCGGGGAACTTCCAGGGCTTTGCAATTTAAATCATGTTATGTCTTGTAAGTAGATATGAAACTCAGAAGAAACTGTTGCCGATATTTTTAAGCATAAATGACATTCCACTAGGTCCTTCATTGCTATTTCATTTAGCCTCTGGTAATTTTCAGAGCAGGCTATTAAGAAAAAGTGAACAATTAGTGTGAGAGAGGAGGCACTATTACGTGAACAAGCCCTTTAAAAATCTTGTCAGGTATTTTGCTTTCCCGCTTGGCTTTTCTTGGGAGGAAAGCAACATCAGCAAAACTTTGTTTGTTTCAACAACTGAAGTCACACCCTTAACAAATGAGGATTATAATGCAGGGTTACTTTCAATGTGTTTATGGACTCATATCACACACTTCCTCCCCTTTCGACTCCAATGACATTTCCATTGTCAACTCCTCATGTAAAAAAGAACCCATTCTACAAGAAACATAGGCAGGGAAAGCATAATATCATTGGAGAGAAGAATTATCCATCCTATAAACTTATTAAGTCCACATAGAAACACAGTACTAAATCCCTAGGGCACAAGGATTAATACCACTGCAGTCTTTGTCAGTGTCTTCCTCCTTCAAAATTATTTTCTATCATGGGTGGTTTGGACTTTTTGTGCAATGCCATGATTTTTCCATGGGAGGAGGAAAAAAACCCACAAAAAAAGCAGGGTAAATATGTGTAAGAGAAAAGAAAATCTTGAGGAATATATTTGAGAGTCAAAAAATGCAATTGTACTAAGCTAATTTACAACAACTGATAAATGTCATTACTTGCTAACCAGAAATTATTAAAATAGATGGATTAAGCTGTGACAAGCAAAGTTCACAATCCTCACTTCACAGTATAGAAGAATATCCACTCATAAAACCTGCCTGTTAATCTTCCCTGGATCCACCAGCCTTTAATACATTCACTGTAATTCACCTTCAAAGACGACTGCAAACTCTCTGGGATAGTTGCTATGAGGAAGAGAGCATTATTTTTCAAGGCAAAGTTTGTCTACAAAGAAAGATGGGCTACCTGTTTGGAAGAGATGGCAAAGCAGACTACAAAATGCTATGTCTTTTTCAAATAGACGTACCTTTCTATTAAATGTAGGTGTACAATATTTTGAAATGAGAACAAATACCTTTTTTATAACATCTGTACAACACTATCAGCACCTAATTGTGTTGTCACAATTGATTCTGTTTCTTGAAGTGATCACTACGTCTGAAAATTTTATAAAAGCTATAGAAGGAAGAAGCTTTATAGAGGTTCTTTTACGTTAGCATGAGTTGTTTTCTTGGTTTAAATATGTTTAAATATGCTTTGGGTTTTATTTAACAGAACCTTTTATCCTTTTGAAATATGGTATTGTGTAGCTGGAGATACTTAAAAGACACCTAAAGAATACTAATTGAGAATAGAACATTTCTCAACAATAAATAAATATCTTGAAAAACCAGTGAAGAAAAGGATGACTTAATAATGGGATAATGATACACACTGCATCAAAGTCTGTTAATTGAAGGTTTGCCATGACCACTAAATAACATTCATTGTAAATGTCTTCAGAAAAATAATACCCTGCTAAAAGTAGAAAATGATCAAGAGGAAAGAAAATTGTAAAGGAATGAAAATTAGTAGACTTTACATACTAAAATATAATAGTAGTTCTCAGAGCCTAGAATAGGAGATTAATTTTCCAAATTAGACTGGTTAGTTAATTGCTCACTTCAATGTGCCAAGTATTTCTGAATAATACTAAAAATGATCACAAGTTTGATAGGGAGTAAAAATCAAAGAACTATACTAGCTTAAAGACATGCATACACAAAACAAAGATGACAGAAGCAGCCTAGCAAACAGAGCTTTACTGTCTATATAACTAATTATTTGTGGTTCAAATATGACTGCAAGTTTAAATTTATTTTTTTTTTCTAAATTGGTATCAAATGTTAGAATCTCATCTAAAAAGATTAAGAGCTGCAAACATACTTGTGACATTGAATAATGAGAAATATTATCAATTTGAAAAAAGTAATTTTTAATATATACAAGCAACTAACATTCAGTAGTATAAAAAAAAAAAAAAATCAAGTTGCATGTATGCTTTACCTTGAATTTGATTTGATTTACTTGCAAATGTAGTGTTGTCTTCACAATGAGACACACACATGATTTAAGAGCATACTGCAAAATTTACTGATTTTGTCTCTGCTGTGACAAGTTGCCAAAGAAGGAAAGTACTTTAATTCTTATGGAATGGTATTTGGAAGGGCTACAAAGAATGAGAAAGACATATTTAAAAGATGTTATTAAAGAATAATGTATGCATTGAAAAGAATGATTTTAAGTATTTCATTATTTTACTTCATTTAAATAATGTTGGTATCTGCTTATCACTAAAGACATGAATGGTGCCTTTTCTGCAATGCCGTATAGTACTCGGAAGACTATTTCAGATCAAAGAATGGAGCAGAGCATAATTTTGAAAAAACACTGTTTCGAGAGGTGACATGGATGTGACTGCCTAGGAACTCACCAGATTTGGACATAGTAAAAGTAACAAAGATTCATAATCAATGCTGAATGCTGTTAGAATTAACTAGGTGGGAAAATAACCACACTATAAGAAATATGATCTATGTAGTTGTTCATACACAGGAGAATACATGAGAAACATGACAAATTAGCAAATTCCTCTAAATAAACCAATTCAAAACCTCGTAACACCAGTAGGGTACATTCAGTGAAATAAAAAGAATAATATTAAGAGAAAGTGCTTATCAACATGAATGCAATTAGCTTTTGGAAATCTTTTTCACAAGGTATAGCTGAGGCCAAGATCTGAAAAGGATTAAAAATACTAATACAAATGCATATAGATAATTAGAGAATCCAGAATTACTACAGCAACTTAATTCATAATTGTTTATTTCATAAGTGCAAAGAATCTTTCGTCTTCCAAAAGCATGTGGTGATGCCTGCTTTTTTTGGAGAAAAGGATTATTTCCACATGAACAAGAAAAACAATGGTTTTTTGTCTTCCCTGTGTTGAGGCAATGGTAAATGCGCTATCAAAAAATAAATTTTACTGACAAGAGCACACTTTGCACTAAGAGGAACAACACGTGAAGTGAACATGGAGTAAAAGTAAAATGTCAAATGAAGACATGAACTGGTAAGATTTCTCAATGAACTCTAATGCAGATATTCCAGGACAAGATCCCTGGTCTCTGTTATGCATGAGATCAAGGTAAATTAACCAAAGGTTCCCTATCTGTCTTTAAAACCTAACCATATCATTAATGTAATGGTCCACTATGGCTTTGTAGATTAATATGGGAAGAAGATAGCAAGGATTTTGCCTTTTCTACTACATCAACACATGACATATGCATGACAACTAACTGCCAATTTTCTTCCTACACTCATCTATGATTGTATTTATGGGCATGAGGAAGTAAAAGCAGGAAAGTGTTCTTCATTACTTTTGATAAGTAGTTACTATGAAATGCTTGAAAGAACACCTACCAACCAAGAAGTACAGGATGTGAAAACATTTAAGAGGTTTATTTAGAAAATGTCTCTGCTCCACAAATATCTGAGAGAAAGTCTTTAATAGTATGAAAGTCAATAAGAGCAAATAGTCTCAGAATGGACCAAACCTGGAGATTGATTTCTCGTTCAAGTTTGACAGCATCCTGCTATATGCTATACTTAGATCCACAAGCCATTTAATTTGGCAGAGGGCAACCTTCCCCACCCCCCCCCCCCCCTTTTTTTTTTTCTTTTTAAATTTAATTTGGTTCTGGCAGTCAAAATAGAAGCACTTAATACCAACGTCAAGACTTCTGCAGCTTCTGACTACTGTATTTGTACCATCTAAGAAGTAAACTTCACCACACTTTCAAAAAACTGAAAACAAAGGGGGACGATCATAAATACAGGAGAACCCCTAGGAAACATCCCCTGCAGAACCACAAGGCGATCTGTAAAAAATTTATTTGCTGTTGGCTATTTACATTACCACAGCATCTCGATTGCCTGTCTAGAACCACACTGTGTTTTGGATTTGGACTCGGTTTTATTCCCAGAAATCTGAACAAGAAAAAAGTATTTTTCCATCAGAGGGCATCAGGTTGATGGAGCACATGAGAAGAGCAGTAACAAATACACAACTCTTGCACTCAACTGTTGTTCAGGACTTTCTGACTTTTACTTAGCTTTGGATATGGTTTCATCCTGGTCCATTCAAGGCATTTTTCAAGATGAGGATGATAAAATGATCCAGGCAGTATTACCATTATCCCAGGAATTCAAACTATGACAGAATTACCAGTTCATGCTCACTCAAGAATCATTAAGACTGTTTCTCTCTAGCGGGCTTTAAGTTCTGCTGACTTCTAACTGTTGCAGCCATTACATCGGGATGCAGTTGATAGAAAAAAATTACTTTGGTATCAGTTAATGATCTGCTGTCAAAAAGTATTTAATTGTTACAGTCTCAACAGTTTCCAAATTGGACATCTAAAGCTAGAATCTGAAGGTCAAGATTTTCAAAAGCACCAAAGTGGCTTCAAAGCACGTGTCTACTTTAGACACCTAAATAAAATACAGGTTTTATACTAAAAAAGATGAATTAGACCATTAATCTAGAAAAATGCGCGCCAGTGCTAAGGAAAACAGAACACACTAGTAAAATCATCACAGAGCACAGGACTGTGATGTTTATAAGTTTATGATAAACTATTTGCTTGTGAAACCAAAACCCATTTAAGATCTACTATAAGTTAAGGCTTGGGGTGTGCAGAAGTTGTTTTTGGAAAGGTGGGAGGGGTAGGGAGAGAAAAGATTAAGCTTTGGAACACGGTTTCAGAGCATTCTTTTCAGTTTGAAGTTCATTTTTGGTTTTAGTTTACCTAAAGTATTATGCAGAACACAGTTTAAAATAGCTACATAAGACATTAAATAGTATGAAAATTTAGTTTTAAGTGCATACAGTTCTTGCAGGCCCTAACAAAACTGGTTAAATAGCAAACTAGAATTACACAACATGATTGCTGTTTGTCTGACTGGCTACATTCAGAATGGAAATACTCTGGGGGTGAAAAAAGCTTACATAAAGTACCTATATAATTAATCCACCATCCATTAAAGACAAAGTTCCCCACAGTGCATTATATATTAGCACATCATCTAATCTTGATCCTAGGTATATCAACTGTTCAGTTTCCAAGCTCTTCCCCTATAGGGATCGGCCAGGTACACGACACCATTACAAAGGTTTTCTTCATCACAGTATAAGACAGTGTCATCACAGTATATGCTCTGTTATATATTCTGATTGTATTCTTTCAATTCCTCTCCTTACTCTCTGAGATTATTAGCCAGTAGAAATTACTTGCAAACAGGTGGAGGAAGGGGGGAACAGTTTGAGATTTTTTCACATTCTTAAATCTACATTTAAACTTACATTTAGAAGGTGGAAAATTCAGATAAATTAGCCTAGAAGGCCATCTATTGTGTTTCATGGATATGACTATGACTCTTTAGGGACTTCCAGATCAGAAAAAAATACAGTAATTAGATGCAAAGGATAAATACAGAGACACTTTAAATTGAGTTTATGACAGGAATTCAAACAGACTCAAGAGGTTTCCTTGTAATCTTTTGTTGTTTGGAATAATAGTCCTTACTAGCACTTTCAGGAAAACATTCATTAAATGGAAAATACAAAAAAAAATTGTCTATATGTTTTTGGCTTTTGTTTAAGTCTTGTCCTTTAAATGGGTTTTACTAAGAAAGGTACAGTTATATTCTAAAAAGGACATTTCTCAGGATGTACAGTAACATAAAATAGCTGTTGTTATCCACACAACACAGTAAACTACTATTAAAAGCTTAAGTCGATTCAGTTCACAAATGCAGCACAGAGGTCTTAACCAAACAAAAGTTACAGAAAATGTCAGAAGGCAGCATGAAATACAGTCAATGTTGATCGGTTCAGGATTTTTTCCGACAAACTGTATGCAGCCTCCTTAGCAATAAACCAATTGCCCTCCTCACCATGCCCAGGCCTGTGTTACTTCTTAGGATACTGACTACACACCAAACCCACAGAGAAAGCAAACACACAATGGTGTTTTCAGCTCACCATGGAAAAAACCCCAACAGATAACACAGAATGATAGGCTGGAAAAGAACATTAAGTCCAACCATTAACTTAACACACCAAGTGCACCACTAAACCATGTCCTTGTGCACCAAATCTACACAGCTTTTAAATACCTCCAGGGATGGTGACTCAGCCATTTCCCTCAAGCCCCTTCAGAATGAAAGAAAATGCTTTCAGGCTTATTTGGCAGTTCTATATTAATTTATAGATCACCACAAGCAGAAGGGCTTCACTGATACCCTGAGGAGAAGGGTGAAATATCCCAGTCTTCTAAGTCACTTTCAAATTTGTTTCACTATGATTTTCAGAGTCCTGGACCACTAAAACTAATCACGCTGAGATTCCAACATTTCTCTTAGCTCTCAAGAACATTACAGAACAGGCCACCCTCTCATGCCAGAAAACAGACATCTTCCCATGAAGTACACAACACAAGAACAAATGATGACTCTCATGTGACCCTTAAAGTTTTATAGAATCAAAACAAAACAAAAATTCCCAAGCCTACAGAAGAATGGCCTTTCAGCAGAAAAAAAAATAATAGGAAAAATAAAGTTCTACTTAATCTTCAACATATTTTGCTCTATATTAGACTAACAACATGATGTCCTGGCTGCCGTCATTGGTTACCCAAATCTTTAAGACACTGCATTAGTTGGAAAGGAGCAAAAATTCAGATGCAGGTGGCAGAAAACAAAAGAAACTGTAACATCCGAAAAATTAAGAGACTAAGTGCAAGTTTGGCTTTCATTGGATCATGTTTGTCAGCCTAATTTTTTTTAATAATGAGTATCTACTGCCTGTGTAAGAACATGAAACACAGCAAAACAACAGATGATCATATAAACTGATGCAAAAATGAGATACCCTGATAATATAGGGATAAGTGAAATTAAGAAGAAAAAAAATAACCTCCCTCCAATTTTAATCCTTTTCTTCCACTATCTCTCAGAAATATCAGTCTTCCCCCTCAGAAAAATCAATTGTATTAGTGATCAAACTATCTTGTATGAGACCGTTTTTGTACCAAAAGTACAAAACATGGCATTGACACCAGCTCTAGAACTTCCTACAGTTAATGCAGAATACATTTCAATATTGAAAATTTAATCTTTTGAATAAATAGCTTTAATATAAATGAAAAAAAAAAAAAAAAAAAAAAAAAAAAACAAAACAGTAATCTGATAAACTACAAGAAAGAAGAAAGAACAATCCAAGTCTTCCTTTCAAAAAAACTAAAGGATTATGCATTCTGAGTCTGATAATTTACTGATGCAAAAAAAACCTCACACGGTAAAATACTGGTCAGTTGAGGCAAGCCTCTCTCATGGATACACTGATCTCAACAAAACTTCTACAGAGAAAAAATTATTTTGCATTCAAGATGAATTTCTGTACAAAGATAACAGGAGCGGGGTGGAATATGTATGTCTCCTTCCTGAATGGAAAGGCTAACAAATCCAGATGCTGTAAGGCTGAGAGAGATTTCTTGCCCAATTTACTGGGCTATGTATCAGCTTTTGCAGTAAATTTACAGCTGGACAATATTTTTTTCACTTGAAATGACCAGTCATGCAACAATATTCATATATCTCAATTAAGAGTAATAAAGAAAATGCATTGACGTTGCAGTGTAAACAGATTCCTTGTACAGCAAATAAAGGAGGGCAGAGGAGCAGTGAGATCTGTAGTAAAAAGTTTTGCTATATTCTGCCTATTAAGATAATTCAAATAATAGGAGTTTGACAACTTGACCCTCCTCAAATTGTAAAATATTAATAAAAACAGGAACAGCCTCAGAGAGAAAATGAGGATTGTATATATGATGGAAATTAGTGCATTGTGAACTAAGCCAGAAGGTAGAAGAGTATTTTGAGAAGCAGATCTTTTCCAACTAAGAATGTGCTACTCCATACCCTAAAGCATTGAAAATCGAGACTGGAAGAACTTGTTTGCTCTCTACAAGCTGTGCTTCCCCTGATCTGATTGCCTTCTTGTCTAACACAGTCTGCATCTCTGCAAAGAGCTTCCAGCTACTGCCAACCTCAAGTGCCCTTCATGAATCCTTCTTTCCTTTCCCTCTAAGATTTCTCTCACATGTGCTTCCTCACTGTGAGAAGTGACTGAAAAACTTAAACCCAGGAATGGCACTATAAAAGTCTTTGTGTTTTTTGTTCCTGTCTCCCATTGCCTGGCTCCTCCCCATGTCATTTGCCAAAGTTAATCACAGTGTTCAGCAAGCATAGATTTAATATAGTTTATTGATCATTGCCTGAATATTGGAATGTTGAAGTAATTTATCCTTCGACAAGATCGCATAGGATCCTTTGCTGTCAGATCCTTACTTCTAAAATGAAAATTAAGAGGCAAAACGATACAGTAAGGACGCTGCTTTCTTAGAGTAGGTTATAGAAAAATCTTCTCTTCTAAATATTGTACCATTCCCACAGTAACCTTTAGGGCTTACAACACTGAATACTCAGCAGGTCCTGTAACCCTCACAAGCAAAGTAATGTTTGTTCTTCATGTTGAAGAGAATGTAGGTTCTATCAAATAAAAAATTGCATATTTAAGATTTTTAGTTTAAATTTATTTTCTGGTACTGAGAAATATGCCTGAGTCTATAAAATTCATTTTTGCAAACAAAAAAAACCCCAACAACAACAAAAAAAACCCACCCCCCAAAAACCCAAAGCAAACAAACCAACCAACCAAACAAAAAAACCCCAACCACATAAACAAACAAACAAACAAAACAAAACAAAAAAAAACACCACCAAAAAACATGTTCTGGTACATATTTAGTCTTAAAATATAGTCTTAACTTCTATGCCAGCCATAGCTGCTTCCTTTCTATTTTAAAGCAAAAATAGTTGGAGAACGTTAAAAATGCAATGGAACAACATTTACTTAGATAATAACTTTTTACTGAAGTAATTTACATTAACACTGAGTCTTTAAGCACCTGACAGTAGTCTCTTGAAGAGCTATGCTGCCATCTATTGGTAGTGAAAACATGCTTCAAATGTTATTTAAGAGTTTCAGAAAGCTAACGTTCTATTAAAAACAACTTTTCTGCATTTATAGATCACTTAAGACAATAACTCTCCTCCAATTTCCCTTTGCTGCTAAGTACATAATGGACTAAGGAATTTGGATAGAATCATTTATACAATATATCAACAGCGAAAGTTTTGCAGCGTTTAACACTCAAATGAAGATCATTCAACTTGTGTGTATTTACATATATACAGTCGCACTATTGTTTTTTTCTTATGGATGTGACCACGTCCAAACACACTCAGGTCTAAGGCACAAAAAGGTCGTTGTGGAACAAGTGAATAATCACAGCAATCAGCTAAACAAATATATGTAACACAAGAGTAAACATTTAATAAAACGGAGGAATCAACATAAGTTATTTTAATGGGCTGTTAACTGCTCATCGAGACAATGATGTCGCCAGGCAGCTCCTAATTCCCCTTCCATGATAACCCTACAGTGCTTGAGCATCCATCACCACCTACAAGTTCTGTGAACTTCGGCAAATTCCTGATACTGACTGCCATATTCTTCACACTAAAAGATTATCTGGTGGATGAAAACGCAGTAAGTTATTTTGAATTAATAAGTGTTTTATAAAAGGAATTTAAGGGTGTTATTTCTTTTATTCTTTTATAGCCATCCCTGATTGTTGTGTCTTTTGTTTGTTTAACAAAAAACAATCAGACCACATGCACTTTCAGGGAACAAGAACAGCAGCTGGCAGCAGAGATCCCAGAACACTTACAAATTATGGAAGCCACATGCTCAAAGTACCGATTGTTTTCTTTCCTAGCACCAATAGGTTCTTAAATATCTTATTTTAGGAGACAAAATAAACACCATGCATTATTTCTGAGCAACTAAAAAAGCTGATTACTAGTATCACCTTTGCTAAGAAGATATTTGGAAAATATTTTCAACGTAAAATATTTTGGTTGGGTTTTAGTAACGTTGTTTGTCGAGATGTGACCAAAACCACTATGTGTTATTCAGGATAAATTAGACTTTGAATTCCAAACTCTACTTTAAAAAGCTGAATTATTCTATTTGAGTTACTTTTCCAATAGGAACAAAATTTGAGTCTTTATTTTCCTTTTTCCCTTATGACATGCACTGCAAGAAGTTTACACTGGACATAGCAGAGACACTAATACTTTTTAATTGGTGGCAGTCCTCGTCTACTAAGATTCACCACTGCCCAAGCACACTGTACTTCATGTTACAGTCTTTTCTGATGCTAGTAGGTCCATCACTGCTATGGTTAAAGAGGAAAAATAGTAGCTCTAAAGATTTTACTTTGGGTTATGAAGTTCTGGCGGGGATGGACTCCACCACCCTCTGGTGAGAACCAATCCTGACTGCGTCTGCTCTTCTCCTATTAGCCTAGACCTGTATCTACACTGTTCTCCCCTCCATACACAGATTCTAAAAGGCGTAGTGAGATTTTGAAAAAAACCCCACACCTTTTTCAGACAGAACACACGTTGATTGCTACTTATTTCAAGCCTGTGTTGAGTTCAAGCTAAATTCCTCGAACCCACATTCGATAATGGGATGCATTCCAAGCTGTAAAGGCTGAACTAGCTACCAGCGCAGTTCAATATGGAATGCTAGGGAAGGCCGGAAGGAGAGAAGATGTGAAGCCTATACCAAAGTAATAAACACAGTAGAAAATGCATTCCAAGATCCCCAGATAAGAAGATAAATTTTGTTTCTGCTCATGTTATAGCTGATAACCAGTATCATATATAGACAACCAGTTATTTCACTGGTGTAGACCAGGTGGTTTTAATAAAATCATGCAAGCCTGGGTAAAATCACTTGAAGAAAAGAACATGCAATCACACACACAAAAGTTTAAGTATTTAATGAGATTTTAGTAACGTATTTTCTCAACCTTAGGAGGCAAAGGTTCTTTAAAGCCATTATTCACCCTTTGAATGTGCACCCTGCAATTTATTATTACAAAGCAAGATAGGGGAATCTTATTTGATACACTTCATTGTATTTTATATTAAAATTCAGGAATTCTAAGGCTTTTTAATGCATAGAAATGTGAAAGAATTTACATCTTCTACTTTAGTAATCAGCCATCTTATTGTCTGTTACCCTTAGCTGAATCTAATGTCAGAAGCAATACCCTTATCAATGAATCATGGGGGACCAAAACAGCAGTTCTTACTCATGCAGAACTACCACTGACTCCAAAGTCTAGAAATTAACGCACGCGTAATATGCAAAACTACATGATGATCTAAACACCTTCACTAAAACTCAGCCCAAGAAGCATACATACTTATTCTTTTTTAATATACACAGTAACAATTTCACTATTTTTTAGCATGTTTAAGATATTTAATCCCTTTCTATCAACATTAAGGGGATCTTCGCTTGAATCTAATTGGTGTATTTTCATACTGACTTTCTAATCCCACTTAAGTGTTTTCTTCAATGAGCTTTCTATTCTTAGACTTTTTATTTATGAGATACTAATTGATACCACAACAGTATTTGGCACAACATTGTATCATTTCTCCAAGAAAGCTCATCTTGAAAGAGAAAAAGAACTAGTGTAAATTACTGCAGATTGAAACTGAAGGGTATTGATACAGTAACATCTGAAATATATAAATGATGACTTTCCATGTTGTCCTGGGTTGAGGCTGAAACCGTGACATATAGTAATATTAATCCTCCATCCTTGATTTTATTTAACTTTAAGACAAATGTTTGCCTGCAACTAAAAAGTGAAGGCAAATGCTGGCAAAAAACACAAAGAGACATGTAATGCACAGAAACCACCAAAATAAGTAGAGATTAGGAGGCCAAGACTCAGGTGCTAACCTTTGGAAGATAAAATGCTGGTCACTGTTACTGATGTCAGCGTGCCTCTTTTTTAGAAGGTCAAGCAATGTTTTATTTCCAAAAAAACTTTTAAGAGAGTAGATCAAATGGGCATATTTTCAAAGCAATATATGTGGACGATTGAGGGCAGCCAGAGAGCTTTGAAAATGTTCCTAACTCACAGATTCTATTTCTGATACAGTGTATTTTATTTTCTTCTTTCCCATGTCTGAGTCTTTCTTCTCCCTGTCATCCCAACCCCTTCTTTATTTGGATTCTCTTCCTTTACATTTTCTCCCTTCCACCAATTTGGAGTTACTCATCTCCCTGTTGTCTCTTTTCTATTTAATCTACCTATTGGCAGCCATGCTGTACTTCCCAAATTGTCTATGTTGTTCAGCATTTAAAAGGACTTCCAGCTTAATGTTTCTAACAGGAGGGTCCAGCAGCTGGAGCCAAAAGGAAATCCCCCTGAGAAGGTCAAATATTTCAAAACTAGTTTATCTCTAGTGGCTTCTATATACTCTGCATGGCAGCTTCAGCTGGCTGCCACAGTGCAAGTTGCTAGCTTAGGCTCTGAACATCATTATGACACTGGGATACAACAGAGTATTGTTTCTCACTGTGGTAAAATGAGTATATCGCAATAATATTCTTGGCAACTCCATAAAGCAAGCAGCATAAATTCCCACCATAGAATCTTTTATCTTTGTTGACTGTCTTGCTTAGGACCAGACTTTTCATTTAAGTTTCTCTTTTTATCCACACATATCATGGGGAATGTTAATTCAATCTGCCTTTAAATTTCTTTTTTTTCAAGTTTTTTTTCTAGACTTAATTATCTTAGTGGCCAAACACAATAAAAACATCAGAATTAGAATCTCAATAAGAATTTGTATGTATACATATACTAGGCTTAAAAGCTGCATCTAAACTATTTGACAGGATGGCAGGGCATCTACTGTCCTAGACCACACTCCCTCAGTTCTTAAGTTCCTTGTGGGAGGGATGACTCCCTTTGCTCTTCAAAAATTACATTTCCTCCCAGCAAAGAACAAGGTGAAAGGATGAATGAGCAGGAGAAGGGGGAACTTAAAAATCAAGCACCAACCTGTACTTCAAACGTTTTTTAAATCAAACTAGCTTCAGTGGAAAATGGATGCTTTGCATAAATCTTTGGAGAACATCCCATCCAAATATTGCAGTAATTTAGCTATCCATACACAAATGGGTAAACTGAAGCTTTCATGGGAGTTTTAACTCAAATGCTTCATACCATATTTTCTACTATAAGCTAGGTTACCCCCCAGGGTCACCCAACGCACTTTTTCCCCACTTCCTGCAAGGACTGAGGAACAATATCTCACTGGATCTTCCTTTTCCTCTGCACTATTTATCTCAACACACAAGGAATAGGTAAAGTTTTATATTGTAGTTTGATGAAGAAAATTTTGAAATGCCCTGCAATTCATATGGCACTGGACTGAAAACACAGAACAATTTCTGTGAAAAACACCAACCTTTTCTGATTAAGATTCAGCAACAATTCCTTTTGGAATAATGCCAAAGACCCAATATGATAGGTTCTACCCATCTGTATACAGCACAGACACAGCATAAATCCATTTGTTTAGCTGACTCTAGGCCTTCTGCCTTCTTTAGATCAATTGATTTTTATTTTTTTTTTTTTAAATTAATTCACCCTTTCTTGCATTCCTTTACCTTGAGATGGTGCTATATTGTATCACTGGAGTGATGACATGTAATAACACTCAGTGTAGCTGAGATCCTCGGGTAATTTAAACTACTTGAAAATAAGGCTGGTAAGGAATAATGTTCCATTAAATACCAACTTCAAGGTTTATTAGAGAAATAATTAAATCTGAAAAAAAAAAAAATCACATTTTAATTTTTACATACTTCAAAATTTCTACACATTTAGAACAATGTTTATTTTTTCAATTTTCATGCATCAGAGAAACAGAGAGACAAGCAAACAGGTTAGGTGACATCTAGATTAAAGTTGTGTAAATAATTCATTCTTAAAATTGGTGCTTGATCAACTCGAAAGCTTCATTTGATCTTCTCTGTAAAATGAACAACAGAAAAGTAATTTCAACATTAAGTTGACTTAAAAATTTTTGAAGTCGTTATCTTTTCAAAGAAAACTTCAGAAGAAAAATAATGTCATGTATCACCTCAAACAGCTCAGAATATTTAAACTTTCAGCAGAAAGGAACAAAGAATTATTTTGCATATGAACGTGAAAAGCAACTCAAAATCTTTATTTTAGTCAATTATTCACTAAAAAACATATTACTTAGTTCCAATAGGATAAGTTCGCAAATCAGTATCAGTCCACAACTACATAGCCTAGAACTAGAGAGCTGCGTAATCATGGGATATGACAAATTAGAGAAGCCCAAACTACTACATGAGATCAGGAGCTATCAGTTATGTTTCTCAGGCATTTTTTTTAAAATTTAAATCACATTAATAATTGAGGGAGATCATAGACAAATACTTGACTGCAGATCAAATATCAGGAGTTCCTTCCATGCATCTCCAACAAACAACAAACAATATTTAACATCCAAACCACTACTATTTATATAGCTGCATATAAAATATGTTAACTATAACAGTAATATTTATATATAAGTTCTGAAGCTCATTTCATTCACATAGATATTTTTGAAAATATACTTGCAGAATCTTCTCACCATGAAGGTATATAATAATAAACCATAAGCATCTTGTATTTAACTTTAAATATTGTATTTTACAGCACATACATTAAAGTACAACTTCTAAACCAAGCACACGTTAATATAGTCAAAGTCACATATCTACTGTAATCAAGAGGCTCACATATGAACAAAGGAGCAGAAAGGTCATTTTATTTCTAAATAAAGTATCACTGGGATAAATGCCAGATTATCTCCTTCTGATAGTTTTTGAAAGAATATTGAGAATTTGAAGGTGGTGTTAAAAAGAGAATCATAGATTGGCTTGGGCTGGAAAGGACCATGAAGTTCATCGAGTTTCAACCTCATGAGCAGGGACACCTCCCGCTAGACCAGGTTGCTCAAAGCCCCATCTAGTCTGGCCTTGAACATTTCTAGGGATGGGACATCCACAACTTCCCTGGGCAATCTGTTCCAGTATCTTACCAACTTCAAAGTAAATAATTTCTTTCTAGTATTTAATCTAAATCTCCCCTCTTCCAATTTAAAACCATTACCCCTAGTCCTATCATTACATCCACTGACAAAGTGTCCCTTCCCATCTCTCCTGTAGGCCCCCTTTAGATACTGGAAGGCTGCTATAAGGGTTTCCCTGGAGCCTTCTCTTCCCCAGGATGAATAACTCTGTCCTGGTTTGAGGTAAAACAAACCAACCGAACTCCAGCTCTCTCAGCCTGTCTTCTAAGGAGAGGTGCTCCAGCCCTCTGATCACCTTCGTGGCCCTCTACTGGACCCATTCCAACAGGCTCGTATCCTTCCTGTGCTGAGAACTCCAGAGCTGGACGTGGTTCTTCAGGTGGAGTTTCACAAGAACAGAGTAGATGGGTAGAATCACCTCCCAGGACTTGTTGGTCACACTTTTTTTGATGCAACTCAGGATGCAGTTGGCTTTCTGGGCTGTCAGCACATATTGCTGGTTCGTGCTGAGCTTCTCATCCACTAACATCCCTAAGTCGTCCTCCTCAGCACTGCTCTCAATCTATTCTCCACCAAACCTGTATTTCTGTTTGGGATTACCATGACCTAGTTGCAAGACCTTGCACCTTTCAAGCCTGTCTAGGTCCTTCTGAATGGCATCCCTTCCCTTCAGCACATCATCTGGGCTGCACAGCTTAGTGTCATCGCCACACTTGCTGAGGATGCACTCAATCCCATTGTCCATGTCTCTAACAAACATAGTGAACAGCATTGGTCCCAGTACTGACCTCTATGGAACACCACTCTCCACTTGGACATTTATCTGTTTACTACAACCCTTTCAGTGTAGTCATCTAAGCCAGCTCCTTATCCACTGAGTGGTCCATCCATGAAATCCATGACTTCCCAATTTTGAGACCAGGATGTCATGCAAAACAGTGTCAAATGCTTTATATAATTTCAGGTAGATGACATCCGCTGCTATCATCATCTACCAATGCTGTAGCACCAGCATTGGTAAAACAAAGGAGTCTCAAAAAATTAATCAAGGATTGGGGAAAACATCTTAAGAAGTGAAATAGCTCAATCTGTTTAGCTTATCAAAAAGATGACTGAGCAGTAACTTGATTAGAATGTATAACATTCATAGGGAGAAAGCATCGGATACTAAAGTGCTCTTCAAACACAGCAGAGAAAGACCTAGCATTAAGAAAGGGCTTGACATTAAATCTAGACAAACTCAAATTAAGAATAAGTGATAAATATTTAAGAGCAATAGTGATTAACCACTGGTACTACTGAAGCTGTTGCCCTTCTCTAAGTAGTTTCAAGTTAAACCTGTATGCCATTTTGAAAATATACTTTCATCAGATAATTCACTATCCTCACTTGGAGACCATCTGGGCAAAATCTTACAAGCTATGAAATTAGAGGGCAGAAACTGAACCTGGGGTTAAGCAAATGGAGGGGAGAAAAATGAAAACAAAGAGAAGAGCTGAATTTGCCCCCTCAGAATTTTCACATTTTGTAATTAACAACACTGTTCTAAGATGTTCTTTAAAATAGATGTCAATGACATCAAGAACCAGAGCATGAATCATACAATATGCTTTTACTACACTGTCAGTCTTTTTTTGTAACTTTAACAGGAACTGATATGAGAAGAGCAGATTCATACATGACTACTTAATATCTTTTCATTCCACATGGCCTAGTAGCAGCTACAGGAGTCACACAGGGGAATGTACTTGTCTGTGTGGTCACGCCAGAAAAAACTTCCCTTATGTTTTATTGCTGAGCATAACATTATACGGAATTACCCCTCTCATTCATCTGCATCAGCTGCCCAGGTTCTTGCCCACTCCAGCCTACTTGCTAAGAGGGTAGGGTGGAGAAAGAAATGGAGAAAGCCTCAGTGCTGTGCAAGTACTGCCAGCAACAGTCAAAAGACTGTTTCAGTCACAAACGTGAAACACAATACCATATGGGCTGCTATGAAGAAAATTAACTCCATCTCAGATGGACCCAGTACACAGGTGCATTTAGTTTTCAGCAGACAAGAGCTGGAAATCACTCCAACTCTTAAGGGCTCACCAAGAGACTTAACTGAAAACAAGAAATAGGCCAAAACAATAATAAAATTTATAAAATAAAATAACAACAGGAATTAGTTATATATCCAGAAGAAAATATTTTTCTTGACCTTCCCAGTAACAAATCAGTCACTACTCCTGCTCTGCAATAGCTTTGAGATGAAAGAAGGTGCAGAAGGGAAGATGAAAGTAACTGAAATTCCACACATTTTTCATCTCTGTCATCTCTACACACAGCCAGTCTATCAGCAACCTCTGCTTTTCTCCCACATGAAACAGACCGTGAAATTTTACTTTCCCTCAAATACCTGCACAGCCACATATGGCAGGTCATGATACAAGCCCCATGGCCAAAATACGGGGTACCGCTATTCATCAGCTGTGGGACCATTAACATTATTCTCCCATAAATAAGAATAAAAACTCCCTAGTCAGGACAGGAACATCCTTCTTGACTACGTATGTCTCTTTGCAGCTAGAAAAAGAACTTTAGTTCCTCTGGCTGTCAATTTGATTCCTTTCACAAGCATTAAAATTCACTTTAAAGTCTGAATAATAAGGATTTCTGACCCTTCTGCACTGATAAAAATAAATAAATGTCAGTCAGACACCAGTTTAGTCACACAGGTACAGTAAACTTTTCTCTAGCCAGACTGCACAGATTTATTCTTTAAGCTAATCAGAATTCACACAGAACAGAAATCAAATGTCACTCTGCCACACTAACATCCATCAACCACAATGATTACATCTACATCAATCATTTGATATAATAGGAGTAAAGTCATTATAACAGAGCGTTGTCAAAAGATCTGGAATTGGTCTTCTATTTAGTATTCCATCATATAACAGCTACAAGATTATTTCAAAGGCAGCGTGCCTGCTTTGAAAATATAAGACAGCTTGCTTCAAGCACTTTCCTGGCAGACCGTTATTCAATGACAGCATTCTCTATGAGGAAGTACCATTACTGATTTGAGCTTTATAAAACGGGAGGGCATTGTATTTTCTGTTCCATCAATTTTTAAACTGGAACTGAAAATTAAATAATTACAGTACTTTCACACATACAACCTGCAACTTATCTGAAAGGAACCTCATCATTCAATTATACCAACTCTCAGCTAGTTGAATAAGTTCATTCCAGTGCCTCCACTGATTTCGAAGTTCTATTGACTGTGTCTTCTCCAGTGTCTAATTTTCCCGAAATACCTCACTACTTCCTTCCCAAGTATAGGTTTTCTGGAAAAGGTAGTGTTACCTGAGGGTTACATACATGGGAATACCACACTCTTATTATTTCAAAATGTGATGTTCACCTACGGCATCAGAACATGTCTCCTCAGTTTACAGATCAGGGCAAAGTCTGATGTCTGATTATGCTTTATGGTGCTAAAAGGCAGTTAGAAATTCTGCATAGAGACTGCATATATTGCACTCAGCACTGCAGACAGCCAGTCAAAAGCAAAGATCACACCAGAGAAGAGAGCGCACAAGCAATACAGAAAGTATCCCCTTTCTGGACATCACAGATAATGTCACAAGGAAAGTATGTCACTGCCGCTTTAATCAAAGTGGATAATCTTACTTAGAGTGACCTTCCTGCACATGAATCGCCTTAGTATGAAAACACTTAACCACAGCTAAAATTATGTTTGTTTTACATGGGAAGCGTTGTGTGAAAAAATTATAAAGACAATTAGTAAAATGAAAGAGTCTACAAAAAACTCAGTCCTTTAGATCCATCACTACAAGGATGAAGAACATGGACACCTTATCCACTTGGTTTGGAAAGTAGACATGTAGTGAAAAATATTTAATGTTAAAACAGAACTACAGTACAGATCAGATGTGCAGTATCAGTTTGGACGAGTCTCATGAAGTTGGTGTTTTTTTTGGTGGGTTTTTGTTTGTTGTTTGTTTTTTTTTTTGTTGTTGTTGTTGTTGTTGTTTTTTTTCAAATAGTATTGACAGTAATAATAGTTTTACCCAGATGCAGTGGTTCATAAAACCAATATTGCAAGAGTTTGATGGAACATCACCTGGCTTCCTCACAGCTATTGCTCATTTATTCATTACAGAATTCATTCATGACTGAATCACTGAAAAAACAGGATCTTACACCAATATGTAAGTTTCCAGGAGGCTGAAACCAGTCTTTGTTAATAAGTCAGACTTGGTGTATTCACAAAGTCGAGCAGGAAGAATTGCACCTCCATTTACAGTTCCTTTTTTTCTAGATACGTATCTCCATCTAGTCTAACCTGCATGTGAGTGCACCTATAAAACCACTTGCCTGAGTAACTACAACACAGCAACGAACTTGCCTGCAATGCTTTTTTCTAACAAATAGTTCCTTAGATCACACCTATGGATCATACTTTTGTTAATATATAACTTAAAATAAATACATTCTTTCATATATGATAAAGTCATACAAATCATGTTTATCATGTACACGTTTTGTTAGCTTACGAATCAGTGACAATTCTCTTAATTAGCATAAGTTTGTATTTGTAGTAAGTACAGATGTTACTGTCTTGAGAATTATTTAAAAGATCCATCATAGAAAAAAGCCACTGATTTAGAATGCAAATAAAACGGTATCATGACCTTGGGCAGAAAATATAAAAGTTGATCATAATTGCAAAAATTACCAACGCAGACTTTCATAGATGTGCTTTCATTAGTGAACAACTTAAATGTTTGCAAATTCTTTTTATGTATTTATTACAGCAGTCATATTCCATGTGTAAACAGCAATGGTAGTATTAGATCTCCACAGAATTATCAAGATATACATGGTGAACATTATATATTTACTTGGCATTTCAGTGAACAATAAAGTTTACAGTTCTAAGGAAAAAAATGACTTTGGCTTTACTTCAGTCAATATTTATTTCTCCTTTCAATAAACATTGATGTTTGCCTCAAGAGAAGTCAATATCCTGTTAATGTGCGTTACTCGAATAACATTTGGAAATTGCTAAACAAATGAGTCAAATTCAGTGGATCAAAGACTGCGGGAGCAGGAAAGACCTGACAGGTCATTCGTTTAAACTTGCAGTCTTAGCAGAACTACCAGAACATGATGTGGAACATCCCTATGAACAATCCCTCCTTAACCTTCAGCATGCTGGTACTGCAGCCAATTTGGTCTTTGGCACAGCCCACTTCCCAAATATTTATGTGCGAGAACTTTATCATATGCTCTTCTTCAGTGTTTCCAAAGTGAGCTACTCTTTGAAGTATGCTATGCTTCCAAGATCCTGCAGCCACACATTCTTACGTTTTCCTCATTTAACCTTCTTTTCCCAGCTTGACGTCCATGTCTTACATTAGAATCTTCAAAAGTTCTTAGAGAGTCTCTGTTTACAATGCTTGGAATTTTTACTGGAAGTTGATGCTATAGGACTTTCTAAGATAGGACTCCTTTCCCACATGACCGCAATACTTTAACACCATTAAAAGTTACCACACTTTGGCACTCACTTGAGGTAGTAAACTGAAGAGAATCATCAAATTTTGGAGGGAAAATTACCTTAAACAGTGAAAATATTCTCAGCTTCTCACAGATCTCAGCAAAGCTGTCCTTTAATGGGTAAAATGATATGAATAGTTGAATATATGAAATTTTCTTATCATATTAAATATTAAAAGGCTAACTGCAATGATAAACCTTAGCAACCTGTCACAGAAGAAGTGATGGGCACTATCAGCCTATAACAAGCCTATATAACAAGAAGTGATAAAGCTTTAGAGACTGTAATTTCCATTACTTGTATCATCTTTCTGTGCTTGAGGATACCAGCCACAGCTGCATGGTGGACTATGAATTCCACAGAGAGAAAAATTTAGCATTATCATGTCACAGCATGTTAGTAATTACCATTTGTAATGAAAAGCCCTGAATGTCTCCCTAAAATTTGAAAAAAAGCAATAGAGTAAACTTTGTAAAGCATACTCACAACTTCACATGCAACATGATTGTTTGCTAGTGACAAAGTGGGATCTTAAAATGAAAAGTGAAAAATAATCCAATTGTAAAATTACATAACTCCATAAATGTTTATAATTTTGGAGTATTCCATTCCAAGTTGGGAAAAAATAGAATTAAAATATTTTTTTCTGTTCATTTAAGTCCACAGAGAAACTTCTCATTTCTCCAAATCTAGCTCTCTTGAGAAATAAACACCACAGGCTTTAGCTACTCTATTATACTTGCACATAGCATGAATATAAGCCCCAGGAAATACTATTTAAAGGTCATGTTATTAAGAGCAAAATTATCATAAATAGGTTCAAAGATTATTTTTTTCTTTCAAAAAAGCATCACTGGAAAGGAAACATATGTATGAATAAGAGGTACAGACTTGAATAATTAGCTTCCAACTCGTGTTGTTAGCTTCCTCAGATATTGTCGAGCATCTCACACTGAACAGAATGATATAAGGGGAAACAGATTACATACTGGACATCAAAACAGCTCAAGAGAAGCCTGCCGTTCCTTATCACTTTTGAGTGAAGAAATTTACTGGAGCCTGAATTTAAATACTCACTTTGACACTTGTAACAAGTTTTTACCACTTCAGAGAAAAAATGACAACTGTGCTGAAGGTCTAGTCCTTTCAACCTGCTCTCAGAAGATGTCTCAGAACAAGTAATGATCAGCTGGCTGCAATATAATGGCACACACAACCTCATGAGCCAGTTTTCAGTAGAGTGAGATCTTGAAGAGAGCCACTGCTATCATTGTATTCTTGTGTTTAGCTCTTTTTCAAGTAAATTTATCAAAAAAGCCAGTATTTGAAAGAATACTTCTCAGAGCTACAGGTGCACGCTGGACAAAAGTAAGCATGTTGTTGGTAAGGTATGGAGCAGTAAGAAGATGGCAGCAGCAACATCTGTGCTGTTTCAGTTCTTTGTACAGCTACTGTCAGATTCCCAGAGCTGTCAATCCAAAAGTACTACACCTTTCACAGGTCCACCCTTAACCTAATCTTTCACCTACTGACCTTTCTCAAATACTAAATTCACATTAAGTACATTAGGAATGAAAATAACCCTCTATTCTAATAACCAGAAACTGCCAATTAAACCCATAATGTATGGACATTTTCCCCTTACTTGCCCTTTTTATGCAAAATAACACTGTAGGAGATTGCAATACCAACATGTTGATAATTTTAATTATTTCTGGGTATTTGTCCATATTGCAGTAGACTAATATACTCCCCAAACTGATTTATTCACTCATTCGTAAATTGCATCTTAATGCATTCACAGCTTACAAGGATTCATAAACAAAAGATTTAAAATTAGAGTCCTTTTCCAGTAAAATGGGCTAGCTTATCTTCAGAAAGTATGAAGAAGTACAGTTAGAGGCATTCAAAAAAAAAAAACCAACCAAAAAAACCCCAAACGTGTACCATATTCGCATACACGTCTTACCAAGATTTTATGAATATTAATGAAAGCTGTCCAAAGCACCTACACAGTGATAGCATTTTATGCTTTCTAAATACCTACAGTCATATGTAGTATTTCGTAGTATTTTGATGTTCACTTTAAGTTGATCCTTGTAATGCGCTTGTAATCAAATACAATGTTATTCTAAAAGGAATAGATGGGGCTTAGTTCTAGGAGTCAATAGCAGTTACAGAATTCTGGTCCTCCTTTCCCTGGCAGCAATATCAAGTATGCCATGTATCCTGTTTTCACTTAAAAAACAGAAAGGAAAACCCACTCACCCAAACAGACAAAACCCTTAAAGATACTGACTCAATAATTAGTGAATTTGTATTACATTGGAGATTAATTTTATGCAAGTTTCAATGTTTTCTACCCATCTTCCCGGCAAACAGCATCATTGTAGTAAAAAAGAAAGAAATTGATCAATGTATTTCCTTTACACTTGGTCACAAAACCTAGTCAAACAGGTAAATTTTGGAAAATATGATAAGTAGATAATAAATAATAAAGACAACAAGTCATCCAAAGATAACAATTTGACACATACAACTGCAATTAATTCAGGTTAAGTTTTGGCTCTTGCACCAACTAGTCCACTAATAGTCACTATCGTCACTTTTTAAAGAAACAGAGAGAAGGTAAACTACAGAAAAAGCTTTTCTTTTTTCCCCTAAATCAAATTTTTTGAACAGAAGTTACAAGAAATCTCTCTATGGCCATGATAGTTAATAGCTGAAAGGGTGTGTTTCCCCCTTTTACTAGTGACTAAGTAGACAGCAGGGTACTGAGGGTAAAATTTATTAACAGCCAGTATGGAAATAGAAGTTGAAAAAATAGCCAGTAACCTTCCACACTACCTGTATATTTTCAGTTGTAAAAAGGAGATATTTGAGTTTCCACTACAGTATGAATGACAGGAGAGAGTGGCTGTAGAGAGCGCAGACCAGGGGGAATACAAAGCCTAAAACCTGTTCCTAAGAATAGAGTAAATGAATTTGAGAAATTACTCAATAAAAGCATCTCCACAAAAGATGTAATACAGACCTCGTCCCTGGTTTTTTCTATCTTTAACAAGAACACTAAACAGAACACATACCAAGTCATATACAACCTCTAGCTTCCATCCAGATAACAGCTAGTGTAAGAGCAATGGTATTTAATTCTAATTTGATTCATTATTTTTTAGGAGATGCTGGCATCAATGGCAGTAGTACTTGGTGACATTTGTAAGCTGCTCAAATAGCAAAATTAAGAATTTTCAAGAAAGAAGAATATTTCCTATAAGGAAAGAACAGAGATGAATTCTCTGAAAGTATCAAGAGTATGTGCAGCTCATTAGTGCACACAAGCCTTGGCTAACAGTCTATTGATCGCATATACATATAGACATCAGTAAACCTCTCAGCTTCCTCACTAGCTGTTTATATGGAGCAGCAAGTGATTTTTATGAAGATATAATTTTAAATAAGTTAAATATTATTTGACCACCCTACCACAGTACAGGACCTTAGTACAGTAAGTGAACAGTTTTGTTGTGGTTTTTTTTTTTTTAAAGCGTCCTACAGAATGTGATAAACTGTTTCAGTGATAATGTTTTAATATGTCATTTTTTGATCAGCACAGGAGAACATACATTTCCAGCTCTCTGATATCAAATTCAGAAACTGAAAAAATAAAAGATAAAATACTTAGCACCTGTTTTAATTCTTAAGAAAAATTGTGTAGAATGATTTCTCAAAACAGTTGTTAATTTCATTTGCACCTTTTGTTTTGACTAAATAATGCAGCTTTATAAACAGGTATCTGTCAGGACACTTCAGTTGTGATAATCTGGATTCTGCTATGCCTTGTGCATAAAACCATTTTGTAACATATCACCAGCCAACAAGCTACGAACACAGTTTAGCATATCAGAGATTCAGTGTAGTATCAGCAAAAGACATCCACATTGAGGAATATCTTCTTTATTTCAATTATAAAATAATTGGGTGAGGGCCGGGGGAGGTTTAGAATTTTAAACTTTTTTTTTTTTTTAAAAAAAGAAAAGCAGTAATTTTAAACACGTACCAAGCCAGTCAAACTATTCCAGACCAGTATTTCAATCACTCTCAGTTCCACTGATTTCAACGGAGCACACCTCAATGTAAGCAAATATTATTCAGATATAAACTACCCAGAAATGTAAGGAAAAACAGTAATGAACTCAGGAGCGGAAACCACAAAGAAAGAGATAATGACGGAGATATGTATATATGGGCATGTAGGTTCATCCTAATCTATCAGAGAAGCAATAACTGCAAACTAAATTCTCTGCAAAGTAGCCATTTTAAGCCACACCAATGCCAGACTTGCACATGAGGTCCTTAGCTCTTGCTTCAAAAGCTATTTCATATCACAGCTTTGAATAAGAAACTCTATACAAGGTCTGTTCCAAGTACATTAATCATCCACTTGTTTCTTTAAACATCTTATTATTCCCATTCAAGCCAAGTAAGAATAGAGTCTCTCCAAACGTCAAGCAATATTGGACCTATCCAGCAAGCATCAGTCATACTAAAAAGACTGTAAAAAATTTAATATTGCAAAACTCCCGCTTCTGTCCTATTGGTGAGATAACTTTCGAAGAAAAATATTTTTAACTTTCAAGTCAGTCAAAACTCAAAGTCAGTTAGTTATTGCGTTTCCTCTAGGTGTGGTTCCATGAATAGATCACAATCAGGTTGAATATATCTGTTTGAGATACTTACAATCTCAATGCTTACAACTAAAATATTTTCCCTTAGTCTGGCACTATTAAACTCATGCAAAGACTCAAATTTACTTAGTTTACATGAAATGAGATTAGTGTCAAGTCCACTGGAATGGGGTCTGGAAGCTGTATTTTAGCTTTTCATATCTGATAAATCACAATTCTTTTTCCTTTTCCTTGGTCACTAAATAGCAGCTACATAAAAAACATGAACAAACATAGGCGAGCACAGAGAAACGTTTGTAGTAATTTAACTTTGCTTCATTTTTAACATCACTGTATTTGTTTATAAATAATAAATACATTAATTGTTTAATTTCATATTTCATAAAAATAGTCCATTTACTTTCCCCTGCAGTTTAATTTTAATGGTGTTTAGCGATTGTGACAGAAATATACGTTTGTTCACTCAACACACTTTCCTCTATGAATTAATAGTCTACTTTTTACTAAAGCATATTTTTACATTTTCTTGTAATTTTAATATTCAAACATCCATTTGCACAAAGCATTTCACCAAGTAATTACATTAGGCTGCTCCTTGGCTACTGGCTCTAAAAAAAATAAATTTTCAAAATTAATGGGGTTTATTTATTATAGCTCAAAATGCTTCATTGTCACACTGTAGTAGATTTCTAGTCTTTCATGTCTCTATTGGAAAACTAAAAAAAGATACCTGTGGATTTTTCACTGATTTTTATTCACATCTGCACAAACACATTTCTTATCATATGAGGTAGTTTTCCTCATTCCAGGGACAATGCCTGTGCTTGATATTCCCCAACAGGAAACAAAATCATCTGCTTCTTCTGATTTGTACTTCCAGATTATTTGAAACCCAAAATACTTTATTATGTGCCATAAGACTCAGATCAACATGCTATTTTCAAGTTATATCATGCATATGCGGTAAATCTTTTAGAAGGCTGGAAGTTACCTAACAACTCAAAGACCTTTCAATAGTTTTAGTTAACTGTTCTCCACTGCTAAATACTGTAGCTTCATTACAAGCAGTTACCCATGTTTCCCAAGGGCTGATGCTCTCCTACAACATTCTCACAGCATCTTAACCCCTGAATTTAAGGGGCACAGGTGTAGGAAACGAAGTTACAACACTGAATATTGCTATAGTGGTATCTGGGTGCTCTGCTTGGAAAACTCCTTCAACAAAAACAGCACATTGGGAAAAGAACCTCCAACTTCCTTAGTTTCTGCTGTGGAAAGAAGCCACCACTTCTGAAGCAGGAAGATGGCACAGAATATCAGACAGAATCACTCGATGCTCTGCTCCTGCTAAATCCTGAGCACAGCAGTGACTGAGATTGCTTGTAACTCACATCAGACAGAGTTAACCTTGAAACTTCAGGCTTTCCAGAAAACTATTCTATCCACCGCTTGTGTATACTGCCCAGCACAGAGTATGTCAAATTCAATAAAGACTTTTAGATGCAATTGGATTATGTATCTTGAAGACAATGGATTAATCAGTCCCCCTCATTCCCTAAAAGTCTGGTATTTCCATTTAACAGAGATAAATAATTCTTCAAAATTACTTAAATTGCACAATTGTCATGATTTACAAAGGATCAAACAGCAAAAAAGTTCAGCAAATTTCTGTTTTATAACCTATCAGGGTCAGCAGCAGAATTTTTAAGAATTTTGATACCATTTTCCACTCAGCTCAAAATAAGAGAACCTTAGCTAACACCATACCCAGGAAAAAAAAAAAAAAAAAAAAAAGATCCCAGACCAACCTGACTTAAAGAAAATGTGCCCCAACCTACAAAAATTTACAGATATGGAATGGACAATTGCAGCCTATTGCAGATTGGTAAGGAATAACACTCCTGAAAAGTAAAGGAGCAAGCTGAGCAAGAGCACCTACTGCTCTTTTCTCTTTGACTGGTACTCCCTTTTTCTGTATTTCTATGGATAAGTAATTACACAGAGCATTTGTAGTCCATCATGATTAACCTATTTTTCAATTCCCAGGACAGGTCAAGTACCCAGAAGGTGTGGCTGCACCACAAAACACAGTAAAATCACATCTGTTCTAAGTTTACATAAGAGATCCATAAGCCTAGACATGAACATTAGATCAATTTTGTCACTTATTAAAAATTCAGTTTTGCCAGTAAAAGCTCTCTCCCATCTGCATTCATCTCTACTTACTATAATATGATAGTTTTGAGAAAACACGGAGTAAAGAGTAGACAACAAATGCAAAACCAGAAACTACTAAATAATCAACAGTATAAATAGTAATTATGTTGACTACATTTTCTATAACCATAAATAGTGTTATTTCAGTGAAGAACATTCTCTTTATTGAGAACGGAGCATTTACAAAAAGCAGTAAATCAATGAATTATTAGCTTCAGTATACAGAGAAAGATTACTCCAACATTATGCAGTGCTTTTTCCAGCCTCCTTGAATATCACAATATGCAATATTTACTAGACTTATGCAGAGCTATGTATTTAATTAAGGCACACACTTCCCTTACTTGAGTTCAGCTCTCAGCTTGGTGGTTGAAAAGATATTCAGTAGCTTTCATATTCAAGAGCCCACACTACCTTCTTGGAAGTGGATTTTAAGATAAATACTGGTAATGAGAGTAGCACAAAGAGGTTAATTGTATCATTAATCTTGTCAAATAACCTGCACCAACAGCCATGAGTTATCAGACAATGAAATAGACGGCAGAATAAAATTCCGGTTTCAACTTTGCTTGTGGAAACAGATAGAAGATTCTCAGCTGGGAATACGAGAAAGGACAGAGATAAGAAAGGCTTGCATTTTTTTCAGGGCCTTTCTAAAGTGTGATAACATTTAGCTAGATAGATGGCATCAAAAACAGCATTTTAAAATAATATGCACTCAGTTTATATAAACAGGTAGAGTATGCATATAGTATTCAGAAACCAATCACCACTAATCATGAGAATATTCCAGGGGTTGCAGTGCTGCAGTTACCCTTACGGAGCTTCTGCATTTTTATTTTAAATCCAGAAACAGTAGCTTACTGAAGGGAATCCACAGAGCATGGGCGATTGCAGACTACACAGGAGTCTGAGGGGCAATGAGCATAGGATTCAGCCTCTACATGGCCTATTAAAGCAAAACACTGTTAAGGCCATCTTCATCATTACTGCTTGTCTATCTATGAAAAACTAGTAAGGATTCTAAGGTAATATGTTATTAATCAAACTGACCAATTAAAGTAATTAGCACATTAGTAGAGTGTTTGCTTTAGCCTGAATCTCAACTGGCTATGTTTCTTATTTTACAACTTTGAGATGTGACATATTCAGATTAAATGTACAATTATTTTCTCAAGTGCTTTACACTTCATCACAAATACTATTTGCTTCTCCATGGTGTTTTTTGTTTTATTTAGTGTCTATTGCCTTCATTAAGTAAATGAGTAACACTGAGCCACTACCTCATTTGTATAATGCTTGATGGTACAGTGGTAGAATGCTTGTGTGTTCTGTGCTATTGTCCTCACATTCCCTGGCATGTGATGAGAAATAAAGTTTTGGGAGGTTGAATTGGTTTGGTTTTCTGGTATGGGGTGGTTTGTTTTTTTTTTAAATAGGTAAGTAAATTAGATCAATAAAAGGCCTAGCTGATGAAATAAGGAGATTGGAACTTCCTGTTAAAATATTTATTCTCTAACAGAAATACAAAATATGCATTCCAGTCTTCCATGTTGAGGAAGTATTTCACTACGCATTCCATTTTGACAAGCAATGCATTCACAAGCTATATTTTCTATTAATCAGACTAACTTCCTTAACATTTTTATCACATATACAAGAAGGCACCGTTCTGCAGAGATTATTCAAGAAAATGTTTCACTAAAGAACTTTGAATGAGCAAGACATGCAGTAGAAAATTACCCGGACTTACAGTGAAATATTAAAATGTACATTATGTTTCAAAATCTGTGATCAAATTGACATACGTATCATGCTTCTTTTAAGGCTCTAGTTTTAAAGAAAAAAAAAAAAACACAAACAAACCACAAAAAAACCCAACACCCAAACCTGACCCCATCTTTTACTTCACTTACTATGGTTTACTAGTTTCTCTACTATGTCACCTAATCGTTGTTAATAGCAGTACTATGTTCTAATACTGATTTTAACATGACAGCATATAAAGACTATAGTCATACAGTCCCACATTGCTCTGAGCTCTGGGATTTTTAAGGTTAAGAATTTTGTTTTTTTTAAATCAACACCTTTCCCCATTACTTTTTCCATCTTCTAGACTATTTATTTGGCCTTTGTTTCTGATGTGTAAGTAAGGAGGTAGACCCTTCATTCCCTTGTGGTAAAAAGGGAACTAAATAGAGGTAAGAGGTAGCTACAGATAGCCTTGCCTCTGCGACAACAAAGCAATGCCAATTCCAAAAAGTGAGGATGTGTCCTGTAGAGATGTTAAAGATGAATAAATAAAACCAACATAATCTATTCTAGTAGAACACGGAATGCCGCTAAAAACATCAATTGCATACAATGGTTAGGAGCTACAACCAGACATACAACGTAACTGTAACAAATTCACATCTTTAAGCGAAATGAGTAAAATAAGTTCCTTGAAACATTACAATACAACCATTCAGAACATAACTTTTCCCTACTGTACTCTACCCAATCCTAGTCTCATTGCCTATTGCTCATCACTCCTACAGTCCACATTATTAAAACATCTACCGAGTTCACTGCACAGCACAGCTCTAGAACTTCAAGCCAAGCCTTCAAAAAATCCATAGCAGCCACACAGTAGTAGGTAAGAAACTCTTCATTTCTCTTTCAAGATAAAGAACTGCTGTAATGTTTCACAACCAACAACAGTAAATACTTGTGTCTAGAGTTGTCTAATCTATGTATGAGCCTGCTTCCACTGCTTACAAACATGTTGGCCTTGAAAAACATTTTCCTCCCGTTATAGCAGCAGCTTTGTTTGTACAAGCAGATACTACTATCCTTAAGTAGCATTTACTTCAATGTGTTTTATTTCCATTCAAAATACTGTATTTTCAAACATACTCCAAGTTGCTTGCTGCATTGTGAATTTCTTTTAAGTAAACTGCAAGGATATGAAATCTGCTGTGATGTCAGTAGGGTATTGTATATAGTGATACTTCCAGTATTTGACTGTGTTGCACCTTTCAGCACAGAACCAAGCAGAAAGCCTTTTTTACCCAAGTGTCATTACACTTTGAAAACACAAAAACGGACTGATACTTTGTTCAACAAAATATTCAAGGGAACTGCATTCAGAAGTACAACATTGTGCTAGTATTTTAGAAGAAAACATATTAACTGAATTTACTTAGCTACTCAAAAAAGTTTCCTTTGCACTACAGATGAACACCAAATGTCTGGATATTAATCCAAATCTGAAAAATATCATTGACAGACGCACCACAGCCCAACCCCATGGGTTTTGGCAGGAAGTCTAATGAAAGATTTTGCCTTTGGAACAAATACATTTAAACAAGTGGAGGGGGAACCTGACTGACACACGACATGACAGCACACAGACGACACACATTTTTGTATCAAAATAGCTCATAAAAAATGAGCTTAGATTAGTTCTCAGAGATAGAATTTTGAGATTTGGATTATTTAGAGACGGATTTCTCTACTGCTATGCAAAACATTCACCTCCAACTCCCTTTCTTCTGCCAGACCTCCTGTTCTATTCATGGAGACTATTAAAGTAGCAAACACAGGAAGATAAACAAACAACCAACATACTCCTGCTTGCTGTTGCCTACTATTACCTCCAATAAAGTATGTTTCACGGTAATGACAGAAAGTATAGTAGCTTGTGCGGCTTCCTTTTTTTTTGGTTTTGTATTTAATGAAATGCAACTATTTGTCTATTGAGCAGCTGTATTAATAGCCTCTCTGGCAGCAAGAATGAGTTGTTAATAAAACCTGGTAACACATATTAAAACAAAAATAGTGTCATATTGCTCTCACCTAATGCTTTCAGAAAAATCCTAATTAGAGTTACAGGGGAATAATATCCTTATCACAACATGTTTAGACTTGACTCAGTTTTTGATTATCTGGCATTGACCAAAATTAACCTAAATCCAAAATGCAGTTGAGCTTTGTGGAGCTTTGCTTTTCTGCAGTTCCCTGTATTAACATAATCTATATCTATCTTATTTTGTGTAACTGTAAATACAACATATAGCCCATGCAATTTACATAGATGAGATCTGTTTTATGCATTTCCTTGCTTTCCACTTCTTCAACACACTGCTCATTTTTCTCTTCTAGTCTTAGACTTCCCTTTCCGAATCAGTATGTAAGAACTCCATTATGTCGATGCAGTTATCTTAACTGATAGAAAAATTACTGAAGCGTAAAGGTGGACCCTGCAGAGACCGCAGTGATTTGGGACTCCTTCAGCTTTTTTGCAGCTACACATGCACATTGCCTCATCCCTGCTGTGACAAAGTCTGCTTCCACATGGTAAAATCAGGTTTCATACTGTTAAGAACAGTTAGGAAGGCAGACTACTGAAGCTACTCCACAGGAGAACCAGCAAGGATCTTTTCACAGAAACTAGCCACTATCAGAACTGCTAATTTCATTTCACACAAAGTGATACTCTACTGTCTTCTTAAATGGCCAAGAACAAAACTGAAATAAACAAACAATGACACAGTAAAAATGCTACATTCTGTCCTGCACCTTCAACCTTCTTTGGCAGAGACAAATCTAGGCACCACTCTTATCCTCCAATCTCTCTTTTCTTAACCAGTACTCTTGATGGCACTTATTCCATGCTGAAAACCAGTTCTCAGGCTTTTTTTTTTTTTTTTTTTAATGTTGAGTATGAGACATCATTACATAAGTTGCTAAAAGAAAGCTGGAAAATGGCATAGCTGAGGCTTTTAGCACCTAGGAGAGACAACAGAGCTGGCTATGGTTTTATGCATCCAAAAGATAATTAAAATGCTGAGTACTGAAAAAGGCATATATTTCCATTTAATAGCAGAAGTTCAGGGGACTAATTTGGGAAGTCTGGACTTTAACAACTAGCCACCCACCACATCCAACACAAGTCCTGACACATTCCCATCAGGGAATATGCGGTCGTTTCAAGGGTTTGATGAAATGCTCAAAGTTTATTTCAGTGCCACACTTCCTATTAGATGTTAAAACAAAGCTGTTCTTAATGGTATCAGAGAAGTGATTTTATATTAATACACTGTTCTGTTAAAACATCAAAATTTATTATTTATGTTAACTTTTCTCGTCTAGAGAAAAACTTCCTTTCACTCAGATAAATAGAAACATTTGTCCCAGACAAAGTATCTAACAGTTCTTGAGTGAAATGGAACACGGCAGATGTCAGCATAAAATAAAAAAAAAAGGAACTTGAGTTTACACAGGAGCTTTATTATTCAGCAAACATTTTAACAGAAATAGGGAGAATGATGATCTTAAGGATATAGTCAAAAAGAAAAAACACAAAAGAGACCATTTGCTCATTTTTCCCACTTGTTTTCAGAGCACTCACATATGACATTACATTTGATTGGACTACACAGTACAGATTCTCAGAAAGGCAGGCTCTGAGACCCATGTACAAAAATGAAAATACAATTTGAAGGTTGATCAATGTGAAAAAGCATTAAATAAGTGTTGTTGCTTGAGATAGGACAGGACTGCATTCCATGACCCACAAGATATATGCCAACGCTTTGTGCTTGGAACAAGCATTATCCATGAAAAACAATCTGTTGTATTGATGCATTTTATTCTTAGCATTTGACCTACTCAGACATTTGGAGAGTAAAACACATGCAAATACCTTTGAATCCATGTATTTTAATATCAATAATATTAATAAATATTACTTATGGTGAAAATAGTAAACTTTGACTATCATCCATGTCTTTTCTACTTTGCTAAAAGATAACTGTTAATGACAAAGGGTTACAGCAACTTGAAATTCTTCACAATAGGAATCAAGTCTAATCCAGTCAACTTGAAAGTTTCTTAAAAACAGGTTCTTTTAAATAAAAGTGTCGATTAAATATTATTTGATTTCTCCCTGTTCAGTAAATAATTACACTCTACATTTGATTCAGACTAAGTGTCTACTAAACATATGGTTTTATTCCCAGAGAGAAAAGCAGCACTCAGAAGCACTGCATCCGGTTCTCCACATCCAATTTGCTCTCATATTCCATAATAATATATTACGAGGCATACATATTTAAAATACCTAATTTAAGAAAACCAAGACCAGAAGCACTTAGACTACAATTATAATTCTGTCTGAATATTTTTCTAACAAAACTTTTAAAAAAGAAATCAATGTGAACAGCAAATTTCAAAGACTAAAACTTAATGTGCAAGTATCTAGTCTAATGACCAAAACCCTCTTCTTTTCCACTGTCAATGTTTTTAATGCTCATTATGAAACAATCTTTAAAACCATTGCAAAACAGTCTAGCAGCAAATAAAACCTAGTCACAAAATAACTTTTGTAGGAAAACAGAAAACTTAACTACTGACAAAGTTAATATGCCAACACATAGAGGTCTGATTACAAACTATTAGGAAGAACAAGAGGGTTCCATTGGGTTTGGGACTTTTTTTTTTGTGGAGAAAAAAAAATAATAAAAAAGTCCTTCAAAAGTTTAAATCTTAAACAGTATCTCAGACAGCCCTAGTATGCCTGCCAGCCTGTTCCATTAACAATAGCCAAACATACCAGTAGGAACTGGAAACATTTCAGAAGATCACAGGTGTGAAAAAAAAAAAAAATCTCTACACTGCATTTAAGGAACAAATTTTTTCCTCCAGCGTATTGCTGTTCTTAGCATTGTTTTTTCTGAATACATTGTGAACTACTCTATTCGATCTTCCCTCTCATCCTCCCTGCCAGTCCTCTCCCACCCTGACCCTAGCCCTTCCAATATGTTCAATGGTTATAACACTTATCTTGCAATGTACAGTCTCTAAGAAGACAAAAGACAGCACAAAACATTCTCATAGAAAGTGTATGGCAAAGCTCTCGTATCAGCAATCCTTGGCCCTTCATTTAATAAATATATTTGCCTCAGAAATAATGTACTCCAGTAAACAGCAGCACAGAAACTATAACACAGGACTTATGAGGGCATCTGTACCTGGCTGAAGTCACTTCCAACTAACTCATATTTACCTGACATTACCGCCCCCTAATTCTCAAATAAGTCCCATTAGAAGACGTAAATCAGAGAACCACAAGGAGCTTACAGTGTAGACAAATGGTAGAATAGAAAATGACGTGCGTTTTAAGATAGATATTAAAACATTGTGCATCTCTGATGAAAAAGAACCCAATCTGTAGGAGCACAGATAGCGAAACTCTTATCTACTGTACCTCAGACACTGATGAAGATTGAATGTTCTATCTTCCTGAAACTAACCTATCCCAATGTTAAGAGACTCCAAACCTGATAGATATTCATAAAAGATGGGACTTGTGAAGGCATTTAGGCAGAGCTAAAACTTCAGGTTAACCATCCCTTTCCCTCACAGTAATATTATTATACATTTAATTAGCCATAGCAGCAGCAAAGCTAGGTCACACACACTTCCAAAATCCCCCCTTTTTTTTTTCCTTCCACTATTTTGTCCTAATTTTCTGTCTCTTTAGTTTCAATTTTGGTTTATAACATTTGTGTTATGTCTGTGGTATTAATAAATTTCACTTTGATTAAAAAAGCAAAAACAAACCACAGCAAAACCTGACAACTAGTAAGTCACACCACAGAAACAAACGTTTCACTGATTCCTCTTTTTTACTCGAGAAATTATTTTCTTAAAAAAAACCCAATATTTTTTCAGTGTAATGATGTAAACCATTATCACTTCAAGTCACAAATAAAATCAAGTATCACTCAAAAGTTACAAAACCCCATCTTCAAGTGTATCTATTAAAGACTATCAACTACTAAGACATGCTTAAAAGTGACTGCTATATCCTAAAGGTTATTAATCACCAGGAGAGAAGGTGGCATGTTGTGTGCTTGTGCCAGACTGGCGAATGACGGCTGCACAGATTATAAATCTTTAGTTTCAAACATGAAGTACTCAAAGTCACAGTCTCCAACCACATCAAAAACAAGAACAGTTCATAAAGGGCTAAAATAACTGGGGCTGGCCCCAGTAGGAATACATTAATCCACAGACCATGTCTTCAGATAGAATAAAATGAAGAGAAATCAGTAAAGAAAACAAGCCATTTATAATACACCATGAAAAATCACTAAAACAATAGCTTTTGGAAACCTTGCTTCTGCAGAAAACCTTCTGGGCCTAAATCCAATACAAACCTGTCAGAAAATATTGATGAAAAATGTGTATTTACAATTGTAAATAAAACATGAATATGGAACCTATTTCTAAACTCAATTTTTCCAGAAAGGAAGTAGTCTTTTTTTTTTTTTTTGACTTTGTTAGTTAGTTAGTTGATTTAATTAGATGCTGGTTTTGGTAAACAAAATTACTTGAGAATGAAACCCCCACAACAATCACTGACAAACAAAAATCAAATGGACTTCAAAGACTGTTACTGTGCTTATCTGCTTCACTCATAATAGCTTATTGAAAATACCTGTAAGAGCCTAGTGTTATAAAAACCATCTTCCCAGAAGAGAAATATGATCAAAGCAATTGTCAGATGGCATAAGGCCAGCCTTTCATATACTGCACAAGGGATTCTTTCAACTTTGTCTTGAAAGGCCCTCTGATGCTCCATTCCAGATTCTAATCCAACTCTGCAAGTAAAAGGTTAATGGAGTACACCCTTAATATACAGGCACATCTTAACATATACTAACAAAATAAAAATGTTTTCATTAAGGAGTGTGCTTTTTTTTAGCATTTTAAAGTAACAACAGGTTTTCTGCCATTCCCTGACAGCAGTATATGCAAGCAACTGCTCAACATTATGGATAAGCCTCTAGAAAGCCTTTCTGATTAAACTCATTATACCAAATGCTCAGCTGACACAGGTTAGTAAACATATTCTCTATGAACATGTACAATTAAACTTTCAAGGTCTACTTTAAGTGTTGAGATGTATTATTTGTTAAAGTTATTGATGGTGAGATTAAACCTTTTATTTAAACAGATACCAATTCAGTTTGCACGGTATAACTTTCTGAAAGAATTGGATCAATCAGTGAAGCACAAAGTGTCAGACTAAACAAGCACAAGGACAATAAAGAATACAAGAACGAGAACTTATCAAAAACCTGCTAGTAGTGTCTGATTAACTCATGAAATAACTTGACTTTTTGGTGCTAGTATGTCGAAACAACCAACACTAAATAAGATGCCAGAGTTATATGAGGAGGCATAAGAGACCATAAAATGATTGTCAGTTCTCAAGGACCTGCCAGTCAGTTTAGTCTCCTTGAAGGCTACTGCTTGGCAGCAACTCAGGAGCTGCTTAGTTTGGCATTTAAAAAAAGGCAGGAACAGTAATTAAGTTCTAGCACATTTCTGAACTACTGTTCAGAAATATGGTTTGTGGGTAACATGTAACTGAATCAACAGTAAATCATGTTTACCACAGTCAGCACTAGAGGCACCCTTTACTTAAATAGTTTGGATACCTATGAAAGGGGAAGATGCTAACTATGGAAGTAAAACATGTTCTATTTCACTTTGTACTACAGTAAGTAACATTTAAGCTACCCAAGTAGACCACTCCACTGCACTTTTTAGAGGGCTATTTTGGTTTGCCTTAAAAATGAGCAGAAGTAATGTGACAAAAAGCAGTTATTAATTCCACATACACTGTCAGGTAAAAAGATTATAAAATTTTCTTCATGTAAATTTGGAGAACTGAAAAGCAAGAAACAGCCAAGCTTCTAACTGTCTCAATGTCTAACTTCCTGTTATTACCTATAAGCAATCAAGAGACTCAACAACTCGAACTGAGACTCTACGTTGACCCCTGAGAATTAACACAAACCGAATGTGCCAAGGGCTGATCTCATGATTAAAATCAATGGGAATGAAATTTATGCATCCACCAGGACACATCAAGATAAATTTCCAACTTGCAAACAAATCTCTCCATAAGTATATGCTTTTAGGATTACAGGATAGGAAAGAACCACCAAATTTCAGTCCAGTCCCTAGCCACAACAAGTACTGTATAACTTAATGGTTCTCATGAGGCAATCAAACTCCTTCCTAAGAGTGCTTATGATTTAGCTTTGATTTAAAAACCACTGCAGAACCTCACTGCTCTAACAATTAGGAACCTTCTTTTAATTCTCAGCTTGAATTTATTCACAGCCAGCTTACACCCATTAGTTCTTGTGCCAATATTGTCCTTTAGTTTAAATAGCTTTTCTCCATCCCCGGTGTTTACCTCCCTCATGAATTTAATTTCATTCAATTACATTTCTTAGGACTAATTGTTTTAAAATGAGAGGACACACTTTATAAAACCATCAATGGTACATTCCATATGGACAAAAATTAACTTCTCTAGCAATTAAATATCCACAAAAGTTGAAAGGTGCACAGTAAAGCAGTTTTAACCCCATAGAAAACTTGTGTTACTTCAGAATGTAAGAGAGAAATTATTCCAAAATGAAGATAGTAAAGGCTGCAACATGAAAAGCTTTAGAAGCATTCTGGAATGAAAAAGAGTTAAAATGAAAAAAGAGTTCTTATTAAAAGATACATTTATTCTTCAGAACTCTTGTAGTTTAAAAATCCTTTTAATGCTTATTTCCCTTGCTGGTCTGCAAAATTAGTGAAAAAAGAAAGCCACAGCAAAACTTACAAAGCACTAAAATTAAATACTCTGGGGCCATGGAAAAGTGTGGAGTATTTTGTATGCTTTTTAAAGGTTAAGGAGGCTTTTTAGCTTCCACCGAGACAACTTTTAGTGTCACTTTGTTCCTCTTGATAGTTCCTATAAAGGTCAAGTCAAAGTGTTTCTTGATCACAACTATGGCAAAACCAGATCATCTTTTTATAAAAGAGCTATTTATTTTGGGTATCAGTTAGAATCTTCTTTAGTGATTCATCTGTTGTGCTACCTTATGGTAGGATCATATACTGTTTAATTTCAGATAATTTTACATTAGTAAACCTGAATCTTTCAGATAGTTTCTCATATATTGGTTTAGTTTAGTTGATGTAAAAATAAGAGGCAAGTTCTTGTGTATTCTTTGTTTCTATTCTGTTCCTACAATATGTAGTTTGAGAGTAGGAATAATGTCAATTTCAACAAACAATTTTCAAACTAATAATCTGAAGAAATCAAACACCTACTATTAATTTGAAGCCATCAAGTTATAGTTGTTAAGAGGCAGAAAATATTACTAGAGACATTTGGCTTTTCTCTGCAATACATCTGCCTAAGAGTTCCACTTCATTATACTCACCAAGAGAATTATCTAATCCTCATCTGTGAGGAGCACACAGAGCAATGGAGAATCAAGAAGCTGCCCTACCATTTGTGCAAGTCAAAAATCCAGCTTTCTCCTAAACCTTCTTCCTGAAAAATCAGAGTTAGCAATCTAGAAGTCTGGGGGGAAAAAAAAAAAAAAAAAAAAAAAACACCAAACCAAAATCATACCTTAGATTGCTTTTTGACTTTCATATCTCATCAGAAAGCACATACTAGCAAGTGCTTCACATAACACTAGAATTGAACCTATATCACAGGTATCACTGATGCAGATAAGCAGGTAACAAATGTGATTATATTGCTTCCAGAAAATGACTGACACAGTCAAAGTACTGTCACATATCATTAAGGTAAAGGACTTCTTCACTCAACCCAAAAGATACAGTTCAGTAACAATCTATTTCTAAGTATTAGAGTAATAAAAAAAAAAAAAGCACTCAGTGTATGATGAAGTGCTAGATGCTGATTTTTATTTTGTGAATTTTCTAGCTCAATTTGCTAGGAAAAAAAGCAACTACTTTCTGTTATAACACAAAACCTTAGTGTCTCACAGTTTCCAATGTATATTCTAAATTGCTCTCAGTTCTATGACACACAGGAAAACTTTTACAAAGAAAAAATATAATTAATAGTTTCAAGGTACTGCAACTTTGTAAGGACTACAAGATCTAAATCATGCAACTTTTTGCCAATGGAGAAAGGATTATGAAAATATACTTTACTAAATCATTATGAAAAGACTAACTATTCTTCTCTCCAATAGTACTGCAGAAATCGAAACCACACATCCATGCAGGATCCTGGTTCAAATTCATTCAACTGAAGTTTATGACCACGAAGGTTTGATTTTGCCCATGTCTTAACATACTTTCATATTAAAAGAAACTTCTGTTTGCAATAGTCTTATTAGCAGAAACCATGTTGAACAATGAAACAACTGTCCTTTCTTTAATTATGGCCACAATAATTCTTTTTTAGCCACTCACTGATACTTGTTTTTCTTAAAGCAAACAAAACTTCACTTCATTGCCTTGTGGTTTAGTATCTCATGGTAAAGACACAGCTAGCCATTTTAAGCTAAGTAGTAACCACCTCTGATTTCACATCTCTTTAATCCTGACATAAGTTACATGCTATATAATGTAAAGCAGCTGCACCCCATCAGTTCTTGTGCAGGGATACCAACAATGAACACCAAAAAAAAGAGTTTATCTACTCTGAAGGAAAAGGCCCTCTTTTTTTCTGAAAGAGGAATTTGCTCTACCTACTATGTTTCTAAAATCTCTGCACACTTTTTCTTTCTTTCCCTTAAAGGTAGGAGTGGGGGGAAAGAATAGGGAAAGAAAAGTGAGTAAAGCGTTGGTAATTTGTTTAGCTAGCGATGCAGGCTGTTCTCCGATCAAATTTTGTTTCCCAAAGGAAGATATCAGTTTTAAATTACACAGCAAGCAGGCAAGGGAAAGGAAGCAAACAATCAAAACCTTCCCAGGAGGGGTAAGAATAAGGCGAGAACTCCAGAGATCCTATTTAATAAATAAACACCTTCATTTCTGTAAGTTAATTTCACCACAGGAAATAAGTTTAGTTTTAATTATATTGCCTTATGTCATGTTTTATAAAAGGTACATGAGGCTCATTGACTTTCTCTTATTAAAGCCTTTACATGCTGCAGAAATGTTGTATGTAGATTGAGTCTCAGTAGAGCCCTAGCAGAGTGCACAGTGATGTAAGATGCAATACTTCTATTGTTATCCCACACCTGTGACAACTGCTGAGATTAAAAACAAGATGTTGCTGCAGTTGACTTTTTTCAAAAAA